>WEIU01003620.1:1426-24723 GCA_013389925.1 Aegithalos caudatus | reverse complement strand
ATATATTTTAACCTGACTGGGATTTTGTTTTTCCTTTCTCTGAAAGAACTTACAAAGGAAGGAGTAAGAAAATAGGGATGATAGCTAGTAATTTTGTTGAAAATAACTTAGTAATGTACTAAGCTTTCAGTTATCTGATCCCTTTAGGGACATGGTGGAGAGTACACACAACCATTAACCAGTCCAATCCCTGTTAGCTGGGAAAGTGTTTAATTTCAGAAGGCAATCCAGTTTTCTGGCATAGTTTTGGAGATCTTAGGTGAGAGTACATCTTCCTTTGGCATTATTGATTTTCAGGTTTTCTAATAGGAAATAAGAATTTAAAATGCTGCCAGTGAATAATGAAAGGAGTTGAACCTGACAGCTCATTGGTGCAGAGTGAAGAATTTTTTCAGGATATTTTTCCAATTTCTCTTAAGCTACTTAGAAATATGTATGCTTCCCTGTGGGAAATATTGAGGACTTAACAGATTTGCATTCTGTTACTGAGGTCTGTATTTACATCTCTTGTTTCGGGGAGCTGTTAATGACAAAAAAATTCAGAATATTTGTGTTTATTCCTCTGTGAATATGAGTTGCTTGCATTTTTTTCTGTTCAGATGTTCTTTGCCAATCTTTCCTGTACATGGTAGAGTGCACTGGCTCCTTGGTGGCATTCTGTCCCATGGGTGTGTCAGTCTCAGCAGGTATACCCTGTTCAGATTTAATTTTCAAAGGAGATGATTTTTTCATGCACACATTTTCAAGGCAAAAATTCTTGAATTTTTCTTCCCCTTTTACAGTTTCAATGTTTTTCTTTGGGTATGGTAATAAACCATCCCATCTAAGTCAGAAATATTTTCACTCCAGTTAGGCTTTTTTTTTTTTAGCTCAAACCCTTGCATTAACTTTATTTACTTGTTTTGGGGTTTTTATGGTTTTTCCAGATTTCCTATATTAGCTTCAGCAGAAGCTTTCATTTGCTGAGATGTGGACATCTTTATTTTCATGCTGTGAGGAGAGAAGAGAATAGGTGATGACACCCCTTTGGAACATCAAAGAAACCATGGGACTGGTTTAGGGAGGAAATCCCTTTGCTATCTTCACATTTACTTTGCAAACATTTATATTGTTTAGTATAGTCTCTCTCTCGAAAAAAAAACCCCAAAATTATAATTTTAAAGCATCTTTACTTTACAGTTGACCAGTGGTTTCACTGTCATGTTTTGTAGACTGTATTAAGTTGACATGGAAAGATGTTACTTGGCAGCTTCTCATAATATGTTTGCTTTCCTTAAAGAGCAACTGAGAGAGTGTCTCCCCATAATTTTATTTGTGGTTGTCCCTGGCATGTTTCTCATGCTGTACACTGCCTTTGTCACCTGGGGAGTGAAATGTGTAGACAGTGGCCTTTGCTGGAGCTGGTGCTTCCCTTGGGTCTCTGCCTCTTGTCTATCCTGAAAAATAAAATAAAAAGTAGGCCTGGGAAACCTGGCATGAAGGTGGTTGAAATTGCTTTAGAGTTATTTATGATAAAAAAGGAAGTGGTCTGGGAAACAGAAAACAGATTCCACAGTAGCACATGTGCCAACTTTGTGCAGTAAAAATATGGTTTGAAACATTTGGCACTTCTTAAAGGAAGCTTTTCCTGTGCATGAGATAGACATGAACTTGTTTTCACAGAGCTGAGTGTGTTGTGACGTTTGTCAATGGATATGGGTCAAGTGTGAGAAATAATCCATCACTGAGCAGTAAGGGAAGAGATTCTGCTCCAGAAATTTGTTTCTGAATTGGATTCAAGAAGCGAAGAAATAGTTATCTTAGAATTACGTATCTATATATGCTGGTATTGCTCTTGCAATCAGTGGTGGATATTAAGAGTGAAGTCCTGTATTATTTTTTTCCTGTCCCCTAAATGAGATGAGAGTCAGAAGTGGCTGGGCTGGAATGCAGCCATGGTGCAGAAGAGCATTTTTGGTGTAGCAGGGGCTGTGTTTGGTGCTCACATATTTGCAGTGATGTGATGCATTAATGCTTTGTGGGGGCTTGGGCAGAAGTGAAGAGGGGTGTGCTCAGTGTTACTCGTGCCAGCTCTGCACAGAGATTTCATTTTTTGTTGGAATCTCTCTGTGCAGAGCCTGGAGCTGGAAGCCAGGCCAGGGATTTGTTTTGTTGCCTGTGGTTCTCTGTGAAGAGTTTATTTCTGAAAGGCAGCAGAGGGGGGTTTGACTTTGATTCTCCGTGCTGCAAAAAGCAGCCTGTGGAAGAACAAGTAAAAAAATCCTAAGATAGCACTCCAATCTTTGGAGGCTTTCAGCTAAAACTCTTCTTTCCTAAAACTCCAGCAACTTGTGTGATATACACAACCAGATTTTGCCAAGTGTGAAAACAAAGTATTGGGAAAGGCTCAGAAAATTTGAGAAGATATATAGAGCATCTCCATGCTGGCTGATATTTCTCTCAGAAACTGCTAAAAAAGGGAATAAAAGGCTTGATTTATACCATTCCATTGATTTATAAATAAAAGAATTTAAACAATGTTTTTGTGAAACAGACTGAATGATTCAATTCTCTCATTGGGAAATTGACTGGAGGAGTTTGGGGCTATGTTTGTGCTGATGCTGAAGATTCTTTGTGAGCCAGCTGTGGATGGGTAATTGGTCGTTCAGGGAAAGGTTGTGGAGGTACCACCCCTGCACCAAGTATAATGTGGATTGTGGTGTCCTTTGATTCAGGAATTGTGGTTTCTCAACCAATGAACAAATTTGCTTTAGGAAGAATTTTTATTTTCTTGTTAGTTTTAGTTTTTGTGGGTGGTTGGTTTGGTGTTTTGTCCTCATTAAAAATTCTTTCTTCCACTGTTTGTACCACAATAAGGTTTTCTTTTCCACAGTAACTTTTCCTCTTGGCTCTGGTCTAGCCTTTACCCAACGTGACTTAGTGGCTGTGCCCCTTTCTGCTCTCCTGTTATTGATGTCTCCAAGGTGCCACGTTTCTTGCTTAGAGCAGATCTTGGGCAGTTTCTGCTCAGATGCACGATGTTAATCCCCATTCCTGCATCGATACTGGTGCCACTGTTAATGATTGTTAACAAGCATTAAACAGTGCTGTGTATGCAGGGCCATTAACTTGTGTCACCATTGCATTCTGCAAATGACTTCTCCCTTCTTTGAACACCAGGAAAACATTGTGTTAATTCTTACCTCTGCAGTGTCTTGTGGCTGTTGTTTTTTTCTCAACCATCACCGCTATTGATTGCAGGTTTTTTTTCCTGGCCATTTTTTCTTGACATTTTGTTTTTGATTTTTACTAAATGTGTTATATTTCTTCCACAGACTACTTAAAATATATTTTCCTTAAGAGTCCTTGCTTCTTGTAACAGCTTCCTTCTAGTTGTATTTATTGAGATGTAGCCTGATTCCATGCTAGTTGAAATCTCTGATTATGGGACAAAATCCAGAGATTGGGATATAAGTCAGGAAAAATGAAATCAAGTATTCCAACTAGTAGGAGGTCAAACTACCTTTTGCCGTCAATAGCCAAAACCACAGCTAATCATTGCAATCCTTCTTAAAATTTATGTCTCTATTGATTTTTTACTTATTCCACAGCCCAAAGCATTAAGAATTTAACAAAGACATCAATATACTTAGAAAACATTTACACAGGGAGAGTGTATCTGTTGCACAAGGTGTCTTTTGAAAGAGGTTAGCAGAATGATTTACATTTTCTAATCAGTATTTCTGGATAGTAACCTAATGTTGAAAGGTTAAGTACAGCAGTTCTGTGTGTGAACCCCTGGGAAAGTGGACTAGACACTAAATAAATCTTAGTTCTCCCTGTTTGTTGAAGCAGAAGTCTCCTGAGTGTAGTTCAGGAGTAAGTTTAAATATTCCCATAGTTGCCATAGCAATGTTGGTGGAACAGGGAGGCCTTTTCTCAGTAACACATTTCTGGCTAAGACAGCTGTTCTTAATGTGATCAAGAAGTTTAAACTGAGTGTGCTACATCATTACTCCTAGGATGCAACCCCTTAGGGCAAATATTTTTGTTGCATGAGCAAAGCTGAGCAGTGGATAAAGCATTTTGGAATGGTAACAGATGGTGGGTGCTACACAGCAGACTTGTGAGTTCCCTCCAGACTTCCACATTGTTTTCTGTGACTCATAAAGACTTCAGGGATGTATCTGTGTGCATCAGCAAGCTGGTATACACATGAAGAGTCATATTTTCACCCTGTGCCTCCTGGTTCAGTTTTCCCCGCTTGTCATCACTGGTCCTCAGCACAAAGTGTACCCATTGCCCAGCTGGAACTGCAGCCCTTTCCCTGTGGGATGGATTTGTAGTGGCCTGTTAAATTTTCCTCTGCAAACTGCTGTTTATACCTGCAGCTGGCTTCATGGTCCTTCTCAAAGGCTCATTTGAGTCTGCTCTAATTTGTTCATCAGCAATTGGATTTTCTTCAAAGGAGTGCTGTGCAGGATGGGGGATAAATGTGGAGTCATAGCTGTGTGCAGCAGCACAGTTGGCTGATTCTGCCTTGTTTCCATTTTCCTAAACCAAATCCTTGAATTTTTGTCAGTTTTCTTTCTAGACCCTTCTTTAACAAGCACTCAGTTGTGTTTTGTGGCAGATAAGTAAGCTGTACAGTGTTTAAAGTCAGTATCTTTAAAAGCCCAAGTTTTACATTTCTAATCCTTACGTCTTCTTGTCCATTCATTTTTTTTTTTTTTCATGGATTAAGAGGCAGTAAAACCATTGCTTTCTATACCATTCTGTCTAGCTCAAATGTTTGCATAATGGAGCCATAAAAATTTCATTTTTAAACATGTTTGTATCTATGTAGATATATACATACACATACATGTATTTCACTTTTAGTCCCTTTTTGTTTGCTCTCTTTAACTGATTCTGTTGTGGCAGATTTCAGAGACACTGACTCATATTTGCTACTATTCATCCATTTTCCTGATCTGCTTTGCCCAAGACAGGGTTATTCTTCATATGAGAATGCGGTTGGCACTTGAACAGTTTTGCTTGTTATGTCCTTCAGTGTGATGCAAAAGGACTTTAGGTTTTGTATGTTTAGGTTTTAGTATCTTTGGGACAGTATGTTTGGATTTTTCTGTCTACATATACTGAGCTCACGTATTTGGGATTCTTTCAAGGTCTATTCAGTGCATCAGTTCTGTTCAATTCTCACAGTCGGTGTTTGTGCTGAGCAGGAGGGGATGGAACCAGAGCTGCATGGTTTGGGTCCAGATTGGATCCTGTTGCAGTTTGGAGCTATTCATTTTGGGAGCATCAGGACTACAGGGAGAAAAACATTGGAGCAGGAAATCTACAGAGTGAAAACATAAAACAAGTAATAACAAAAACACAATGAGAAAAAAAGGAAAACAACTAGGTACAGAGAAAGGAGGAGAAGGATCAGGAGAGGGAAAGGAAGGGACAGCCTGATGGAGAGGACAAGGTCTGAATTAGGTCATTATCATCATCAGTGCCACTGGACAGGTGTGTTTCCATTGAGGACATGTCTTTATTCCTTAACTCCAGAGAGTTTGTGGGAGAACACACATAAGTGGCACTGTAGAGTTGAGAGAAGCAACTTGGTACTTGCTTGTTTCTCCAATTGCAAAGTTTATAGGCAATTTGTGTGAGAAACTTGTAGCTAGTAATCATTAGAGGAGCCATGTATTGTTTTTCCAAATCTGTAAATACAGATTGGTTTTGACCCATTAATACTGCAGTACAAACTCAGAGCCTCTTTAGTGGGATAAATTAAACTCTAGGCATTTATTTATAAAAATAAATTTACTCAAATAGGGGAATAGGAGAATCAATCAGGTTTTTGACACTTTAGATTCAGCCTCCCATGCTAAGATTCATTCAACTTTAATCCAGTTTTTGCCTATGTTTTCCATGATATTTTTCTCTTCAGGGAAAAAGTAAATCTTTAGTTTTGAGGAGGCTGAGGCTTCCTTGATGAATGCAGACCATCTTATTTACCTGGTGCCTCAAAGGGAAATGCAGAGTGTGCTTTCTGCACTTGCAGCCTACTTTAGGCATAGGACTGACTGAATTTCTTCTGCATGTGGAATATTGATTTTTAAGTTCAGCCAAAGCTAGTTGGAAGCCCAAAGTTCTCTACGAATCTGCAAGTTGCACTTTGAAAGTAAAAATTAGCAGAACTTCAAAAATATGACCGAGGAAACCCAGGACTTTTGGCTTGTCATTGTGAGCAATAGAAAAACATGAAGCAGGTAAAATAATCTGTTTTATTGCAGGACAGGCATTACATGAGAACTAGTCTGACTAATTTCAAAAGTTAGTTTTTGACCCCATCCTAGAGCAGCTTGGGATAAAAAGGCAGCTTTGTTTCTTCTCAGGCCTGGAGTCTTGTCTGCCAGAGTGGGTCTGTTAATTCAGTAATGATGATTCAGATAATGATGTATTTGTTATCAGGATCTCAGCTGAGACAGCTCATCTGTAAAGGTCACTAAGCTGTCAGATTCAGGGTGACAAGTATGGTTGGCTGCAGATATATTTGTTAGAAATGTTTTCTGATGCTTTCTTTTTCTTTTAGTTTTCAATTGCAAATTGAGCATGGAGTGTTATCAGTATAAACTTTGTGAAGAAGGTTTAGGTTGCTTCAGCTTTCTCACATTCTGGACAACGTGATTTTTAATTCTGAATGTTGAAATCTTACCTTTGGCATAATAATTTCATTATGACATTGTTATTTTAATGTGTTTTACATTACTTGGCCACACTATTTTATTCAGGCAAAAATGATGTATTGTATTATTGATGTGAAGCATTCAACATTTAAAAAGAAGTATTTCAATATATTCTATTTGAAATTCTGAGGAATATTTTAACTAAAAACATAGTGAAAGATAAAGTTTTCAATTTATTCTAATTCAGAATAAAAATTATTGCAGCATCCAATATTTATTCCTCTCTATGGGCAATTTAGAGAAGGAGGCTCTAAGCCATATTATCAATTACAACTCCAAACCACATTATAAATTTCCCAAGCTATGATGTCATGTTCCATTCATGGAAATCTGTTGCAGAGCTAATATTATAATCTGCAGCATTTCCGTTGATTCTTGATGGATTCCAGATGTATAGAGATGTGGAAATGGGCTCCTGTTATGAGATGCTTCAAAGGTGGTAGATGATAATTCTTTGCTTTCTGGGCAACTGCACATGTAATGAAATTTATGTAAGCTATGAATTTTTATCTTTTTTCCATTTTCATACCCAGTGTTGTACCTTGTCCTCCTAGAGGCAAGGACTCGCTGTTCCAGCAAGTTAGCTCTTTCTTTTTTTAGTAATTTTAAACGGTCATATAACATGTTACATAAATGTTCCTCTCTACTTAAATACTTTGCTCTCTTTCCCAGCTATTTTCCAAGCTCTTATTTTGATTAATTTTTCATTGAAAACAATCTGGCCTCAAAACTTCTTGCTGAAGACCTCAATTAAGTCATGCATGCTACTATAATGGAAATAACAGCAACAATTCTGCTGTATTATTCCATAAGAAGTTACAATGTAAAATTATATTTTTATCTACTTAGTTTAAGTCAGGGCAAAGAATATAGAGGAAGAAATGAAAGTGAAGATAAATAATATTTTTTTTTACTTCAGGTATTTCCATTGCCACTATCATTGATGTCTTGTATATGGAAGCAGAGGCAGACAATATGTCTTTCAGGAATAAATGCTTTCTGTGTCCCTGCCACCTTCAAAATAATCTTTTATTAATTTTAAACAAACATTTTTTGAATATAAGATATGTCTGTACTGAGTACTGCAACACACAGCCACTGACTGCCTCACCTCTAGGTTAAAATATACTCTGAGTTAACAGTTGTTTATATTTTGTTCCTCACTGAGAAAATCTCAATATTCAATAATTTGCCTTTTTTTTTTTTTTTTNTTTTTTTTTTTTTTTTTTTTTCCTCTTCTTTGTGGTTTTCTGGGTTGGGTAAAGCCAGACTCCCAGGAAATAAAATAACATTTGAGGTAGGGTCTGCTTTTATCTGAGAGTAGCATTGTGCAGAGTTGAGTGAGAAAGCAGAGCTATTGACAGCCCAACTCCAGGCTGGTTTGTGAGAGCTCCTGGGCACCATGCTGAAGGCAGTCCAGTCCCTTTGTTGAAAACCATGAATTTCCTAATTCCCTACACTTGTAATGTGTTGGATGAAGGTTATTTTAGTTCTTAGTAAGAGTGGAGATTGACTTAGTACCTACTTTAGTCTCTGCTTCCTGGTTTGTTTAATAACCATAAAAACCTTCAGAGCAAAACCTCTCAAGCAACTTCATTCAGTAACTCAAACTGAGTACATTGATATATCTGTAGCTACTCTTTCCTTTGGTAGTGAACTTCAGTACAGTGTCATATTTTAAAAATATATTTCATTATTACAGTGACTCAAAAAAGGAAGTTTGAGCTTCAATCAAATCAGAATATATGGTTTTTAAATTTTAATTAAAGTTTCAAAACTGCTTGGTAGTTTTTGTTATTTCTAGTAAATGTGATACCTCTGAAAAACTGTTTATAATGTTATATTTGTGGAATAGATAAAAGAAATACTTGTAAAAATCTTGTTTTTTCAGGAAGACTTGATTTGTCAGCACCAACAACTGACTATGATACTTATATAAACTAATTTAAACATAAGAGTTTTCAAAGCAGCATTTTTTCTTTCCTAGATGTGACGGAATTTAGAGTGTTCCTAGCTTGAGAGTCAATGTTTAGACAAGTGTGAAGAGCTCAGGGGTCAGGAAGAGCATTTTGTTTTCTAGCAAATAAGGAAACTGATATGGAAAAGCTGTTAACAGCCACTGACTTTGACAGTGCTACTGAGTGCACAGTGCTGAGCACAGGGAAACCTGTTTGTGGCAGGAAAAGAGGGTTTGTTACATGCCTTTTCAAGGGAGGGTTTTGGTCTGGTTTATTTTGTTGTTTTCTCTTTTTTTTTTTAACAGTGTTGATGCTTGTGCTGGAATAAGAACTGGGCTCTGATCTTTCTGGAGGTTAATCTTAATGAACAAATAGTGTCAGAAAAGAGAAAGAGGCATCTGTAACATCTCCTGTGCTTTCCCTCAGAGCTCCTGATGGCCTTTTTCTTCCCTGCTTCTCAGGGAGGGATAAAGCTTAGTGCTTTGTCAGAGGATTTACTGAATAAATGAAAAAAGAGTTCATAAGAACTTGGTTTTTTTATTTTAAAATGCCATCAGTTCACCATTTTTGTTAAGACATGATTAGCTGCATGTCCATAGAATCACAGAAGAGTTGATAGAGACCTTTAGGAGTCCTTTAGGTCAACCCCCCCTGCAATGAGCAGGGACATCTTCAACAAGCTCAGGTTGTTCTGAGCCCTATCCAGCCTTGAGTGTTTCCAGGGCTGGGTCAGCCACTGCCTCTCAGGGCAGCCTGTTCTGGTAAAAAGAGTAAAAACTTCTTCCTTGCTTCTAATCTAAACTGATCATCTTCTAGCTTCAAAACATCAACCCTTGTCCTGTTGCAACAGACCCTGCTAATGAGTTCCTCCAGACAGATAACCTAGATGTACCAAAACAGTTTGCTGGTGGATGAAATCATAGTGATTCTTTGGGAAGGTTTTAAAGAAAGGACCATAGAGAGGAATTGCCTGACTTTATCTTTACCAAACAGCAGTGAAACCTTCTTTCAATAATGGAATGTTTTTAAGCATTTTACCATGACAGCCTTTAATTATAAGGGTGATTATTTTTACTGCATTTTGTGGTGTATTTTTTCTAGCATAATAGCAAACTGATTTGTTGCATTCAATTCTTCCAGTGAAGGAGAAATGTTTTTTAAGTGCTTAATCTGAATTTAAATTAATGCAAACCTTTGTACTCAGCTTACATAGCATGCAAGTGCTAACTTCAGAAAAATACAGCTCTCTGAGACACTGATTGCTTTTGTAAAGATAGAAGTATATTCTCCTTTTGATGAGTGTCTAACTTCCATTAGTGGTAATGGGAGTTATGCATTTATGCTTTGAAGACTCTATGCTCCAATTAATTATAACACTTAAAGGAAGTGTGAGATGTTGTTGAAAGCAGAGATTCTTTAGTGTTGAAATGAGTTTTTTTTCTGAATTTCTCTCCTGTTCCCTCCTGCTCTGTGAATGCTTTGACGTTGACTGACATATTGTCATGAAATCTTGTAAATATAAGTGTTGTGTGTGGTTGAAATTACATTGTGACATATCAATAGTTAAAGTCATCTCACATATAGCTCTTAGGTATTTAGACTACCTTCTGGCAGTCTTTTTTCCCTGCTTACCTTTAGGTGACAGCTGAATATCTGTTCCCTTGATTTATCAATTTCAAGTTTAACCTCAGATCGAGTTTTACCTGACTGAAGTTGAGATAGACAAGGGAGCTGCATTCCTTATGCCTTGCCTTAATCTTCTTGTTGTGAGCAGAAAAAAAGCATCAGGAAACAGATAACTTGTCCCTGGATCCTCAATCTGATTGCAAACAGGAAACAACACTTCAGAGAAGTGTGAGTGGCTTTGAGGAAAACAAGGATGAGCTGTTGCTAGAAGTCACTCACGTTGAAGGTGATGCAGATGCAACAGGTTCCTGTGGGAACTAAAAGCAGTTAAGCAATTTACTCTTTAAAGAGACGTGTAAGTGTAGAAGATCGGCACAAAGGGAAAGAAGATGAATCAGTTGGACCAAAGAGACCTAATTATTCCTTCTCCCCTAAAAGTAGCTTGTTAATATTAATCTCTGTTGCTTCTCCCTGATGTGTGACACTTGGAGCTGCCCAGGCACCTGACAAATCCACTGCAGGGCTGAAATCTCCCTGTAAGCCACAGGGGTTATTGGGGGCTGCAGGAATACGAATTTCAAGCAAGATCAATAAGGATGTAATGATGCTTTTCATATTTATTCTTGTTCACAAACAATGTAAAATTTGCAGCTCAGCTTTGCCACAAGCTGGAGTCCTGAGAAGTTTTTTGTTGGTGGTTTTTTTTTTTGTTTGTTTGTTTTGTTTTTTTTGTTTTTTTTGCTCTTGGCCTGAGGGACTGTGATGGTGGCAAATGCATCACCTGGAGTATCTGCAAGAAAGAGGGAGCAGGTTTCTGGTTATGGTTATAATATTTACTTTTATTATTAGATGTTGTGTCTTTGCCTGGTACATTCAACTCCGTTTTATGGATTCTATTTCTTTTTGTCTCCAGTTTAATATTATCCAGTACAGGTTCTTCCTACATTTAGAGAAATTTCTTGTGTGTGTGTACTGAGTTTCACATTTTCTCTTGCTGACTGAAGTCAGGCTCTAACTTGACTGCAGACCTGATGAAAATCCTGACACCCTTCACCACAGCAGCGTGAATGTGCTGATATAGTTTAGTCTGAAAACATGTAATTATGATAATGGCAAAAGAGCAAGTCTCTGTGGGGACATAGATTTCCTCCCATAATGCAAACAAAAGATGCTCTCAAAACTCTAAGTTGTGTTGTTTCATCTGTTAAAATGGGCAATTAATCAAGGCGCCGGGAGAAACTCTGCTGACGGTGGTGAGAGCTGGCACGGATCTTTCTAATTTGTATTGCAACAAATTGAGAGATGTAATCGCAGCAGAGGAGGAGGTTTAAATAAAATTAGAGCTGTGATGTGAAATGACAAAGGGAAGAAACTGAGAGTTAAGGATGACATTCTGTCTTATTTTAAAGCAGCTGTGAAATGGGAAAAGCCCATCTCAGTGGCTTGTGTTGTGCTGGAACAGATGAGCTGTCAGCCCTAACTACAGATTTCTGGCCTGGAATTTGAGTATGATATATCAATTGCACTAACAGGACATATTATTAAATAAATAAATATTTGGTCTGTGATTTTCTTGCTTTTATTGTGCTTCAACACAACTGGAGAATGGATTAAAATGCTTTTATTTAAAATAGGAACAAGGTGCATTGAGGTTGATTTATGAATATACATATGATGCATGAATATATGTGTTATATATGAGTGAATTTCATCTAGACCTCTGTCTGTCTACAAAAACTATGTTTGATTAGGCTTAAAATAATTTTTCTTTGGTGTCAGAAACTGAAACAAAAAATAACTTTTCTCTTCCATAAAATCAAGCATCATGCCTGAGTTTGGAGCAAGCTTTTTTTTTTTTTCCCTGTGCATGTAAACATAAAAATTCTCTTAAATGAAGATCGGAGCATGATGTAAATCTCTGGTTCTTCCCTGAGGGCCATATCCAACTATAATTCCTGGTCTTTAAAGAGAACCTGGGTGTTACAGTGCATATTTTCATAAAGGAAGTTCTTCTGTGAGATGAAGTTTGGATGGATTAGTAAGTCATTACCTATTAGTAGGCTGCAGTTCCTCCTTTTGCAGCAAAAGGAGCTGCTTCTTTGGGCAGGAGTCTTATGGAAATAATGACCTCAGTGAAGATCTGCATCATCTCCATAATATATTTCCTTTATCATTGTGCTTTATCTGTGAGAAGCACAATCACTCTCCCTGGTTTGACACGAAGAAATTAAGGCATAGCACTGAAGAAATGAAAGCAGTAGCTGAAGAGAATGGAATTACAAATTCCCTGTTTCCAGGGTGGAGGTGGTGAGAGATTGTTGCCTCAGACTGTGTCTGTGTCAATGAGCAAGTGTGAGCCTGCAGCAGAGGAGGCTGGGAATCAGAGGGAATCAGCTGGTGAGGACCAGCTCCCACCCTGTGTGCTAACAGGGATGTTTTATTTCAGCCCAGCTGCTGTCTGGTCCCAGAAATGCATTGTGTACCCTCCTGGAGAAGTTTTGTTTCTCTGTGCAGGACTCCAGTTTTTCTGGTTGAGGATTGTTCTGTGATGTGAAGCAAGGCATTGTTAAAGGGGGAGAAACGAGATGATGAGACAAGGCCTTCCAGGAGTGGTTTGGATACAGCTGGTTCTTAGCAGAGCAGGGGAAGAGATCAGGGGAGAAGAAATTCCAGAGGAGAATAAATGCTTTATTGACATCCTTTTTGGTCTGTCTTCTCTGACTTTTAAGTTCATAGAATTTTCATAGCATCATGGGAAGACAATGTTTCTCCTAAGAGGATTCAGCTTTCTTTGCTCCCTTTCCTGTGCTTTTATTATTGCAGGACATTCCTCCTCACCAGGAATATTGATTAGCCTGGGAAATCCATCATGAGCATGGTTACAGTGATTTATCTCTGTACATCTTGCATATTATGATGATGACTGCCTTGCAGCACCAAACCCTGAGAGAAATACATTCCAGGCTTGCAAAATGTTTCTGCAAAACAATAAAATTATTTCACCCCAAACTCCTGGGTAGCAATAAAATGTAAAGTCTAATTAAAATTAAGTAAAATCTGCGGATTCAATTTTCATAGTATGTACATTAAATCCTCCAGGATTTGCCTACATTGCTGATCTCTTTTAATTGGGCTTAATTGATTACCAAGAGTAATTCAAAAATGTTTGTGGTATGTCTAGACTGACATTTACAGTTGAGTGCTAAACTCATTGCAATGGCTATTTAATTGATTTGAATGAAGAGGAGAGCTTCAAAACTTAATGGTCTCTGCCAATTTCATCTCATGGTAGCTCACAGGTGCCTTGGAGTTGATTCTGAAGCCCTGCAGTAAATCACAGACAGGGTGGATGACTTCCATGCACTGCAATTAAGGACTGGTGCTGCATAACTTCTCTGATAAAGCCCAAATATTCTCATTTACAGTAGGTACAACAAAAACAGATTTTTGTCTCCGCTGTTTCTTTCAGGATTCAATACAATGAGATGGATACTCAATAATCTAATGGCAGTTGTGTGTTAGGTTTTGGGTTTTACTGAACACTGTGTGGTTTTTTTGAGCATGTGCCCAACACTGCATGAAACTGATTTTTATTTAATAGGATTACTTTAAGCTAACATTTTAGTTTAAAGTAATTTTTTTAAAGTGTGTGGTAATTGATGGGCAGTTTTAACTTGAATGTCATGAAAAGTGATGATTATTGTGATGCTTTTATAAAGAATGTACTCACACACTGCTGTTTCTATTGAATGAAGCTCTGTAAAGATTAAATACATGTTACTGGAATGGAGCCACCTCTTGCCCTAGCCTCAGTACATAGTAATTTCTTCTTTGCATGCCATTTTTAAATAAGCAGTTCTCCAAAAACCGAAGAGCAAAAAAAAATTCAAGTCAATACAAAAAATAAATTAATGGCATCTTTGAATAATGATATCTTACAGCACTATCTAGACTTGCAGTTCCATTTTGCTGATAAAAACTTTTCAATCGTCTTTTTTTTTTAATGTACACCTTCTGTCAGTATCTAAAAGCCAGTAGTTAGTGCCTAGTGCAAAAAAGAAGTGATTGTGCTCTAAGCAATGACAGAAATGTTGGGAGAATTCAAGCTGCTTGGAGTTGCTGTAGCAAGTGAATTTCAGTAGCTTTGTTATTTAGCCTCCATATTTTCCCCTGCCCTAATGTGCTGCCTTACCAGTGAATGATGAATTTTAGGTAAAACATAAAGAAATATGCTGAGTTGGAGAAATCAATAAAAGCCGAAGACTGCACTCTGTAATCCCTGAGTTATTCAAGAAAGGGTGTTTCCCTGAAAAACTAAATGTTCCTGTGCACATCAGCAGCCAGTCAAACAGAGCTGCTGAATTGAACCAAGGAATAAGTAAAACCAGGCCAGAATGCTGTGCCCTGCACCCTGCTGTACCTTCCAGGGCAAGCACTGTGACTGGAAATGTGATAAACCTTTAAAAGTGTCTGTGAAATTATTTCACAGGAATTGCTCTGCACAAAATGCCTCTTGTTCACAGGGAGGTAATAGGAGGCAAACCACTTATTCTGTAATTGGTGAGGGAGACGAGTTTAGAGCAGTTTTAGCTGACAATGTGTCCTGACAGAAACTATCTGAAAATAGTGCAAATTTGAAACCCAAGGATACAATATTTGAAACTAGGGTTTCTTTTATTTTACAACTCTATTAATAGATTTGAGGGATTTTTTTGGTTTTGCCTCTCTCCCCTTGGTTTCATAGCAACACATGTCCAGGACTTGCATGGGTTAATTATTTTTTGTGACAATAAACTCAGAGTGAAATATTCTTCCTCTACAGGCTCAACATTGCCTAAGCAAGTCAGTCTCATTCTTAAATTACAAAGTTGTATGAAGAAGTGAAAAATTAAAAAAAAAGTCTTGTTTTCTACCATGCACTTGAAACACTGAGGGCAGGCTTTGCTTTTCTCCAGCAGCGTAAGAATTAATTTAGGTTATGGGCATAGAAACTGTGACTTCACCTTATGAATTGAGAAGAAAAGTATATTTTCATGGCTGCTGCTTCTTATGCTTTTGGAAATGACCAAGACCTTGTGTTTCTGCCCAAAAATATAGTCCCATTGCTTTTCTTCCTAAACTTATGTCACATCTACTTTCAGGCTGAGCATAAATCTGTTTCTGTAGCTTTGCCTCTTGTTTTTCTCTACGGAAAAGTCTGTCCCATTTCTTTTAAGTGTGCCCAAAATGCAGCAGGTGGAGATCCTTGTTGGTTGTCCAGAGCTGCAGGTTAAGAGCTGTGTTAGTGCACACAGGTCACAGGGCAGCCCTTAGTGCTTGCATGACTCTGTGTGGAGCTGAATTCTCTCCCTCAGAGCACAGTGAGATGTGCTCCACACTTGCCTAGAAAACCACTGCACTGACAGCCCCACTCCATCATATTTAATGTGTCAGGGATAAGTGGGAAAACCCTCAGGTGAGTATCTTGTTGAGACACACCATTAGTGATGAGTTTCACGGTAGGTGATTCTCCCAGAGGTTATTTGGGTTTTTTTTTTTAGCTTTACTCTTTGCAATGAGAATCTTTAAATACTATTTTTCTGGAGAGGTAATAGTATTTTCTGACAGAAGGAAACAAAGTGCTTAAGTGGCTGAAGTGGAAATGTCAGTGTTGTGGAAAGTTTTTGATTCAGGAGCTGATGTTTGCTGCATGTGGCCCTGCACCGCAGAGATTTCGGATCCTCTTTGCTCAGATAAGCCATCCCATTTGTGTGCTGGTGTTGTAGGGCCTTAGGCACAGCTGGAGAAGAAATGATGGTAAATAAGGTTTCAAATACTTATTTTCATTGATCATCTTATTTTTCCTGATCACACAAAGCGGGAGGAGTTAGATGTAATCTTTTTTTCCCTGGGATCTGAGGACAGAGAAGGAGCTCCTCCCTTATTAAGCTGGAAAATGGATGGTCTGAATGCACATGTAGTTCTATTAACATCAGTGATGTGGTTGATTCCAAAGCAGTAGGCACCTGAATAATCAGGTGTATCCAAAAAAGGAAAATCTCTTTTTTCTTTGCTTCCAGCAGGATAAACTTAGGGAAAACAAAGAAACATCAAGTGTCAGAAATTTCAATTAATTGCTAACTAACATGCTTATTGTTACGGGAGCTGTAATGGGCAGCACCTTGCAGGGATACCTGCAAAAACAGACTTTTTATAAAGTTTTCATAAAAGCCTTGCAGTCTAAATTTAGGTGAAGGACAAAAGGGATTGATCTCAGGAGCACTAGGGACAGTGACACTGCTTAGGCAGTTGGGGCTAGGAGGGAGAACACCAGGCTGTGCTAAGAAAAATACCAGTAAATAACTCTAAATTTGTGAATTACATCAGTCTGAGCATAATTAGAAATGTGACAAGTTGCACAGCTTGGTTTTTCTGAATGTGCTCAGTTTTCTGCAGCAGTGCAGCTTCCCTTATTGAGAACAGCCCTTTGTGATGGAAGGTACAACACATGCCTAATAGTGTTACTTTGCAGTTTTTAAATTAGTGCTTCAGATGTGTGTGGACAGACTGTTGAAGGACTTCTGAGCCAGCATTTTTCTCTGAAAGTCTGATGATTATCTGATAAGGTGTAAGAAGCTACTCCTAAATTCAGAGTCCTAAAAATGTTGGTAGCTTTTGTTGGGACATCTAAGACTTCAGTGTTGTGGGGTTTAGTCCAAACTAAGACCTTCAGTGAAACCTGAGTTCTAAACACTCAAAATATGATGGTTGTCTTGCAGTTAATGCTATAATAGTGTTAAAAACACATTTTATCTGAAAAGTGATGACACATATTACATGGTTTTATAACATATGTATGTAGGATGTAATATATTGTCTGTATGGGTGAATAGGATCACTTAAAAATCATGTCATGCGTGCCCCAATGCAAATAACAACAATTTTAGGAAGGGAAGGAGCTGGCCTCTGCCCTTGTGCCCCACATCAGACTTGCTGTATTTATTCCCCTTGGAGTGGAGGATGCTGACAGTGAAGTGGGTGCCATGCCTCACTTCACAGATGGGACAGAAGGATTAACTTCCAGAGATGGATTCTTTGTTGTTCTTTGGTGTTTTGGCCTTTCCATGAAATAAATATCTAAAAGATTTATGCAAGTACATGCCAGGTTTAAAAGAAACCAAAATTACAGAGAGCATGAAGTTGGGCATGTAGTGATCTCATCTACCAGAAATCCCAAACTAGGCAGTTTCCTGTTTCTGGGAAATAGTGTTTCATTGTGGTCCTGAGGTTATTAGAACATTACAATTAAAATCAGGAGGACTTCTGACATGCTACTCAGGGTTATGCTTTCACCATAAATGTGCTGTCAAAGCTTTGCTGAGTCTAATTACTGGTTGCCTCAAGATGTCCTGTGACAGCAGGACCAAAAGGTTCATTATATGTTCGGAGGAAAATCTTTATTCTATCCATATTGTGTCTTCATTTTAATATCATCAAGGAAACACTTCTCTTTCAAAGAAGAAAGGCAATATATATGTTGTTTCTCACTGTACTTGAGGCATTATCATTTTTTCCTGAATTGAATATATAATATTCATTTTTTTAATGTTTTCTGTTTCCAACTCTATTCTTTTGCTTTTCATGGATTATTTTGTGTCATAGAAAGTGAAACAAACATGTTGCTCTATGAAATGGCTGGTTTTAACATGTCTTTTTCAACACATCCCCTTCTCTTATGAAGTTTGATTTTCACAGTCAGATCCTGTACTATGTTGAAAACATAATAGATCTGTTTTTTGTTTTTGTTGGTTTGTTTTTTTTTTTGTTTTTTTTTTTTTTTTTTTTTTTTTTTTTTTTTTTTTTTTACTAATAAGAAATTGCAGTCAATTCAGAACTCACTCTAGTAAACAAATTCTTTAAAATGTTCTTCCTAGTGCACACCTCTTTGTGCTTATCTCTGCTGGCAGCCTGTTGTTCCTTGGGTTTGTGGGCTATTGTATTTTACTGGAAAATAAAAGGAGAGTGGTGAAATGCATCGTGAATGTGGTAATGTAATCTATCATCTGGACAGGAATGTCAAGGTGTGAGATATAAAGTTGGTCTTCACAGAACAAACTTAGAGTCAAATTTGTGGTTCTGCCTGAAGACCAGCCCCAGGCTCAGTTCCATGGGCAGCTGTAGGCTGGGTCAGCTGTCTGACACCAGCAGAAAGCTTTGGATGTGGTCCAAAGAGAAAGTGGTTCATTTAAAAGAGGAACAAAAAAACACTGCATAAACCATGGGTAGTGAACTGAAATTGACTCTTTCCTTATAGTCCTGTGCCTCCTTCTTTTGACTTACATTCTCTTCACTGATGGATGAGTTCTGATGAGTTCTCTTTCAGAGACACAAAAACCTCATCACTGTCTTTACTTCCCTCATTTTGTTGTCTGTGCTATTTGAGCTGTACCTCCAGTCATCTTGGGAGAAGAGACTCAGTGAAATGAGGATCTATTTTCATGCTAAAGGCTCTTCTGATTTTCATGATGTTTCTCTGGTTTTTCTAGGGTAAGAAAAAAGACAGTGTATTCCTGACTCTGCTGCCACTGAGGCACCTGGCAAAAGCACATTTCTTATTGGTACAGATAAACTTCAGTGGTGGCATCACAGAGGCTGATAATCACCAAAACACTGGCTTTGGATTGCCTGAGGAGGAATCACTCTTGCAGTGGGAGTTTTGTGAATGAGTTTGGGCAACTTCCTCTCTTCTGAGTACACAGAAAGGCAGAAGAAATAGTGGAGAAATGGGGTTGGGATAAGGAGAGCAAGTGGAGGAAAGTCTTGATGTGTTCATATGTAGGCAACCACCTCCCCTGTGCATAACACTTTCATGCTCTGGCACTTGGTTTTATACATGTCCTTTCCTTGTTTCTTATAAGATCCCAACTAAACCCAGTCTGCTCTGTGGGAGTTGCAGAGTGTCAAATTCTAGGTGAACAAAGACAAGCGAATTCTGAAAGCCTACTGGAGTTTTCTCTGTATCAAACTAATTTAGATGGATACTGAATATTGCAGTGATGAGTGAAGACACAAAACTCATGAACAGCTGAATCAAATATTTAAGAAAAATAATTAGAAATTATATCTCTAGATCATAAAATGGGATTCTGGGTTAAAAATGGGAGCCGGGAAGTGTTGACTCTGCTCTTGACTGCCATGTTGGTGTTACTCATTTAATTACTAAAGTAATCATTATTACAAAAGACCAAATGCTGTAATATTGGTGATGATGGACTATCACCTTGGTTCATCTATCATTAGTCCTTGGAGTTTGACTTTTAAAAATGAAATGTTGACAGTGGTTAAGTCTGCATAAATATGGTTTGCTAAAGGTTGTAGTCCTAGAAGATCTGAATTAACAAATATAGGAAGGTCACCTCTCTATGGTTGTGAAGGTCAGTCTCATCTTTTTAATTTTATTAAATTTTATGTCCTTCTATCTGCTACTGTATCTGCTTCATTGTTTTATTTTGGCAGTCTTAGATATATAATTCTTCTGATGTACTTTGGATAAATAATTATGTTGCATAATTCAGGAAAAGATCAGACAGTCCTGAATATTTGAGCATCCTCTGTCCAAGAGGATGCAAATAATTTCCATTTGTTGTCATTAACATTAAACTTCTGAAATTCTTCCAAGGTTTCTCAGCCCTTCCTCCAGCCATTTGTCTGGGGGAACTAGCAGGAGCTTTTGATTAACATTCAGATGACTCCTCCTTTGTTTTACTGACAGTTTCTGTGGTCATTCAGCCTCATCACCTTTGCATTCTTTTCTTGGAAACTGAAAAATCAATTTGGTTCAAAGCTGCATCAGATGTTTTTTTAGTCCAGAGGTGGAACTTCTAGTGTAATATGGAATGAACATTTTATCCTGTATGATTTTTTTTAGAGTGGGTTTTGCTTTGTTTTGTCTTTCCCCTTCTTCTTTTCATACTCTGATGTGACTGTGTTGGCACAGAGGCTGTAAGGACATGGGCTATAGGGCCTGTGCTTCCAGACAGCCAAGGTACCTCCCCTAATGCTGGATTTGAAACTGGCTTTTGTCTCTCAGATAGCTGACAGCACTTCCATATATATACCTCTGGTATGTTCTGGAGCAGGGATTTAATTTAGGATAGAATGATTAAGCCTTCATTGATCCTCAGTGTTGCATAGACTGTAATAGGCAAAACCCTTGACCACGAGTGGGATCCCAAACTGGATGTCAGAAGTCTCCAACATACTTTATGCAGTCCAATGCTGCACAGCTTAAAACTATGTAATTATAAAATGTAGACAGGGATCCTAATCCCAGTTATCACCCAAAGTAACAATACAGTAAGCATGGAAAAGAATGATCTTTTGAGTCTTTAAATAAAGAATGATACTGAAGGTGAGCCTGTAAGTTTCCACATTTCTGACAAGTAACATAACAAAATGCTGTTGAGCTGAAAGAACAAGAGGAAAACAATTAATTAAAAGATGTTAAAAAAGGAGAGAAAACTGTGGCTCAGAAAAATTCCCTGTTCTCTTTTTTTAATTTCCCTAAATTCTGGTTAGCTAAGTGCCTGCATGCTGGAATAGAAAGTAGTTGGTAAAAAGCTTTTATGTAATTCAATAAAAAAGACAGCAGTGTAGTGCTGGAGTAGAAAAAGCATCCGAGGTTTCTTTTTGCTGGAATGTGTGATTACAGCACTATTGTACGGTTTTATCACACTACAATTACAGGTACATGAAATACCCTGTGCCTGATAACAGTCTTTTCATACAATTTAATTTCTGTTCTTAAATGGTTTCTGTTTTGTAATGCTCTGAAATACCTGTTCTGTTCTCAGACTGAAAGTTTCAAAGGTGGCCTCTTTGGCTTACAGCCTGGTTCCCACTAAATTTAGCTGTTTGCAAGATGAATGGTGACATCTAGTCATAAGGAGCTAAAATTTATTTTTAATGGTACTGATAGATGAATGCTGAGTAGCTGTGGTTGTTAGTTCCATTCCATTACCAATTTCTATAAATTTCTGGGGTGAGTGTTCTGTAAATTGGTGACAAATGTGTTCTCAAAAAGTTTCTTCACCAAGGCCAAGTTGTGCCAGATGCCTCCAAAATACTTGTGGGATTTTTTTGTTTGTTTGTTTTGTCTTTTAGTGTTAAAGTATCCCAGAATGGGATGGCAGAGTTGTTAAAGGAAGTCGAAAAGGATTGTCTGAGAGGTGGATGTGGAATGTATTGAGATTAATTCATTTAGCTTTGTTCTTTCTGCTCAAATGAAAGATTCTCTCAAGCACTGATCTGGAGTGCCCTCAGTCAGCTGATGAAAAGGTTATTCTCCTTGGATTTCATTTCAGATGGTGTCTCAGGATATAAAACTCTCATAGAGTAAAAATATGTTTTTAGCCTCCTAAATCCTTTGATGTTTCTGTGGTTCATAATTACAAGTTTTAAGCTTTTAGCTTTTTCAATTTGATGCTAGGAGAAGTAGGCATTGCAAATCTGAGCTGGTGTGCTCTGGAGGGAGGCTTTGTGCCTGATTTGTACAGAATATGACTAGAGCTGAGGCTGTGACTGTGTTCCATGTTCTATGACTGTGAGAGAGAAGGGAAAGACAAAAATCTGCATTCGGCTGTTCAGCAGAGCACTTAAAACATTAATGTACCAGAATCCCAAGACTAAACTGAGAGAAAATTACAATACCAAAGAGTAACATCTAATAGCCTTTGGCAGATCTTCACAGCTGCAGGGTTTCTAATGGCAAAAAGGAGAAAAAAAATACCACTGTGAACTCTAATAGTCCTGGACTATTTTTCCTGGGGCATCTGTGTACTTGCCAGTGAGGAGATTCTGTGCAGATTTTTTGTATCTAATTTGATATTTCTGTTATAGTCTCTTTTTCAGATTCTTTTGATGGTTATGTGTTTGGCCATTTGAGCAACAGAAAAATCTTTAATGCCATTAGGGCAGAAAATATTCTAATGACTGAAACACTTCTAGAACTTAGCTTAGGTAATATCCTTCTCAGTGCCTGCCATACTGTTTGAGACCTGAAAAATCTAAAGTAGTCAAATGTTAGCTAACTCTATGTTGTGTACAGAAATTTTATACTTCATCAGAATGTTTGTTTAAGGCTGCATGGTGGTTTCTTAATTGCTGGAAGAAAAAGTGGAGAGACATGAGATCTGCTGGAAAAAAAGTGATGGTCCTGGTTCACCATCAATTCAGGATTTACTAGGAGTTTGGTATTAAAATATTTATTTGGCTCTAAATTAAAGATTTTATTACATTCAGTTGCAAGCCTTTAGTTGTGGCTTATAATTCAACTGACAGAAGCTTTCTTAGAGCTTTCTTAGGATTTAAAAGGATTTATTAAGTTTGTATTAACCCAACAATTTAACTAATTAGATTATTTGATTCAAATGCAATATTGAAGTCAGCTTTCTGGATTGGCCTTGATTTGATTGCTATGCTGCTTTATTCCTGATTTAATGTACAGTTAATGCATTAACAGTCGGGGCTTGTTTTGTTTTTTTCCCCACTCCTTCAACTGATTTAAAAAAATATATATTTATATCAGGTTATATTTCTTTCAAGAAATGTGGAATTTCTGATGATTTGGTTAAAACCCTGAACTAGTTTTGTTTCATTGGACATATGCTTTCTCACAGTGACAGACCTTGGGACAAACTCAGCAGCAGTCTTGGACACGGTTCCACTGAGTATAAGATATGTCCCAGCTTGTAAGAGGAAAAAGAATTTACATCAACTTGTGTTTACTGAGTCTGCAGGCATTAGAAGTTTTGCCATTGATTTAACTGCAATAGAAACTTCATCCACTCCTGACCTAATCCATTTCTGTTTAGGTATTTATTCACTCATAATTTTAGGTTATCTTTCATTAATATCTGAATTCCAAATAATCTTGGAGTTTTTAGTCATTCTTGGGACTCTGTTGCTGCATTGTGTTTGTGTTTATTCTACAAGGGCAGGATTTTATTCAAGAAAT
>WEIU01003618.1:282973-294482 GCA_013389925.1 Aegithalos caudatus | reverse complement strand
CCTTCCCGTCCTCCCTCCCCCGACTCCCCGAGCACCCCGAGGCAGCGGCGGCTGTCTGCGCCCGCTCCGCTGGGAGAAGAAGGAGGCGCCCCGAGCCACGGGCGCTGGGAGCAAAGCGAAGACCAGTTCAGAACAGTGGGCGCATCCCGGAGGGCAACACCCATGTCCCACAAACAGGGTATCTGGAAACGCGCTCCTTCCCCCGGCACTCGCTGTCCCCTCTCATCCCTCCGTTTCCTCCTCAGCTCTCTCCATCCCTCCTCCCCACTCTCGGCTTCTCCCCGCCGCCGCCACTTTCCCTTGTCCCTTCCTCAGCCCCGTGCCCCGCTGGCCCCGTGCCCGACTGACTGTGCCTTTCCTCCTGCCCAGCCGGCCCCCCAGGCGAGAGCGCGGCTGACTGGTGCCTCTACCAGCTCAATGGAGCAGCCGAGTTCGAGGTCTCTGAAGGTGAGTACGGGGATGCTGAGGGGGCGCGTCCCCTCTCCCGCTGTCCCGGCCGGGAGCGTGAGGAGAAACGGGGCTCTCTGGTGGGAGAGAGACCGTGGCGGCTTCCCTAGCGTGTGCACCAAGGGCACGTGTGGAGGTGGGCTGACAAAGGGGTATCTGCCGGTGGCTAGAATGTTCCAGGCCTTGTCAAAGTGTCTTGGCTGGTTTTATTTTGGCATTTTTGGGGGAGGAAAGTTTGTTTTGCGTGTAGCAGCTTAGGTGGCATGAGTCCTTTTGGCCTTGGTGTCAGTGGGTGCTGGTGCAAGGTGGGCTGGAAAGTTTTCTGGCCTTTTTTCACTCCTTAACTTTGAAGAAATAAGTCACTTGGAAAGTTTTATTTATTAATGTTCTATGATCAGAAGAAGAACAGTCTTTGGCTGTCAAGGCAGGAAAGTGTCTTTACTGTATTCAAACGTTGTATGGTTTTGAACATGCAGAGTATTTAAACTGAGGTGCCAACCAGTGTTTTCCAGGATGCCAGATGTGTAGTGTGCAGTGCCAATGAGCACCTTCCAATATCTGTTGTCAGTGAGTTAAGTGGAACTAAGACCTCATCTCGATGTTTTTGGTCTGCTGGGGTTATGTATTTTGAAGAAAAGTACTATTTGTAAAGGTTTAAAATGCATCAGAAGTTGAGTTAGACTGGAAAACTTTCCAATACTGAGGAAGGTGGCACACTGTAATATATTGGATTCAGATTCAACATTAAGGAAAGCTTTTCAGCAGGGAAATATAGGAATTAGGTGGATAATGAAATCCCACTCATTTGAGATATTTAATGTTTGTTTCACAAATATACATTGAAGAGATAAAGCTACAGATCTTGCCTTGGGGCAGGCAGAAAGATTACCTGTTTAGTGTCTCTTCAGCTGTTACCTGTGATCCTTTGGGATTTGAAGTTTTGTGTGTTGTCTTGTTTCTTGCTACTTGGAGAAATTATTCAAACCTCAGTATATTAGTAATAAGCTACAGCTTGATGAAGGTTTTGGACTAAATTTTTCTTTCCAATTACTCCATGGTGGTTTATATTTCAAGGTATACTTAATAGTGTGTGTAATTACACGCAATTGCATACTAAAGCATTTATCAAAAGATGTTGTGATTTTTTTGCCTACGTGATTTTTTTGGTGAAACTGCATACCAAACCAGATGTGATGACGATAGATGGGGGTGGAAATTATATCCGTGTGAGGGAGTGTAATGAGTGAGTGACAGCATTCCTTAGGCATCACAGAATGCTGAAAATGAGCTTTAGGTTGGCATTTACTTTCATTTAAAGATTTGAATGAGTAGAATATAGTTCTTAACCTCATTTGTCTGGGTAAATACCAGTGTTTCAGCACTGCTTTGAGATGATAATGTTTTTTCTCAACAGGTGTTTTACTCCTTTGATTTATTGGGTCATCTTTTTTTACAGGGCATGTTCTTTTAAATTACTTTGCTAACCCTGACTTCAATTCTCTTTAATGCTGCTAATTTTTGGATTCCCAATTTTTGTTCCACAACTTAAATAGGAATCTTACATGTTTTATCTTTACTCGGCATTGAAATCAGAGACCAGAAAACAAGCTGAAGCAATGTAATTTGATCACACAAACTGTAGAATTGGTCTCCTGCAGGTAGTAAACCCTGTTTATGTTAATAGTATTGTATAAATATGATATGTATTTTCCAGAGTACATCCTGGCTATTAATGCCACTTATATCCAGGAACACATACAGCAATATAATCAGCACACTTTGCAGAAGTGAAAAATAGCTCAAAGAAAAGTCCATGGTAGCAGGTGACTTGACCTCTTTTGCTTGGCAGTGTTTTTGGATAAAGTCCAAACCTTTTCCTTTGCTGAAGTATGCCTCTAAAATAAATTACACAGAGCCAGACAGAATCTTTAGTTTAAAATGGATTGTTCCTATGACTTCCATCACAGACTTTCTTTTCCCTCTTTACCCCAGTTCTTACTTTACAGAAAGGCCACACTTTTAATTGCCGCTGCATTGATTAGGATCACCTAACTGATGGACAAATAGTTTATCTCTATTAAATATTACAGTGTGGTTTAGATATCTAGATAGATATCTGTGTATATAAACATTAGCATATTAATGTTATAAGTTCAGTTAGACTTCTGGGCATCTCTTGCTGCTTTTGCTATTGAATGCTTGCATTGACCTTGCAGTACTCTGTCAGTTAGACTTCAGAATTGTGTTCTGCAACATTTCTGTCTTAGCCTAGGAAAAAAATTATTCTTTTTCCAAAAATAGGTGTTAGATGAAAAACATTCATTTACATAACAGAAAAGCAAAATTGCATATTTCAAATGCAAGGAAAACAGAGCATAGTAAGTGAACTATCACAATCAAAGCCAAGATAATCATGTTTGATTTAGTCTTGCTGCCTTGAAACAAAATCCTATTTCAAATATTGCTACTTCTATAATTAACGTCTAAGTGCAAAATATATTTTATTCATGCTAAAGATCTCAAAGCACTTTGCTCACAGTAAGTGCATCCTCACAAAAGCTGTATGAAGAACAGTATTAGTGTATCCATTTACAGGCTTCAAGAATGAAATATAGAAGTTAAGGATGTGATTTTTTAGAAGCTGAATGTCAACTATTAAGCAGATAGCAACATGTGACTTCTGAAAAGTCAAATCATTTGCTCTGTGTCCAATGCCCTATTGGACTGCTTATAGGAGTGCTTAATCTAGAGCCTTTGTTTTGGGTTCCAAATTACATTAACTTCTTGCAAACTGTGTAAGTTAAAACATGTTTGAAATATTTTAGACTGTGAATTCTAAGCTGCCATCATGTTATTCTAGATATGAATGATTATATGTTTGATGAAAAGTTTCAGTCAAAAATTGTGTTTTTAGTTTTCACTCTTAAAGTTACTTCACCAAAGATTTGAGATTGGTTTACAGTGTAAATTTTCTTTTAATCAATTCTGCAACTTTATGCTCTTGAGTGGTTGAAAGCACTGTTAGCATCTGTTATCCTTGTGAATTGCAATGTGAACCTTCCTATTACTTACCTTATACTGCTGTAACATTGTCTTTCATTTATGAGTAATTTGAAGTGAGATTTATTGAGAAGATGGGTAATCTACTGTTTTGTTGTAAAAGTACAGTTGAACAGTGTACCATTTTAAGGAACTTGAAGACTTTTTAACTGATTAATGTGAGTTTAATCACTGTCATGTTTATCTCCAACAGCTTTTTGTTTACTGTAGTTTTCAGTCAAAGACAGTAAGTCTGGATTTGGTTCAATACTGTCTTTTCCGTTATTTTACCAATTCCATAGAAAGCAATGTGGTTACACAAGCTTACAACTCAAATAAGGTTCTTGTGAGTCATGTGTTCATTAGCAAGGTCTAATTAAATAGGAAGCCTCATCTGCAGATGCTTTCATGCCCCAGTCCTTTTGTGGCTGAACAGTGTAAGTGATTTTTCCTTAGTCTTTTACAAAAAGGCATGGTAGCAGTCCTTTTCTTGGCACTTCACAGTTTGCCAAGATTTTTTTCAAAGGATCATAACTGTGAATGAATGTTGTATTTCATCTTATTTAGATGGTGTGCTTTATAGAACTAGGCTTCCAGTTGTCCAGTTTGGAGCTCACAGAATCACAGAATTTGTCAAGTTGGATATAAGGGACCCACAAGGATTACTGTGTTCAACTCCTGGCCCTGCACAGCAACATCCCCGGGAATCACACCATGTGCTCAGGAGCATTGTCCAAACTCTTCTTGAACTGTCAGGCTTGGACCATTGCCCTGGAGAGACTGTTAGAGTGCTTCTGGACGAAGAACCTTTCTCTAATATCTCTAATATCAAACTTTAACCTCCCCTGACACAATTTCAGGCCATTGCCTTAGGTCCTGTCACTGTTATCAGAGAGAAGAGATCAGTGTCTTCCCCTCCTCTTCCCCTCATCAGGAAGCTGTAACTGCACTGAGGTTTCCCCTCAGTCTCATTTTCCCCAGGCTGAACAGACCAAGTGACCTCAACCACTCCTCACACAGCTTCCCCTCAGGGCCCTTCACCATCTTCACTGCCCTCCTTTGGATGTTTTCTAATATCTTTCTTACATTGCAATGGCCCAAACTGCTCCCAGCACTTGAGGTGAGGCCTCCCCAGTGCAGAGCAGAGCAGGACAATCCCCTCCTTGCCTGGCTGGCAGTGCTGTGCCTGATGCCCCCCAGGACAGGGTTGGCCCTCCTGGCTGCCAGGGCAGGGCTGATTCATTCTTATCCAAATTTCTGTTGACCAGGATCCCGAGGTCTCTTTCCATGGCGCTGCTCTCCAGCATCTCAGTCTGTCCATACATTCAGGTTTGTCCCATCCCAGGTGCAGAATCTGGCATTTTCCCATGTTCCCTTCATATGGTTGGTGATTCCCCAGCCCTCTCATTTGTTGAGGTGTCTCCACAGGGCCTCCCTGCCTTCATCAGTCAGCAGCTCTTCCCAGTTTTGTATCATCTACAGACTTGCCCAATATCCCTTCCAGTCCCATGTCCAGGTCATTTTTGAAGCTGTTGAAGAGCACAAGGCCGAGGATGGAGCCCTGTGGAAGCCCACTAGTGACAGGTCCCCAGTCTGCTGCCCCCCATCATGCCCACCCGTGAGCCCATTGCTCAACCATCCCGTGGTGTGTTTATCCAGCTGTGTGCTGCACATTTTGTCCAGAAGGATCCTGTGAGAGACAATATTGAAAGCTTTACTGAAATCTGAAAAGAAGACATCAACTGGCTTCCCTTGATCAACTAGGCGGGTTACTTTATGATAAAAGGAAATCAGGTTTGATAAACAGGACATTCCTCTCATGAAACCCTGCTGGCTGTGACTGGTTACTGCGAGATGTAGTGGGCTGAACTTTTCTGCAGACCATAATTCTGTTTTTATTCAAAGGAAATCAAAATGCTTGGAAGGGGTTGATACTCTCCTTGCCTCAGCCCAGTCCACATTGACAGAATCACAGTATTGATTAGGTTGGAAAAGACCTCTGATTGAGTCCAACCTATGATTAAACATCCCTATGTCAAGCAGAACACATCCAGTCTTAAACAGCTTAGGACACTGCCAGCTGGCATACAGTGCTATAAGGTGTGTCACAGGGCTTGTATGTACCCCAGTAGCCCCTCTGATGCCAAGTATGTGGATAATAAAGGTTTTACAGTCCTACCTCACACATCCCTGTTTATACATTCAGCAAGTCCCTGTATTTCATCCATCCTTTATTTTGCCCTGACTTATATTGCTATTTGGTTGGTTAACTATCACTGATGTTGGAGAGCTGCTGCAGCACAGGGAAAGGGCTTCTGTTTGAAGTGGTGTCACCATAATTTATTCCTATTATAGTCTTGAATGTGCTTGTGTAAGACCAGACCCAGTAAATGACTCATTACAAGAAAATGTGGGTATTTGATTGTACTTCTAGTTGTTGCTGCATAATCTGACATTAAGTTTCGTTATGAAAAGTTCAACATGATAGGCAAAGAAGAAGGGTTAGGAGATATTAAAATTGTATTTATGATAGCTTTACTTCTAGTGATACTTTTCTACAGTAGTCCATTTGTGATGTTTTATATGTGGTTTACACATGGCATGTGTTTGGAAAAATCATTAATTCAGATATTTCTGTTGATTATTATAAAAACCTGACAATAAAATACTGGAAAGTACATGTACTTGTTATGAAGAAAAGGTGAGTGTCTGATTTACATTTTTTAGTTGTTTCCTATTTTGGTGTTTTGATTAAGAGCTAGTTTGAATATATGAAATAAATTAATTTTTTAAAGTACATTAAGGTGATTTAATTACAATGATACATAAAATCCTTGCATACATAGTGTTTCCATTGGAACTTAATATGAGTGCTAGAGTGTGTTTTCTCATAAGAGTCATTAAATGTCATTTTACCATAAAATAAATACTTGATAATTATTTTGTTTTGCAAATGTCTGACTGAAGACATTAGCTCCTTTTCAGTAACCCGAAAAGTGTATTGCTGTTTGGATTGAGCTTGAAAAACAGACTAAGCTTTTCTTTTTTGCCAGTTTTTCAGTTTTTCCTTTTTCAAGGATTTCACACACTGCTCTAACATTCTGTACTTCTTTAATTCTCTGGATCTTATATGCCATAAGTTGCATCCTTCATCATCTCAGTTTCTGGAGTGTGGTCTTCAGCCCCTTTCCTTTTTGCTTTCTAGTCACAGAGTCACAGACTCATTTAGGTTAGAAATGACCTCAGTGATCATTGAGTCCAACCTTTGACGAAACATAACCATGTAAGCTAAACCATAGCACTAAATTCCACATCCAGTTCTTTCTTGAATACTGACAGAGATGGTGATGCCACCACTTCTCTGAGCAACCCATACCAATGCTTGACCACTCTTTCAGTGAAGAAATTCTTCTTGATGTCCAGCCTGGACCTCCCCTGGTGTGTCTTGAGGCCTTTTCCTCTTGTCCTGTCACTTGTTACCTAAGGGAAGAGATTGACCCACCTGGCTACAACTTCCTTTTGGGTAATTTTAGAGAGTGGTAAGGTCCCTTCCTTTCTCCAGACTAAACACACTCAGCTCCTTCAGCCACTCCTCCTAAGATTTACTCTCCAGGTGCTTTACCAGCTCTGTTCCCCTTCTCTGGACTCACTTCAGCATCTCAATGTCCTTCTTGCAGTGAGGGGCCCAGAACTGGAGACAGAACTGGAGGTCTGACCTCACCAGTACAGGGGTGCAACATGAGTACAGTGAGTCAATCACTGCTCTGGTCCTGCTGGCTAGAAGTTTGGGGATCACCTTCCTTATTTTCACCAAGAATCAAAAACTTTTTATCATTTCATGTCACTGTACCCAAGATGGCCTCCAAATCTCTCACCAACCTTTTTCTCCTTGTAAACAGCAGGTCTAGTGGGGCACTACTTTCCAGCCTTCCCCTTTAAATACTCAGATGGATTTTCTGGTTTCTGTCGGTTTTACTTTTCCTTTGTTCTCTGTAACTCTTCCCTCCACAAGGTGTATTGTGGGTGGCCTCAGTCCACTGACTGTTGTACAGTTTGATAAAGATGGCCCTCCTCTGTGTCACTGAGAGTCTGCCATTTGCAGCAGGTGCCTGCATAGCAAAATTTAGCTCTTTTCCCTCTCACGCTTTCCATTTCCATAAGGCTTTCCATTTTATATGACCCTTTCAGTTCCATCCAAACAACTCCTGGCAATTTTAGTTTTACCCATGCTTGAATGATCAAAATTTCCTTGGTATTTCAGTTTGCCATATACTTTATGAGCTACTCAGTATATGTATATCATGGAAGATGAAATCACACTGTTGTGGGCCTGATTATGCAATTATTAGCAAATCAAACATCATGCTTTAGAGTTACTTGGTCCAGAATTTAATAGGGGCATCTTTTATGCACCTTCTTCCTCATTAAAAACTCAACAATTTAATTCGGGTAATGATTTTGTTATCAATAATTACAGTGATTTGGGCCATAAATTTGCCATTTAGAGTAACTTTTTATATTTAAGTCAAACGTTGTCATTCAGCTTGAATAGTGATGGACAATTTAGGGGATATAGATTTGCCTGTGGTTCCAGATGAGATACAGAAAAATCACCAGGTCTTCACACAGCCTCCTCTTCAATTATAGGTCAAGTCAGAAAGCCAGGGTTCCTTTATGGAGATGAATTTTATATAGGGACAGAGAGTACCAATTTTTTGATTTTTCCAATTCCAGTGCAGAAATGTGTGTAAAAATTGCCCAAGCTGTCTTGCAGAATGTCTGAAGAGCTGATTTCACAGAGAAGTTTTTATCTACTGTGCAAAGATTTTTTTTTTTTTTTTAATGTATGAACCTATCACAGCTGAAAGAAATTTCAGGATCAGATTCTTCTGTTTCAACACAGAATTGCAACCTAGAAGCTTTCCTTCTGGAAGTATGGATTCAGGAGTCATACTGCAGGCCACACAGGTTGAATTGTAATATTCTCATTGATCAGTTCTTTCTTGTAAAATGCTTTTATTTTAGTAAAATGCTGAGAGATTGAAAGCAGAAATCAATATAGTTCTTTCTTTCATTTCTTAATTGTCTGATGAGAAAATTCCAGAAGTATTTCAAATTATTCAGGTATTTTCAACTACCTTTCCTTCATAAGTATGCTGCTTGAATATAAATTCATTCAAAATAATGGGCAGTAGCTTACAAGTCTCAGTATGATTGCCTGATGGTACATGACAAAACCCAATAACAGTGAAAAGGTGTTATTTACTAGTCAGATTCTACATGCTGCTCTCTCAACTGAATTGTCAGGGCTTGGTGATCCAGAAGAGGGAGCTGCCACATAAATTTCTAGGGGTTTTGAACTTAGCGAAGTCTCTTTTAACACCCACAATGGAGGGTTTTTTTTGTTGTTGTTGTTGTTTTAATTTTAATTTTAATACTGACTCCAGGGGTTTCATGTGATGCATTTTTGGTCACTCAGTTCATAGTTTGCTGATTTCTAAGGACAGCATTAGAGACTTAGTGCTTTAAATTCCTTAAGTTTTCAGAATCTGTTCCATGTATATTTTTAAATAGTCTGCTTAAATACCATGCTAAAACCTTTGGTTGACATGATGCATGCAGTTGCTTTTCCTTAATCTTAAGAGTCTTTTTAAATATAGATGTTTTTGACTAGCCCACCATGGATTTTTAACAGATGTTTGCTGTAGCATGTAAGAACTTTGTGATGTCTGGCCTCTCCCAGTGCAACTTCACGTGAGACAGAGGTGGCTTCTGAGTCATTGTAGTATTTTTTTCTGTGTAAGGAGTGGCTCTTCCGTCACAGTAAGAATATACAGCTAGTATTTTGAAAATAGCTATATATATGTAAAATAGCAAAACCAATGTGCAGATTACAATGTTCTAATGTGCTTTCTCTTTATTTTTCTTTTCTCTAGGACTGCAGAGCAATTTATAGTGAGTCTATCTATAATTCATGGTCTATAAAACTAAGGAACAATGAGGTACTGGGAGAAGGCATTAAAACATGTACTTGTTAAAACTTGTACTTATGCTCAGGAAGGAGACCAGACTTCCTGAGCATCCTGAGCATGTTTCAAGTGCATGATTTAACCTAGGTTCTGATATTGGTTGGTGGAACCCTAGATTGCTATTTGCTGTAATGATAGGTCTTATCAAACCTCTTGTACCTTCAGATTCATTGTTAGTCATTTTTTGTTAAAAACTGATACAATGATGTGACTTTGTTTCATGAGGTAGCTGGAGTACTGAGAAACACCTGAGACTTTTTTCAACTGCCTAATATATTCCTTGGGTCTTTTTTTCTTGAAAGACTTAAGAGGATGCTCAGTATTAGGAAGCTTATATTTGTTTCTCATGAAGAAGAGTGAATACAGCACTGTGCTGACTATATGTGTGTGAGTGATCACCTTATATATTTTGTGCAAATTTTGAAGTGCTGGAACATGTCTAGGGAAGGACAATGAAGCTGATGAAGGGTCTGGAGTACAAGTCTTGTGGAGGGTGGCTGAGAGAACAGAGGTTGCTTAGCCTGAAGAAAAGGAGGTACAGGGTGGACCTTATTGCTCTCCACAACCAGGAGAGGAGATTGTAGAGAGGTGGGGATTGATCTCTTCTGCCAAGTAACAGGACAAGCAAAATAGCCTCAAGTTGCACCAGAGGAGGTTTAGATTGGATGTTAGGAAAAATTTATTCACTGAAAGGCTGTTCAGGCATTGGGACAGACTGCAAGGGAAGTGGTGAAGTCACCATCTCTGAAGATGTTTGAGAGATATCTAGGTGTGCCACGTCAGGATGTGGTTTAGTGGAGGACTTGGCAGTGCAGTGTTAGTAGTGGGAATGGATGATCTTAAGGGTGTCTTCCAGCCCAAATGATCCTGTGATTCTCTTTCTGGAGATAAGTATAGGATACTAAAGGACCTTGCTGTTCCAGGGAAGAGAATGGAGCATTTCATTTATTATCGAACTTGAATATTCCTGCACGTGGTAGTATCCTGCTGATGATTTATGTCATATTTCCAATTAGTAAATCTATAAATATGGCTGTTTTCATAGAAGGTAACACTGGATTCCATTCATACCTCTATGTGGTAACATTGTGTAGCCTTCAGATTACCTATGCAAACTGCCTTGTTAGACAATTTAGACATTACATTGTGAAGTTGTGCACAACATTCTATTATCTGAAAGTGCCAACATGAAGAACTCTGTGGCTTATTTTTAGTTATTTTGTAAAATAGTTTTGAAATTTCTGTATTTTTACATGCTTACAATTGTACACACATACACTTTTTTCTTATGTCTATGCAGGATTCATATAAAAATCAAAAGAAAATTATAAAAGATCAGTGTAGATGTGTTTGACTTTTCCTCCAGAAGGCTTCAGAATAAGTACAAAAATAAATACTGAGTTTCTTTACACATAATATTTTGCACATGGCTATAACAATTGAAATATACAATATTAAAAAATATTTGTATGTTCAAAAAATGGATGGCCTATTTGTGAGTTTTTGAGTCTTCCATCAAATACAGTTTCTTTTCAGAATGCATACATTTCCCAGATGTTCTGGTTATGTTTATTTGCAAGCACATCTTTAAAGTGGCTCATGTCACAGTGAATAGAGTTGACAGTCGGGCTGATTGCAGGAGTATGCAAAATGTTAACCTCATAAATCTTTCTCCATCTATTGTATTGTGTAATTTTTACAAAATATGCAGAAGTATGGTGCAAGAGACAGTTCCATTATTTTAGTTGGGACCATTTAAGTATTGCAGTTAACACTGATGTATTCAATTCAGAGACAATTAATGTCTAGACACTAGCAGGGGCTGTTGATTTGACATTCTATTCATAGAGAGGGCATGTGTCATTCAAAAGTGAGTTGTAAAACTATTAAGCATGGTTGCATTGTTAGTGATGTGCCTTTCCACTTCACACAACTACTATAACTAATTACCATATTTAGTGATCTTGAGATCCTGAAATGAAAACAACCCACAA
>WEIU01003618.1:267187-282869 GCA_013389925.1 Aegithalos caudatus | reverse complement strand
GTTATCCTTGAATGACTTGATAGTTTCTTCTTAAATGTCTTACCGACTAATCTTCATGATCTTCAAAATTTTTTTAATACAGACTGGTTTTCCTCAATATGTGGTTTTGTTTGTCAGACAACTCTTATTTTTGAAGTTTCTCTAATAAGTTCTTGTGTTAACACTGTAAACTCTTCTTTGAAATTGATTTTTTATTGTGGAAATAACCCATGCTTCAGATTTAATTTATTTGCAAGAAGCACTAACCTGGTGTCCTTTGTAATGATATAAAAAGTATATATAATAAATTTAAAGTAAGAAGAACTCTTATTTTTCATGCACTACATCTTAAAATTGTGTGGTTTTTTTTTTCCCTTGAGATTTTTCATGTAGTTTTTTAAAAATTTCCTTAATCTTGGCAGGCTGTTACTTTCAGCGTGTGCTGATACCTCTATTATAAACTAGGGCATCACAGCCATATTTCAATTTGATTGCTTTTTCTATGTTGAGTTTTTTCTCCCCAAGAATACTTGCCCTAGTGGCACATCCACCTTTCCTTAGTGAAAGCTAGAGACCTCTTGAGAATCTGCTGAGTACATTGAGACTGTAGCTGTTTTGGTGTTTCTTCAGAAAGGTGCCACCGTGCCTCAGGACCTGTCACTTTATGTTGCTTTTTGGTTTCTCCCTCTCCTCATGCTCCTACGTATTAATCAAAAACCTTCCTCAAGGCATGGTGCCTGTGTTGACTTCTGGAAGCAGCAACTGTGATTGAAATTTATTTCAATTTACAAATATTTCAATATTAACTTGGTATTTCTGGTTTCTAGTCTGATGATTTTAAAGGCATAATTGTTCAACGATAATTCCAAAAATGCATAGAACTTTGTTTCAACAAAGGGGACCTGTCTCCCCTTTTCTTGGTGATGTCAAATCATAAAATGTAGTCATGGGATAATAGTAAATAGAATATTTTGTGTCAAGAAAACTCACCTCAAAGTTTAGGGTTCTTGATTCTACTATGAGACAAATCACCTCTGCCAGTTAATATCTCTAGAAGAAGTAAGATCTGTCTCTCCCTCTCTGTCCCCCTGTGCTGAGGTGAGTCTCTAGAGAAGCTTGGGACCGATATTACATGTCAAATGTCAACCTGTGTAGTCATTGTTTGCTTTTGATGCAAGTTCAAAAAGTACCCAGAGCAATGCCTGTGCTGACTGGAGCTGGGCAATACTGACCTGGGCAATACTGACCCCCTCAAACTTGCTAAGATCACTCACTCACAAAGAAGCTGCTTTCTCTCTCTTTCTCTCTCTTTCTCTCTCTTTCTCTCTCTTTCTCTCTCTCTCTCTCTCTTTCTCTCTCTTTCTCTCTCTTTCTCTCTCTTTCTCTCTCTTTCTCTCTCTTTCTCTCTCTTTCTCTCTCTCTCTCTCTCTCTGTCATCAAAATGTTGAAAGACAGCATGTATTCAAACCCCATGGTCAAAATTCTGAACAAATAATGGAGGATTGCAAATCCCAAATTCTCAGTGACATCATCACATATTACTGTTTCTGTAGGTATCCTGTCACATTTGACTCCCAGGTTTTACGTGTCTCTATTTTTCTTGTGTATCCAGTTTGACAATGATTGGAGCTCTGCACTTCTCCAGACATGGAGCTGTGTTGTTTCTTTGGTAAGAATACTTAAGTATGTAACCATTCAGACAGGCTCCTTTTCGTGGAGAAAACCAGTAAATGCTTACCTATGTAAATGTAACATTTGAGTTCAGATGAGAGCACAAGTCAAGAAATTCGAAGATATAGTTCCCACAGCAACCATAATTCAACCTCGTTGCTGTGAAAGCACAAAAGCTTGCACCAAATACCATGCAGAATACTGCATGTATGCAAGTTTATGAGACATAGTTGCTAGGATAGCCATAAATTTAAATTTCTAGAGGTAGTTATAGTCACATTTTATATCTCTTAGTATTAGAATCAGTGCAGAAATGAAAAAATGGAAAAGAGGCCATTTGGATTAGGGTATTTTTTTTCTTTCTTGTAATGTACAATTGATTATATTACTATCTCTGTCTTTCTGTTGACTTTTATTTTTAAGGGATTAATATTGAATGTGGACTATAATCTGATCTGCTTCCTTATCTAACTCTAGTTTTTTCTCTTTGTTTACCCCTATTACTAAACCTGCAGCAAATGGAGTCTACTTGTTTGCCTACCAAGGATAAATAAACCAGATATTTATCTGTATGTAGCCATGCATCTTGTTATTCTATTTCATCCATCACTTAAGGTTCCATTTTAAAATATCCCAAAGCACATGGAATATATTTCTTTTCAATGCCTCATAGGGTACTTTTGGTTTCTTTGTTTGCCAGCTAGTCTGCTGATTTGGTCATCTTAAACATGTTTAGTTATTACCAGGGTTAGTGAAGAGGTTTTGAATTTCTATTTTTATTTAGAAAAGTGTAAATATTTCAATTATAGTACTTAATGAGCACAGCAAATGTTTGTAAATAATATCTACAGGATTTCCAGAAGATGGTTGGCTGAAATATCTATATGAACTTTCTTAGCCTTTCAGATATGGCCAGTGGAGAGAGAGACCATGATGTTTGAAGATTGGTATATTAAGTTTCATTCCCATGGGTGATTATTATATCTGTAGGCTGGATTGAGTATTCATGATTATTTAAAAAAAATTCCCTTTGACTGTGGCATATGCTAATACCTCGTAATTTATTTGGAAAAAAAATCACAACATAACACTATCTCACCAGTCATTTAAAATAAAAGAAAAAAAAAAAGGGAAATTTCACAAGGTAAGGAAGATTAATGATAAGAGTTTCTCTTCAGCAAACTACAAAAAAATTAATTTAGACTTCATCTAGTTTCTACCAGACTGATTTTTCTCATCCCTCCATCACATTTTAGCCTGCTATATGAGCCTTTTTATGGACAGTCTGGGCAGAGCTGAAAGACTGATTGGATGTGAAAACGTTCTCCTTGGGAAATCTTTGGATCCTGCCCTTCCCAGACTGTTAGGCAATCTGCTCTAGGAAACCTGTTTTGACAGTGCCTGTTATCTCTGCTCGGCAGAGTCCTGTAGGGACCGTCACTGCCTACCTCAAAGTCAGGGTTAGGGGAATTCACTCTGCAGCCACCGCCTTCCCAAAGCTTTATTGTTCCATTTCATTGTGCTCAAAAGCTGGTTAGGGACTGCACTCATATTTTTGTACCTGTGTCTAAAATAAAGTTGTTAGTGTATATGAAGTGTATGTTTTCTTGTATAAGGATTTATAACCTGAAATTTGAACTCCATCTGAAAGTTAAAACATTCACAGTGGCTCAAAAGTTTCTTACTTGGTAAACACATGAAAATTAATTAAATTCTAGCTGCCGTCTGATCAAGAGTTGGTCTAGTCTTTCCACACTGACTTCACTGTGTCTGAATTCTGTGAAATGAGAAAGGGGACTGGGAACTGAGAATCATGGCAATTCTTCAAGAAACAGGTAATGTCCTGGTGTTTGAGTGGAGTCCTGGATAAAACTTGATTAATAAGGCTTAATGTCCTTGCTGAAACAAGAAGGTGTTAATACTTTGGATGTAGGTTTTGAGTAAAAACTGTGTTGTGGTCATTAGCTTCCATCAACACCCTTAGGACATTTCTTTTTTCAGTGTATATAGCTAATATTTTGGGGCTTCCCTGAAGAATGAAGAGTTACAAGGATGGTTTTGTTTTCTTCTTTCTGTCCTCTTACATGTAGTAGTTGTGGTTTTAGTATTTGAAGTGAAATAAATAATGGCAAACTTCAGTGGAAACTAAGAATTGCATAGGGATCATTTGAGATAACTGGAAAACAGCAGAACATTCCACTTGAAATTGATCTATTTGTAGTAAACAGAATACGTAAAGAGACACATGGTCTAGAAAACACTAAGCTACCTTTGTGTTCATTACGAGTTGATCAATAACTGTTGCTGGCTGACTTGATGTAGTTATTTTATACAATTAGTCACCACTGTGTGGACAGGCCCAGGGAAGAGAAATGTAGTCAATACTGCCAGGGATTGCTGGTAATCATGACAAGCTCATTTTGTTTTGAGGTGATGGAGGTCCTGTGGGATGAAAATGTCTATATGGGAAACTGCTTTCTTTGTAGTGGCAAAAGTGCCTGGTGTTGGGAACAAGGTCATAGTTTCAACACTTACTGCCATCAGATGATAAAGTTGGTGTAACTCTACTTATGCATGTGTTTTTTGTCCAGCATGTAACTTCTTCTGTGTGCATGTGTCCCCAGAGACATGCATTTCCTAATGGAACATGGGACTTTGATGAAAGTGGATGTCACCTCACAGTTCTCAATGAAGAAAATTTCCTTGGTGGGATTAAAACATCTGCATGCATCATAGGCTGTTATGTATGAGATAGGATTTGATGTTAAACGTGCTAGTCACTCTTAGTAGATGGAGGGTTGGTATGTAGAATATGCAGTCCCATATGTCAAAGATTTTTGTCCTACCTCTTCATTTGAAAATAGGCATTTTGTCAATTACAATGAGCTGGAAAGAGGTAATTAAAAAAATTGTGTTTAATTTCTAAAAATTTTAAAGAATCTGCAATCATTTCTTTTGACATCCTGTCAGAATTACCACAAAGATGTTTGAATTATGTTTGTTAACTCTGATAGAAGTTGACCATTCTGTTATTGAAGGTAGTACAGTTCTTTTGCAAGGAATGTATTTCCAGTTTCCAACTTTGACCAAGTCCTAACCAGTGAGGCTAACAATTTTTCTTTCCTGGATTGGCTACAGGCTTATTTTTCACAGAAAAATCTAGTTAAGACTGCCAACTTAGCTTTTACCCTAAGCCTCACAAGAAAATTCCTGGTATCCTTTTGCCCATCAAAAAAAGAAAGAATTCCATCAATCTCCTTGAAAAAGCTGTAGTACTTGCATGGTTTGAAGGAGAAACTTCAAATTGACAAGGTGAATATAATCAATTTGACTATATTCAAGGGTGTCTTTGACTGTCCCTGTAAGTACCCATTTGGACCAATTTATAAACCTCGGAAGAATGATTGTTTAAATAATCTCATGTTAATGTTGGTAGAAGTGGGTAGATGGAATTTCCCCCATACACTTTTCTGTCAGCTCAGCATACAGGGAATGTTCCCTGATGCAGAACTGAATTGACCTTTATGTGGTTGCAGTTTTGGTCTGATTGGAATCAGAGATTTTTTTTTTTGGTACTGAAGTTTTACAACTTTCTGTTCTCTTCCTTGGATTGCATTCTCTCTGTCTGCTGGAAAGGAGCTGAGTAGAGGAAGAATCACTGTTTGATTTGACATAGAGCAGGTACTGACCATCAAGAGTACCTTGGAAAAGGATGCTGAGGTTGAAGGAATGGACTGGCACTGTGGAGCTCAGGTGTAAAGGAAATCAGAACTCTGAGTGTGTGGAGCACACTGGTGGTACTTGGTGATCACAGTTACATTCTGAGGCTGCCTGAACAGAGTCCGGGAATGAGGTGAAAACATGGGAAGAGGCATTACAAGTAGGGGAGGAGAGACATGGTGATGAGTCTCCTGCAAGGCCTAGAGGATAACACATTTTACTTGAGAACTGCTTCACTTCTGGTGCTAGAAGTCTGTGTGGCATCTTTGCTGGCATTGGGAGTGAAGCCATGCTCCACCAAGTGAGTTCCTGGTATGTACTTTTGGACCAGCCCTTCATTAAAAGCACAGACTGATAAGTCCCTATAACGTATAGTGACCTGCTCAGTTTAAGAATCAGGGAATTTTCCAGTAGACCTTATGATTGCAAAGTTACAGATCTCTGAAGATATTAGATTTCCTGTCATCTAATGGAATATGTTTCCTTTTTTTAAGAACCTGGAAAATTTTTACCTTTGAAAACATTCTCAGAAACACTTCAGAATTGCCATATCAAGTGTGCAATCGCCCGTGCAGCCTAATTTAAATGCCTGACATGTATGCATTGTAGTATAATAATTGTATTATGATGCTGGTTTAATTTTCACCCAATTGAGCAGATGAATTAGCATAGTGAAATGCAGAATACTCTTCTATAAGCCATGCCTGATCTATTGCAAAAATTGGAAGACATGTTGTTGGCATTCTGGAGAGCTGGAATCTCTTTCCCTGCATTGAGGTTTCTGTGCAGGGTGAGAAGCAGTGCGCTTTAAAATGTGTTGTCCCTAATCATGTGGTTTTAGTTTTTTAGTATCTAGGTTGGAATGCTGAATTGCTGAGTTGGCACTCTCATATTCAGGCAGTGGAAATCCTGTACAGAAAGGTATAAACTATAGAAAATACAGGAGATTGGAACACATAATGAATTGTATGGAGGAAACAGGACAACTACAGGTATGACATTAACTGAGTTATATCCTTTTTGTGTGTTGAATAAAGTAAGGTTAAAAGTTTGATTATCCCAGCATGTAGCAGTCATCATACTGCATCATCAACATACTGCAGTTTTTAGTTTCTGGTTATTTACATTGGCACTGCTGGCAAATAACTTTTTAAGAATTGCTTGTATGAAGGAGAAGGAGAGACTTCACATAACTACAGAAATAAAAAAACAATTTTGGATGAGAATGGCTTGCTTTACAAAAAAATTTAGCATGAAAAAGAATACACTAAGGAAATAAGTTGAAGTTATTACAGTATCTTCTCACATAGTCTCTTGCTAATTTAAAAAAAAAATACTGTTTCAGCATCCTAATTTTGTTCCAGTTGCCTTTAGTTGCTTCAAGGGTATGTACAAATGCAGAAAAACAACGGTGAGACCATAGAAAATGAAAATGAAAGGGACTGGAGGTTTTGGATAAATACTTATAAGTTGCTATAAAAGAAAAAAGTAAATGGAAGGGATATAATTTTCACAAATTTAAAATATAATTATGTTATATCATGATTTTAGAGGGTATTAGCCTTATAGCAGTAGTTGTGAACAATAAACTCAAATTCAGAAACCATATTTCACTAGTAAACTATATTTGATAATAATATATATACAATAATAATTATATGTATATTTAAAGTTAAAAAGTCAAATTTGTGAAAGTTTAGCTGCTGTGACAGTCTTGGGGCTTGGGACCTCTAACTGACTGCAAAATTAAAATGATGTGCACAATGGACCTGTGGATTTAGATGAGAAATAAAAACTTTTTACTGGGTTCAGGAGGTTGTCATACTTTCTTTGTATTCCTAACATTAACTATCATCTTTCAGTAATGATGCTTAATACATCCAGGAATGCAAGTGAAGGATCTGAAAACTAAGATGGAACATATGGGATTTACTAATTAATTACAAAGTGGTATAAACAATTTTAACTAACCAGTACTTTTGTGTTGCTTTCCTGTTGTGTTTTTCATTTGGTTAGTTTGCAAAAGTCAGAAAATCTCATCAAGTATCTGTCATTGTTACAAAGTTATAAGGTTCTACTGTAATTGTCTGCAGGTGACAATAATTAATATTTTAAAATTCAGTCAGCTCTTTTTAAAAAAGGGGAGAAAATTATTAAAAAATGAATTCTATCCTAATGGGACTCAATTTAGAACCTACTGAATGCTGCAGTAAAACTGTCATTGACTTCAGGAGGAGCAAAAATCTGACTTTTCATATCAATTTTTGCTGACTAGGTGATAGCTGTTTTCCTACAGGGAGCAGTTGTAAAGTATTGCTGGAAACCATGAAGTCATAGCTGCTGGCTTTGTTCCCCTCTTTCGCTGGGGATTTGGGGATATAGAACATAGATACTTCTCTTTTCTGAAAATCCTGAAATGTCTGTTAAAACACAGCTTTTCAAATCCTCCCAGAAGAGATTTACCCAGGATTTCTTTTTTTCTTTTTAATACATGAAGTAGATGACAAGTAATAAAATCAGAAGGGTTATTTGTTGTATTTTTATGGTTGAGTCTGTCATATCATATTTGCAGACCTGTCAGTGGACAGTCAGCACTGCCTGAAGTCTCAGAGGTCAGCGTGTGAACGCTGTGGAAGGGCTGCTTGTGCTGCTGATTGTAGAGAGGGGCTTAGGTTGCATTATGACGATTTACATTATTCAAACAGGAATTCTGACTGCTGCAGCTCTGATGATTTCTAACGTGACAGGAATATCCAGTATTTAATTATGAGATGTGCTGATGGGAATAGAGCTGGGGTGGCTGCAGTGTGATGTGGCACCAGCAGTTCTGCAGTGTGGGCCGGGCTTGCTCGGACAAGCTGTGTTGTGCTGGGCCCCTTGGCCACCCCATCCTGATGCAGTTGCTTGGCTTGTGTGGGGTTGTTTTCCTCAGATCAGGTCCAGTAATTTGGCTTTTAGCAAAGTAACAATATGTCAGGTATAGGAGAAAAATCTAACTGGTAGATGTCCAGTAGGATAAGGTTAAAGTCTATGTCCTTCAAATACTGAGAAAATAGAGCAACAGATGTGCAGGATTTAAACTAGTTATTATTCCAGTCCTGTAGATATAAACAGATAATTAAAATGTCATTTTTACAACGTCTTCATCAGCAAAAAGTTTGATCTTCTACAAATACCTTTTGATACAGGATTTGTTTTTTGTTCACATATGCTGTTAGATTTTTGTGTTCCTCAAGGCATTTATCTTCTGAATTATGTGAATATTTTCTAGAATATTACCTTTTTTTAAAAATTTTTTCAGTCTTCATTCTTTATTTAAGATGGTCTATAGCCACTTCTTTTTTCATACATGTAGAGAATGTTATATTTTCTTGAATGCCTGATTCTGCTCAACAATCAATATGGTTTCTTTTCTTTATTCTAAAAGCTGTGGAAGTACATTTTCAGTTCTACAGGTCTTATAGAAGATGGAAACTGCTGACCTAAGGCTGCAATTATTACACATTTTAACTAACTAGAATAATATTTAACCATTTCTTGAAGACAGGACTTCTTGGCAGGAAGATAGGGTGATTGAAAACATATGTAATAAATGCAGGTAGCACCCACAGAAATTCATCCAGCTCTGTGAAGTCCTGTCAGCCTTTGGGTCTAGTCAGAGGCAGAGTTTAGTTCTTGTCAGTCAGTGATAGCTGTGGCCAGGTGAGATGGGCTTTGTGCACATGGACCTGCAGAGACGTGAAGCAGTTGTGCTAACCCACCACCAGTCAGCTCCAGCTGTTCAGTGTGATTCAAATTCCTGATGGAATCGTGCAGTGAAGTCTAGCCTAGCCTTGTAACTTTAATGAGTGCTATTCTGACATTATTTAAAATTTCCTTTCAGCATGATACTATAGTAGTGTATATTGACATATATAAATATATTAGATTTTGTGCAAAAACTTAGGGCTTAAGTCTCCCAACATTTCTGAGTACGCTGGATTTCAAGGGCAATTTTCTGCATTCACTATCACGGTTTCCTAAATATCAGGAACAACCTTTAGTAGATCCAAAATAGTAACTGATTTTGAAAAGAAATAACACAGCCCTTATTTTACAGCTTTTTATGTATACTGTACACCTCTGCAACTGTACAGTGTTTTGTTTATTTAAAGGAGTGGCATTTGCCTTCAGCTTTTTCTTGGTTTTACACAGAATAAAAGACCGCCTTTTATGCTGGTAAGAAGAAGAAGGTGAACCCTTTATTCTTTAGGGAAAACTCTAGCTATGTCTAGCTTGAAGAGTCTTTTAGGTCTGATTATTTATTGCACTCACCACTGCCTTGCCTTGGTACTGAAATGTCTGACAGAATCATCAGAGATCAGGCAGATGAAGATGTTGACAAAAACCCCAGCCCTTTGTGGATGTGTACAATTTCTCACGTGTAAAAAACAAAGAACTTCCTCTCTCAGGGCTAACAGTTTTATAGCAACATACTCTGTAGGCATTACCCAAGTCTTACACTAATTTGTGAAATGCTTTTTTGTTGCTTTTTATCCTTCCTTTTATACAGCATAGTAATCTTCTGAATATATATTGAACTGTACATTCTTTTGCTTTTTTTCTCTTAGTTCTGTCTCTTGTAGCTTGACTAGACATGCAGTATTTTACTGCCCTGATTGCAGTTTTTCCATAGGGATAATCATGGGGAAAATTTAGAAAATATGCTATAACAGTAGATCAAATGTAGAGTACAAGAAGAAGAAGCAGCATATTTTACAATTTTGGTTTTGTCTAATTCAGATTTCATATATATAATTTAGGCAAAAACTTGGTAGTCTACCTAGGGGAGATGCATATAAAATTAAAGAGTTGGAAACATTGTACTGAGTATAACTGAAAATTGTCACTGCTTGAAAGTTAATGGTTTTTGTTAGACAAGTTGAAAAAACAGCATGAAATGATAGTAACTCCCTGTTGCAGGGAGATATTCAGTAACTTTCAGAAAAATTTAAAAAACCCACACACAGTTGTTGCCATTCTGTGGTAGAGAAAACACATATCTAGGAAATACCAGTTACTCTGATTCTTGTATGAAGTCTTGCTGACATTTTTAGGGTACGTGCAGTGAGTGACTTTTGATAAATTAGAGACTATAGTTGGACTGTTTTGATGAAAGCTGGTGTGCAATTGATCTATTTGAGCTCTAATATTAAGACAATACTAAGATAGTTTAAAAATTGTTAATATTTGAAATATTTATTCTTTTTGTTTAATTATTTCATTTATTGAAATTGTAGAATTTATATTCTTTTGGCAAATGTCACTTGTTGCTTTGATGTCACAGCATCAAGCACTCAGACACTGAAGATCAAGGAAAGGAGGTGATTTTAACAATTTAGTCTGACCTGCTTCATAACATGAACTGTGGATTTCCTCACGGTGATTGCAGCATTAAATGAACAATTTTTGACAGAACTGGGGAATAATTATCACTTTGTGAAGACAGCTTTTAGGCCCCCAATTCCTTTATTCTTTCTACTTTCAGTAAGAAATGGGGACCTTAATTTTATGGGGGGGGCTCTGTGGGAAACGGTAGTCCTCCTGTAAGTTTTAAATTTTATAACTAAAGACCTTGAGCAAACTATTGTTGGCTTTACTAGTAATTTGATTGAGTAAAAATTTAAAGGATTTGGCTCATTTACTTCCCATACCTACATGTAAGGACATAATTTTTGGTGTATTAAGATGTGTTTATCCTTTATTTTTATTCCATGCACATCTGCTCAGTATAATTGCACATCCTGGATGGCTGAGCCTGGTTCAACGCCTGTTGATAACAATCAGTGATCTTTTACATGAATTAGCTATTTTCATCCATAAAAGGAGAAATCCAGTTTTGTGCTTCATAAATTAAAAATACCACAGAATTTAAAACCCATTCTTAAAAATTTCTTCTGCTGTAATGCCAACTGGTATACTGTGTAAATAGTGAGGGACAGTCCCCATATGCCACACTCAGTTTCTATTTATTGCACACCACATCCTTGTGGACACAGCCTGGCTGCATTATGATTGCTTACTCCTCTTCATCCCATTGCTCTTTTCTTACTTGTTTGAAAAGTTAAAAATGTAATTCAAACAACTGTGTTATGATCATGAAGTTTATTTGAAATGTTGTTCTAGTAAAAATCTGTCATATTTCAGTCAAGAGAGCATGGAACTACAAATTGTCATTTTCAAAAAAAAGCCCAAACAACCCTGTTGCCTCTGGTAGGTATCTCTGATTATCAGCTGAAACCATCATGTCTTTGCTAGGAAGGTCATAAAAGTCCTTTTCTTGGAGGCTTTTGCCCACCACCTGAGGGCTTCCACAAATGAGTACTAGATTTACTTATTTTTTTTTTTCCTTACCAAATTTAAGTGCTATGCACTGAAGCCTTTGCCCTTGTCTTAAAGCAATTTATCAGGTATGGGGTGATTCTTATTTCATGGAAAATGCCTATACCAGTCTCGTTTCTATTGCAGAAGCAATAATATTGGAACTTAAGGTTCCAATTCCATGCATTATAGTATAAAAATTTTAGATATTTCCACATGAATGAAACATCTGTCAGGATTTATCAAAGTTTTCTTGGTCTAGCTGAAATTAAAGCCTCAGTGGGTCAGTAGGGTATTAAGAGCTAACTGTGCTGTTTTTCTCATAATAACTACTTCATTAGGTGTTAATCATCAGACTCCTAAGTGTTGTTTTTAAATTAACTGTTTAAAGGATGTGTGCTTAGAGAAGACCAACCTTCCTGTTGTGTTTGTTAGTTTGTATTTAGAGCTTACAGTTCTGTGTTTGAATTTCAGAATCTGTGAATCAAGATTTCATAAAGGAGTGTTGGCTGTATTTTCCTGGCCTAATGTATCAGTGCTGTGATAACTGAATCATGTGCTTAAATTAGCTGTTCTAAAACAAGGAAAAAAGCCATGAACAATCTGACAGGGCTCATATTACTATTCCTCAAGTGTGATAAAAGGAGAAATTATACTAACCTGTTTTTTATAGTTCAGTCTAGCTACTTTACGTTTCTACTCAGAAACTGATGAATAAATCATAAGTATTACATATGTGTTAATCTAACCAGATCCTCAAGGAAGAATGAATAGAGCAGGTGTTATTTTTATAGCTGTATCATAATTTGAGTTCTTTCCATTTAGCTAAGTGTCCAAATGCTGTCTTTTTAAATACTGTGCAGGATTTAGACTTGTGATAGGTGTATTGATACAATACATCAAACCTCTGCTTTTTCTACAGGCCTAATTTAACTTTTAAACTAGTTTAAAATTAACTTTTACCATGATCCCTTTGGAGAAAGCTTATGTCTTAAAATGTTCTGCAATGCCTAGTTAAGTTGTCAAGTTGAAGCTGTGAGTTACTCTCTCAGAACAAGTATTAAACAAAAATGTTAAGATTTCCCATCTAAGGGTGTGGCTTCACTGAATTCTCAAGACCTTTGTTCTCTGAGTTGAATCTTTAGTTGATAAAGAATTGACCTGATAGATATTAAGGGAAGTCTCAGTTATTCTCCACTAGGTCACAGACAAATTTAGATACATAGAGCACTTGTTTTGCATTAGGAAATGTTTGTATTAGTAATTTCTTTCGCATAAAAAGTAAAGATTTTAGTATTTTGTCTAGGCTTTTTTTTTGTTTTGGGATTTAGATGGTGAGCTATTTATAAAGGAAAATGAAATCTCCGTGTGCCACATATGGTAAGTAAATTTACTGTTTTATTCAGATGATTTATAGATAAAATATGGTTATTAGTATTTTGGTTGATATTTCATTTATCACAAGTGAAAGTTCTTGTAAATTACATATGAAAAACCACTTTTTAGCTATGTGTGTCCTCTCATAGATACTGCTGTTTTTTGGAAGTACATCCAAGGTTTTAAAGGAGCTATCAGTAATTCTTCATGGTAGAGATAAAATGCTCCTGTGTGTTTGAACATAAAAGAATAGGTTTTGAAACAATTATGACAAACTAAAAATTTTTATCAAGTCAAAAGAAGGAAACAATCCATTATCACAGGGATGATACGGCCTGACATAGAGAGACACTAGAGAGATTTCTGTTTCAGTTCAGTGATTTCTGGCAGCTGGTGGCATTATGGTTATAATTTTATTAATAGTCAAAGAAAGACTGGTAGCTATAAATAAAATCTGATTTGGTAGCAAATATTTTACTGAAGTACATTTGCTCTTTTTAATGTGTTTATTTGGTATTCCTCTGTTCAATTGTATATGTCATTTAAATATAGTCAGTAATTCTTCATTCTGCAGGAACTCTTTGTGTAATCAAAGTGAAATATTGTCATGATTGCTTTTGAAAAACATGAGGATTTAGAATGAGGAAGGAGGGAAAAGGCCCTAATATTTCCTATGGCTTCTAAGACTCAAACAGGTAGCAAGAGAATTTGTTGATGAGTGATGACCTATGTAAGGACCCTTTATGCCCAGTTAGGTAGTACTGTGGATCACCCTATCAGCAAAGGGAGGAGATATAGCCGATTTCAGAGGGTTGGTACTACACTCTGAATGTCTTTAGAAGGTATTTCTGTGCTGGGCCCATGAGTTGATAACCCCAGGAAGAACTTCTGAGCTGATCACGTTCTGTCTGTGACTCTTGCAGTGTAACACCATAAAATCAGCTTTGTTGGCTGCAAATGCTGTGCTGCTTCCATTTCAGGGGGCTGGGGGGAGCTGGCACTATCAGCTGTGCTGTCAATGAGGGGAATGATCTTGCTGTGATCTTCCCTTTGCCTTTCTGTCTCAGACTGTGCACACAATGAAGTCCCCTCATATCCTGGCCTTCTCTAAGTATTTGTTATGGACAGATGTTCACATTGCTGGAAGTCCTAGATGTTTTCTAATTAGTTGTGGAAAAACCCCTGTTAATCTTGCATAGCTTTGTTTAGTTCTGCTTCCATTCTTTGGAGTGGTGACTGTTTCTGTGCCCTTCAGTGACCGTGGAGCTCTTGGCTGCTTCTTGGCTGTTCACTTTGATTGAGCCACTGTACTGAGAGCCTCATGGCTTTTAGGCATCAAAACATGTGAAAGACAATTCAATGGATGAGAAAAACAAAACTTGTTGAAAATACACTGTTAGTTGTTTCTCTTTGTTTGTCTGAGTTGGTCCCTGATTAGATCTCTGGGGTTATGAGGCCTTCTTCCTCACAGAGGCTCTGAACTGAGGTACCACATGAGAAGGTTTTTGCATCAGCTCTGCCCTCTGTCATGTGAATCAGTGCTTGCAGCTTTTATTCAGGTGCTCTAAAGCTGTACTGGGGGGCTGGATTAGGAAAAGAGGGCGAGACTTTTCTCATTTTGCCTCTGATTTATATCTATGCTTTGGTCATAACTATACCTTACTGCATCCATTCTTAAAAGCTATATCTGCGGTGATTTTTATAATTTCATGGGGAATTAGAGTATAATGAGATTTAATTTTTTTATTTTTTAAAGCCCTTGAAAGACCTATCTCTGTCTTTTTGACACCAAAGTTCAAAAAAGTAAAAAACACCCCACATTAACTAAATGGTATCCCTTTGAGTACTAAATCATCAGATGTTACTATTCTTTTGGTGACTGTAGGATGTGATTTTCATTATTCCATAATGTGACTTGGCAGTGTTTGCTGTACTGCTGCATTCACAGTGTTACATGGTAAAGTCCAGAGGAAGCTGGGACCTTAATGATCTGTCTGGCTGATGAATGCTGAGATTCACACAGGTTCACTAACACAAGGTTTTGCAACCAAGACTTAGTTTGTGGGTCATGGAGCATTGATTTCTAATTCTTTTTTCTGAGGCGAAAAAGATCAATTTTTAGCCAGTTTGAATATAGGTTTCTGTAGGACTGTTTTTCATAGCTGCCTCAGAGTTTGTAAAATGTTCATAGAAGCAGAAGTCTCATCTTTATTTGGATACAGAGTCATTTTGGCTATTTGGAAACACATGCTTTCACTATTGTCTGTGTTTATTTTATTTATTCACAGATAAAATTATGTATGTTTACTTGCTTTTATTTATTTAGTCCAATGTGAGATTCTAAAAATTTATACTTCTTTAAGAATCTGAAAATATAGCAATGACAGTGTTAAGGACTTTATCCAGCTTAGTAACTGAAAGAAATACATAGTAGTGGGAAATACCAAATAAAACTCTAAATCCAAGTGGAAAAATAAGTTCCATCTCCAAAATAGTTTCTTCTTTATAGAATTTAATTCTGAGCTATAGCAGATATACATTTTGTCTTGAAGGTAAAAAAAAAAAAAAAAAAAAA
>WEIU01003618.1:236965-267163 GCA_013389925.1 Aegithalos caudatus | reverse complement strand
TGTTTACACATTTCATCTACTCATCTTTTAAATACCTCCAGGGATGATGACTCAACCAGCCCGCTCCTGCCCTTCACAACCCTTCTGGTGAAGAAATTTTTCCCAATATAATTCCGTATTACTTAATTTCTTGCTCCTATGTTCCCCAGTTTATAACAGAGATGCAGGAGTTTTTGTATGATTTTGATTGTTTAATTGAGAGTATATTTTCTTTGTAGAGATTTAAATGATTATCAGAAGAATAACAGATGCTCAATAGACAAGGCTTATGATTTCATTAATATTTATAGGTTAATACTGTGTTCAATAAGAAATGCTTTCATAATTGGACTGTAGGAAGACTAAGTAACTAAGTATGAAAGGTTAATTTTAGAAAGTAACTGTCAAGCTAAAGGAACAGTGTTGTCAGCTGTGGTGCTCGCCATTCTGTTCAGGATCATGTGAAACAACTGTTTCAGGACTATTTTGGGGGAAGGGATGAGGCCTTTTCCAGGGTTCAGTTTAGGTGAGAATAGAGACAAGTAAGTATATTGTACATAAGTTCTTTTATATATGATATCTTGGCAAACCACAAGGAGTTAAAAAGATAATTTTGGGAAATCTCATGTTTTCTGTAGCATGAAAATGTTTTATGATTTCTCGCTTAAAAAAAAAAAGAGGAAAAATTGTTATTATTGTCATTATTCCCTCTAAACACAATAAAAGTACATTTTATTCTTAAAATATTTTTGCTTGTTTTTCCTTACATAAAGAATACTTACAGTCACAGACAACTGCCTAAGTGTTAAAAACGATTTTCTCCTGAAACATTGCTTACCCAGGGGAGAGAGTAAGAGAGCAAACATCACCTGACGTGACAAAAGATCTAGAAACACACTACAGGGAGGTGTTTCAGATGCTTTGGTGGGGAGGGTAGATGACCTCTACAGATTAAGGGAACAGTGCTTTCCACCTTGTTTCCCCAGTTCTCTCTAGCTTGCTTGCTTGTCCTTCACAGCACGATGAAGGGCAGTAGGAGTACAACAGAATGAAATTATCAGCACTTATGAGTGGTTAAAATCTACTGGAAACATGTGTCTTCAGTTTTGTCTTGATTGATGAGTCAGTCTGTGTTTCTCTGGTTGTAATTTGCAGAGAATCACAAACTCAAAACTGTTTCAGAATGACCTGCTCACACTCAGTATGCTGCTGTAATTGGAACAAGTAAATTACATTTCAAATCCCCCAAGAATATTTATTTAAAGGATATATGTAGCTTCAAGTATGGAGAGTCATTATAAAACAAACAGGGAGTGCACTGTGATTAAAAGATAAATCCTTTATTGTACCAGAGTTCTGCAATATTTTTTGTTATTTGACTTCTGGTTTAGTCCCATGAAGGTAGTTTGAAGGGATGTACACATTACATGATCCAGCCTCCCACATGTAGCGTGCTGCTATGTGCAGAAGCTTTTTGTGTAAAGATGGGGACAAAAAAAGACATTGAGTCTTTCTCTTGTTGTCTGTCACTGCATTCTCTCCCCCATCTGTCACCCACACGCTTTCTGAAGTTCCTTTTACAGCTGTCACACTCATGGCTTCCCTACATTCTGAAATGTCCCTTCCTAGACCTGTCTTCAGGTGAACTGTGGTCTCCCTTGTTTTGTGCCCAAATTTCTTTTGCTTTTATACTCTTTCTTTTTTGCCTGTCCTGGTTTTCATCTTCCTTTTTCTTTTTAAATTTTAGCACATCAAGAAGCTTCTTCCTAAGCCAAGTGGGCATACTGCTGGAACTCCTAGCCTGTCCACAGGGTCTTCGTCCTGCTTGAATTCTCAAAAATCAGGCTTTCCCTGTGCCTGTTCTCCTGGGATTTTACCCAGCTGTTCCCTTGAATAAACCTCAATCTGCAGTTCTAAAATCCCTCCTCACCTTGCTGCTTAATTTTCCAGCCTTTTTCCAGGTCCTCAAGGCAGTCATCTTGAGGTCCAAGGCCACTGGACAAGGATCACGATCCCTATTTGTGAGTGGCAGCTTACACAGCATTGCCACTAGTGACCCCTTCAGTATTTGTGTTAGGAAATTGTCACCAATGCAGTACCACAACCTGCATTGCCAGTGTTGTTCTGTGTTGTCCTTTCAGCAGAAGTCTACGTGGTTAAAACCCCTCCACTTACTTGGTCAGGAAGTCTGTAGGACATCCCTACCCACAGCAGTGAAAGGTGTTTCTCTCTTGATCATGGCCTTGGTCTCTATTTCCTAGGGAAAAAAAAAAAAACCACAAACAACCCCAAAGCAGTGGATTTAGTGAGCCTGTGTGCAAATATGTTCTCTCTGGTCCAGGTTAGGTGGGTTCTGCCTCTCCCCAGCAGTGGTTCCTGTCCTCAGACAAGATGCTGTGATTTAGGAAACCAAGACCTTGCTGGTGATATCACCTCTGAACACTGCAGATGACTCATGAATGTATTTGCTGCTACTTGTGTCTGTTCTTTTGCAAGGATTTGTTGAATGTAAAACAGCATGGGGATATCAAAGGTTTGGCTACATGGTGCAGGACTCTGTCCTGCAGGGAGAGCTGAATCCTGTAGGAGAGAACTATTTTAGTCTGCTTTGGCTTTGTTTTCCTTTTCCAACATTGTACTCTTTGGAGCAGACTGCTCTGTATTGCTTGCAGTACCTAAACAAGTTTGTTTGCAGAGAGAGTATTGTGTTGTAAGTAGAATATTTTTTTCAATCTGATCTTCTTCACAGATCAGTTTATCTGTATACATCTCATATCTGATTTCCTTCTCAGAGTTTGGCCTGTGGAACCAATATCAGGCTCTTATGGTCTGTTTAACTGTTATGATTATCATCTGGCTGTGTTTTCCAGGAATTTACTAGTTTTCTCCTATGTCTGCTGACAAGTTGGAGCTGCCAGGCTGTAATATAGAGACTGCATGTTTCCCTGTCAGAACTGGAAAAACCAACTTCTATTTAAAACCTTTACTCAGCAATGGACTGAGTGACTGGACTGGAGTATCATTCTAATGAGTTTAAAGGATAAATTTATGGAGAATTTACAGAGCTGCTTTTGTGTAGTGCCCTATCACACAAGGCTCTGATTTGTCACATGTATCTCTAGGCACTAATAAAGTACTAAAAGTCATCATTATACAGGGTAGATTTCAGGTGTTTCAGCTTTTCTTTAGTCATTGCAGTTCTCAATGGTGTTCTAGAGGCCTATTGAAGGCTTTCAGAACCTCCCCTGTGTAAGACCATGTAGGTTTTAGAATTGAAGGATGGCTTTTGGGTTGAGATCTAAAGATGTTTCCCTGATTATGAATTGAAAGTTCAGTCCTCTTTTTAAAATATTTTATAACAACACAATGTCTCATAAACTTACTTGATTTTTTGGCAATATGTAGATTCAGCCTGCACTGTTACAAAGATTAAAATATCTGTACAAATAAGATGATGTTCAAATTATCCTTATCTCCCTGAAATCTTTCTCTCACAGATGGGAAAAGATCATAAATTCTCCTGTTGAAGTTGCTTGCATAATTTTTTATTGACTGTATGAAAGCTTTTTGGAACTACTCTCAAGGCAATAAATTAAGTTGTAATACTTACAAAACCTAGCACCTAATAGTGTCATGACCTTGAGGATGAAGATAAAAATGGTATTTTAAAATAAATTAATTTTTATTTATTTATATGAAAATAGAGGTTTGCACAATTTCTGGATGAAAGAAGTTGACATAGAACTTTAAAAATGTGAGATGATATTTTAGCAGACGTATTTGATTTCAAGAAATAGCTTGACTGAAGAAGACAAAGTCAGCCACGACTCCTTAAAATGACCAAGCCCCCTCCCAATAAAATCTTTAAATCATTGTGGATGGGGAAGAGTTTTAGTTTTGGAAAATGGAACTAAATGTGATGATAGGGCATAAAATATGAAAAATGAGGGACTCTCTATCAAGTAGATTCAGTAGAACCAGGTGCCTAAGCTGACACAGAGATGAGTCTATGACAGATTTAATGGTAAAACAACAGCAAAAGTATTTTGTAATTGGAAAGTGAATGATGGATAGTTTGCTTTGTTGAGTAACTGGGGATGGAAAATCAACTTGTTGAAAGATTAAATGGAAGAGCAGTGTAAAAACACTGGAAGCTGAAGAGGCACATTAACCTGCCACCCTGCCCAGTTCAGTTTACTCTGCCAGGAATCGTGTGGTGTGTTAAGGAGGTCAGGCCCAGTCACCTGGGGGCTTGGTTATGAATCTCTGAAACTCATCAGTCTGTATCTTTCTTCCATTGGTCTTTACAGAATAAGAAGAATTACAGTTATCCATGGTTAGCCACATTTTCCAGAGTCTTGTGCCCTTTTAGGAAGCTTCCCCTTTCAGGAAGCACCTTTCACATGTATATCTGTTACAGATATTAGATACATCTAATCCAGCTAGTTTTCAGGCTCCTCTTGTGCAAGATTTTTAAAGCTGTAATTAGAGTTTTTTTTCTTTTTCTTGGGCTTAGTTTTGAATCTCTGGAAAAAAACAAAACAAAACAAAATGTGAGTGTTGCTGTGAATGAACTGCAACGCCTGGCTGAAAACACTGAATTTAGAGCTCAGACAAATGGTGACTAGCTTCTATATTGCTTATTAGAAAGCCTGATGTTTTCAGAAGCTTAAAAACACACAATTAACATGAGCAAGGCAGTATTACATAGAAAGCTCCAGTTAAAAGGAAATATTTGTTGTTCATAGATTTTTTTTTTTTTTTTTCTTCATAAGGGGTCATGCAAGGTGTGTTTTCTGAACGCATAATAGACCACTCTGTCTTTCAGCAGTGAACTTTTTGCCAATTACCCCATCTGTAACCTTCCGTTTATTATGGAAAATTAATTAGAAGGTTCTGGAGGAAATGGGGACTAACTGGGGTCTTTATTTTTTATGGCCTATTTAGCTTTGAAAGCACAAATTAAAGTATTTTTCTAATATTTATAATGAAATCTGTCCTCTCATCCTCCTGATTTGGTGATTACAAAACAAAAGCCCAGACTGCAGGGCTTCAGCCTGTATAATGAAACAAACAGCAGCTATGTCTCTACTGTGCCAGCTGAAAGAAGCATGAAGAATTTAACCAAGGCAACATGAGACATACTGACAAAAAGTCTCTTTAAAACAAAAATGTTGGTGTGCAACATGTTTGAAAGCTGGGAGCAACATAAAATAGTGAGAGCTAATATTATAGGGTCTGGCTTCACCTATAGTGTTGAGTGGAGATGTATTCAGAACAACAAAATAATCTAATGTAATTCAGGTTAAACTTGCAAGGAATACAGCTTTTAAATATCCTGAAGTTATTTTAAGTAACTGAAATTGCATTAATTTTCATCCTTTTAGTTCAGATGTAGTTGTCTCTGTTCAAAGAAGTTCACAAAACCATTAGCAAGACAGTTCCAGTCTTACTGCCCTGCACAGGTAGGAAGTCAGTCTGTTTTCATCTGACATGGCACCTCCCTCACAGCCTGAGTCCTTGCTGTGAGGTGGCGTATCACAGATTGATAACCACAGACCAGATGGAGCACAGGATGCCTGGGCAGTTATTTTATGAGACAGTCAGAAATTATGACTTTATAATCTTCCCTCTTGCTGTTTTGGAGAGAAGCCATGTTCACTGGTTTTACTGTAAGCATTAGCATAGTAATTTGTGCCATCAGCTGTAAGGAGTGGTGCTGGTGGGAGAGGGGGTAAAGTAGTGAGATTGCTAAGGACAAGCCTGAACCTGAAGAGCTGAGCTTACTGATTGGAAATAAATGTTGATTATTCAGCCTGTGCATTGACATACAAGTCTCTCTAATGGTGAGTCGAGGCTGATGATAACGGAGCCATTCCCTACTCTGTATTTATTTCACCTACACTGGCAGACAAACTGAAACAGGAGGCCTGTGTACTTCATGTGCTCTTGTTATTTGCAGAGGTCATGGATGTTAAAGAAAATAAGGGTTTTTCTGCAGAAACATGTGTTGCTGTTACTAATTTTTAAATGAACTTTGCTTCAGTTTCAGCCTTCAGGAGTCAAATTAGAAAGTGATTATTTTATTCCAATTCTGACATTTTTACACTTGAAGAACCAAGCTGCAGTGTTTGCACTGGGTCAAATTTATATTATTTTTTTTTCTTTATCTGTGTGAGCTTTTATTTAAAGTTTCTTTAGTGAATTGAAACTCTGGAACTGTAATTTGTATTCTTTACATTTCCATCTTTTTTTTTTTTTTTCTGAGTATGTCTTCAGCCATTTCTCTCCTTCCTCTTGCAGCTCTCCACAGCTTCTTCTGCTGAAAAGATCAGTACTAAAATGGTTTAAAAAGTTAGAGTCCATATAAATGTCTGCACAGTACCTGGTACAGAGGAGAGATTATGGAAAGTATTTGTTAATGAACTTCAGTTTTGGTAAATGGTTAAAATAAAATCATCCCTGAAAGTTCTATCTGTATATAAACAACCACAGTGAAATGGTGTAAGTTTTGCAGATACCATTAAAAAAAAAAAAAAAATAAGGCAAAGATAGTAGTCTGTTGTCTTGTTTAAAAAAAACAGGGTTCTTTGGGATTTTGTTCCTCCTCTGTAATAGCAGAAGAGGTTTTCATTCAGAGTAACAGAGTTGAATATCTTCCTGGCTTGTTCACTGCTATTTTTAGCCCTGTTTTTCTATCTGGATAGGAGTTCAGATAACAGACTCCAATTAAAGCTTTTTGCAAGAGTTTGCAACTATCCGTTGCCATTCTACCTACCTCAATCTATGGGTTATAGAGGGAGAAATAATTGTGGAAAATGGCTTGACCTGAGAACAGGTTACATTTAACAGGTTGCCCAGAATAGCTGTGAATTAAAACAGTACAGATTCCCTTAGTTGATAGCTTAGATATATGGCTGTGTCTCTGGAGGTTTGTACACTTTACATGCCTAGTCACTCTGCTTGCCCTTTCAGTCTCTGGCTTTTCTGCCGGGTGGGTTGAGAGGTTCCCACTCTTCAGGTGGTTTGTGTGTGATGTGCAAGCTGGTTCAGTCAACAGCTGGTCTGAGCATGTGAATTTTCCAGATTACTCAAGAGTTGTCAGCTCTCAAATACTGTTTGTATTCAACAGTCAGGTCGAGATCTGGATGCGAATGCCTCATATTTATTTATGAATACTTGTGCTACTTTTCTTTGATTTATAACTGTTTTAATTTTTCACTTGTATTCCTGCTTCCCTTTTTTAAAACTTTTACAATTAATTCAAAATAAAGTGTGGTGCAAAGCAGTAAGTTTTCAAAGTAGAGATACTTCTTTATCAAGTTTTTCTGTTCTTAAGCTTTACAGGTCTGTATTTTCAGACTTTAATTTGATGGTTGTTTTCTGAAATTATTCAGGGTTTAGTTTCAAACAGCACGGCAGGTAATTTCTCTGTTGGAAGAAGAGGCCTCATTTGGCCTTTTGTATGTGCTAAAACACAAGAATTGAAAACATATTTATGTTTCTCCACAATATTTTGAGAAAGTTTCTTAATAATGTGGTATACCTCCGAAGATTAATCACCCAGTAAATTTTCTGTATTGTTTTGTTACTTTGCATTGATCAAAATCCAGGATTAGTGTCCAGTGTAACATTTTTTCCAGGATACTGAGCCTGTTCATTTGAATTCTTTGGTCTGTCTATTTTTATCATTACTTTTCTATGTCTTTTTTTATGACTTTTGAATATAACTGGTTTTGGTAAATGCTAATGTTATTTATGCTTCAGAAAATGTAAGTTCAAATATCAATCTGAGCAAGCCTTTGGGTAGTGTCGTGGAAAAAAGAGAAAAATAATAACAATCAAATAAGCAAAGACCAACGAGAGGTCAGGTATGAATTTAAAAGCAGTGAGGATTTTTTTTTTTTTAAATTAAAATCAAATCCTATATGGATTTGCCTGGAAAGTAAACTTCTTTTAATATCTAGAGATTACTTATTCACTGATTTACTGATAACTGATTCAGTCTTGTTTAAAACAGGATATTTTTGATTAACTGCAAGTAGTGTTGAATCCATTCTTCACTACAATTTTGTTGTCACTGGGGAACCAAACCAGCTTTCTATTAGGCACAGTGTTTTCCTTAATAGGGCTCTACTCACAAGATCCTTGCAACTATTGAAAACCTTATTTTCTGGCCATCTATGTATAAGGAAAGGTATTGACTCATTTTTTTCTACTTGTTGCCTATTTTATGTACAATAAAATTTTATTTTCTGAGTTTGAGAGGTTTCTAAGGGCAGGAGTTCAAAGCCAGAGAAAGCAAATTTTACAGTGCTCTCTACTGAAGCATAATGGGGGGTTTTCCTCATATAATTAAGTCATTAACCTAGTATAGACAATGAAGATCTTGTGTTTCTTTGTTTTTAACTAAGCTATTACCATTGTGTGTGTATGCTTTGACCATACTTTGTGAAAGGAAGGAAGGTGTTGGAAGTCGAATGATCTTGCCTTGAGCTCCTAGGTCATGCTGAGCTAAGAATACAGATGGAGCTGTGGTAAAGAGACAGTACTAGTAAATAAAAGGCACCAGGGTTTCTGCTTTGGCTCTAAAGCCAAGAAACATAAAAATTTGCATCTTAATGGCTAAACTTTTTTCCTCTCCAGAGCAAAGTTGAATGATACATCTGAAGTACCACTGATATGGTCCTTGGCCTGTGCTGTCCTCAATCCATTCCCAGACACTGTAGGAGAGCTCTAGCTGACACAGACAAAAGCTGTTCAGGGAGCTCTTGTAACAGCTTAATGGGACATAAATTGCATGCCAGCACCCAGCCCCATGCTCTGTCTCTAGCTTAGCAATGAAGACAAAGCCACAGTGTCTCCATGGTGCCAGCTTGGCTTGACCCCACACTTTGCTCACTTGATGTGATAATTTAGCTCCTGCACTTCCTTTTGAAGCAGTTCCCTTGCAGAGAAAACCCAGGCACAAGAGGTGCAGTGTATTCAGGATCTGCTCTGGGCAGTATAGATGTGAACCCTGCCAACCCTGGCTGTGCTTGAGCTCTGCCCCAGCAGTACTTGCATCTTTGTATGCCCTAACCTGACCTACTTCTATGCATGTTCCTTTGGCATCTTGATCTGATTCTGGGGTTGTGCAACACAGTTTTTTCATAATTGTAATCACTTTGAACTGAAAAAAACCAAACCAAACCCAGCAGAACAGCAGCCATTGCATCTTCAGGCATCATATTTAGCCCAGCAGAGTTACAAGTCAGGTGCTGTGCAATGTGGACATGAAATGAGCTGATTTGAAAGGTGCTCATTCACAGCAGTGGGGATGGGAACAGCTTTAATTGGAGCAGGGCACTAGACTGTCTCCATTTCTGGTCCACAGGCACGATGGCAGGATGCTGCTGTTCATATTGTGCTGTTCTTGTTAGTAGCCAGCAGCTGTTCCAAATGCCTGCCATTTCTTACCAGAAGTTGCAACATGCTAATATTTAGACTTAAAAGCCCTAACTGATCTTGCATTTAAAAAAACACTACATTAAACTCTGATATAATCCAGTTAGAAAGCATTTCACTTTTAGAAAAATGCAACCCCAGATTTTCTATTTTCTGGTTAAAATATATGTCAGTTGGGCTATAATTGCTCATTCAGAAGTATCCCTATATACTATTAAAAATGCCCTGACACACAACACTTTGGGGAACATTCCTGCCACAGGGACATCCGTAGTTTTCATATGCTCAAGAAAAATTGGATACATTAATAGAAGACAGATCTGGGAGAGACTGACAGAAATCCAAAAGCTGTATCCTGACTTAGTCCCTGACCTACAAATTGCTGGACTCCTGGAAAGGCTTTTATATGCTGTCCATGTTCTTTATATTTTCCTGAAACTGCTGTTCCTGTCATATAGGGATCTTTGAGTACAAACTGTTGATTTGATGCTCTTATTTGCAGTTGCCAATAATATATGCTTTTGCAAATTTTTGCAAGTGTTGTTGATATTCACTCTTCTTTATGCTCAAATATATTCAGTCTCATTTTCATAAATGGAACAACAGCTGTTTAAAGAAGAAACTCCTGTAAATGAAGAGTTCTTTCTGAATCTGCATCTTGTTGACATTGTCCTTACAGAGCTGGAAACTTTGTCATTCCAAGCAGTTCTATGTGAGAGAATGGTGGTGCATAAATGTTGCTGCTAAGCATACAAGTATTGTACCCTTGTCCCTTAGGGCTGATCTTTTGAAAGACACAAACAAATGATGACTGTGGAATGAGAATGTAATCTATACAGTGCATATTAAATGATGGGCACATATTGTTTGTATTCAAGTGGTGGTATAGGTATTTTCTTCTTTTTGCCATTTTTTTTTTTTCATAAAACTATAAGGTTAGGAGGTTTTATAATGTTAATTTATATGTTTTATATATTGGCTATTTATGTGGGTATGTGGGTATGTGTCTGGACCTGGGTAAGTGAGGAAGGAGGTAGGAGGGGGATGCGCGAGCCCAAGAAGCCAGAGGAATTTCCATGAATAACAGAAAGGACATCCCATGGCTTTCACCATCCCTGTGCTAGCTTTCTACATGATACCAATTGTAGCACCAGTGATTCTGGCTTCTAACTGCAATTGCTGACTTTTGATTTTTTTTTTTTCAGACCATTAGTTGTGACTACAAGAAAACTGAGAACTGTGGCAAAACTTTGCTCTTTGACTTATGCTGCATTGTAAATATGATGAACACTTTGTGCCTTATATTGAGGATGTTGTAACTTTAGAAGGAAGTGGCATTTGAGTGACACTTACGGATTTAAATCAGCCCCTTACCTTTCTGTTACTGAAATTTTATGAACATAAGTTACTGATTTTCTGCTGAAATAATTTTCTGCTTACAATTTCAAGGCTTGCTGGCGTACCACCTTGTGCTTTGATAATACTGTGGTGAAGCGAATTACTGGTTTTGTATTTTTGAAAACAAAATACACTTTGCTGAACACCTTTACCTTTCTTTGTATAGTGGTTATTTGCTTAATGCACAATTGTTTTTGCTAACCTCACCTTCCATAGTGCCTATTGATATTGAAGTGATGCTTTTGCTCTTTTTCCCTCAGTTTTTGTGACCTAATTGTATCTCTTGAGTATTGGTATGGTAATAACTTCTATTTTCCTTATCTGCTGTGTGTATTAATTTTAGTCTGTACTGGTTTTAGCTATAAGAAAAAGAACTAGAACAGAAGCACTGACCTATTTGTATTGTGTTAGATAATACACATTTTCGGTAGAAAGCAAGGTGCATCCTCAAAATGGGTCGTGTCCTGTAATCCCCACTAAAGTTTATGTGAAGTTCATTATATTTTTAAAAATGTGAAACAAAGGCCTCACCAACTTTCATGATATGAAAGTGAGAAATACACCTATAACTGCACTGCCAATTAAAAAATTGCATAAAAGTATTTTTAGTCATGACAGTTAAATGAGATTCTGTTCTTTCTACTCTCCCCAAAACAGCATTTCCAAGTAATATTACTATAGATGTTATTTAGTTGATGTGACATGAAAGCCAGCTCCCAAATCTGTGCATGTAGTAAATACTCAGATTTTTCTACAATATGTCCAGTTATGTAATGTGCAATTTTATATGCCTAGCTTAAATTCTACTTCAGGATAACATTCCTTATAGTCTTTAATATTGCTGGTGCTGTTCTAATGAACTTTCCATAATCTTCCAAAAGTGTAGCTGATTTGAAATAAGTGTTTTACAGATAAAATAGCGTATTCTAAATATACTAAGTTAATTGAAGATGCTATATAAATAGTACTAGTAAGGTCAGTGTCCTGTCTGTCCTTGCAGTATTAATTTATGTTTTATCTTTATTTAATATTAAACTCTGCATCTTTTGCCCTTTAAAATGTCTTCATGCAAAGTGTGTTACTGAGATTATTAACTGCAGAAGCTGCTCACAAGGCTGAGTCCTTAGACTTACTGTGAAACTTAGAGGCAATGACTTTCTTAAACTGTGTTGCTTGCTTTAAGAAGGGAAAATAACTTTAGTTCTTCTGTTTAGCTGTTAACATTTTATAGCTGTGAAACTATGCCATGGTTTGCTCTGGCTTCTTTTTCATTCTTGAAGTTCCCAGGGGGAACTCTAAATCCCTGTTCAAATGTGTTATTGAGTTAGTTATAAAATCTAAATTTATCTTCTTCCTTGCAATGAACACTAGAATATCTAAGTACTCTTACTAAGAAAGAGATTTCCATTGTTCATTTAAAATTGTCTTTGGAAACTACTAGATACATTCAGCTGTTCCTTCTGTAACTTTTAACAAGCTTTAAAATATATTTTATTTTTTAATTTTTTCACAATGATATACATATATTTGTATTTTTATATATTTCTATACATTATAGTATTATATATTTTCTTCAATATACATTTCTCTAATAACAAGTCAGGAAATGTATTTGAAAGCTGGGAAGGCTCAATTTGACAGCATCTGTTCATATGGTGAAGCTCAGCTGCTTCTTTAGATAGCTTAATGTCTCCATGGCAAATATATAAAGATGCATATGAGACCTTTCATTACATGTTTGTGTTGTCTGTTTTTAGTTTTATTTTTAAGGCTTGTCCCTGTAGAAATACAGTGCAACTCTACTAGAATTTATTTTCTGTCTTTCATCATAAGTTGCAATTCAGTGCCTGAAAGAATCAAAGAATCACCGAATTAACTAGGTTTGAAAAGACCTTTGAGATCATCAGGTTCAACCTATTACCTAACTCTACCTTGTCAATTGGACTATGGCACTAACTAAACTTTTTTGTTTAAGAAAAACATCCAGGTTTTTCTTAAACAAAAATGATCTTGGAAAAAAGTTCTTTCATTTATGTACCATATATTCGCTTTTAGCAGGTGTAGCATAGTGGAATTGTGCATAGTTTGTGTTTCAGGGTTTACTGAAGTTTTTGTTTGCTTTTTTATAGGGAGTAAAATTGCAAATTTTACACTTTATGATGTATAAGAATTTTCAAAATTATATTGTCAAAATAAGAAGCTATGCAACTCTTGTAGTTTTAGTCCATCTTTTATTCTCTTCTAGGGTGGGCAGGGTCTCAGACCTTCACTTGAATTTTAGAAATTCAAGTTAATTGGGGTTAATGCCAAGTGTGCCAAAGTGGATGCTTGTTTGTACAAGAACAAAGCAAGAAGGGCCCCAGTCTTGCACAATCCATGCAAAAGTTCCTATAAAATAAGCCTGCTTCTAGAGGGAGTCCTTTGTAAAACCTGTGAGGGTCCTTGGGAAATTAGTAAAGGGACCAGTCCATGGTGTGGAGCCTTGATTTGTTTGTGATCATGCTGCTTTGTTGTGATCAAGAAAGGGTAAAAGACTGGATAAAAAATCTGGTGTAAAAAGTAGGACAAAGCACTCATCAGCTTTGTATAATTACAGTTGTTGTTATAGTACACTTTGAAAATAATTTATATTTAGAATATTTAATTCTTGCCAAAAATTAAAATAAAATGTTTAAAATTCTTTTTTTGACAAATCAAATAAGCAGGGCTATTTCCCATACACTAGAGTGTTTAGAACAATTTAAGTACTCATACTCGTTAGCTGTGTGATTGATTACAGCTCAGATGTTTACAACATTTAGATGCAGAAATTTCTCTGAAAGTCTTATTTGACAGAAAATACTCCTCTTTGAATATTACTTCATTACTTATAACTTTTAAACTATTTGATCTGGAGACCTTTCTGAAGAGTCTGCTGAACTTGACAGGGGCCTACCAAACAACACAGATATTAGTGACAGCACTTTGGGTGGAGAAGTGGTCAAGTCAATCAACTCATCCTAGGGACCATTGAAAGCCAAGGTTTTGAAGAAGTTGCCTTAGAACTGTTGATTCAATGTGCTTCACATCGGTGAAGGGTTTCATGCTGTTTTTCCTTATCAGTTGTGAAGTGGTTAAATAGTGTGCCCTGAATGGAAACCTAATTTGCACATTATTTTCAATTGAGCAGTATTTCCCCTTTCTGTTCTGTAGATGGGCTCTTGAAAGCTGTTTCCTTTGATAAGGCTCCCACCTCAACAAAAGAAAATCCTACTAAAAAGAAAATTGATTGGCTTGTCCCTGGTGTTCTCTTTGGCAGGTGTCAGTGTGAAGCTGCTGGATATGGAGAGGAGTAGAGAAAATACAGTATCTTATGAGAAATAAGGTAATATGAGAAAAAGATAAATAGCTTACAAAAACATAGAATATTTTAATATGTAGCAATATAAAACTTTGAATACCTACATGCCAGGCAACATAAAAGTGTGCCAAAAGGCACTGGATATTCTATGTAACTGTCTTATCTTCAAAATCCACTGCATGAAGATTACAGTCTGCATGTGCAGCTTTGCATCCTCATGCATAGCTTTCACTGATTTAGAAAAAAACAACCCTGGAAATAATTGTAAATTAACTTTGCCATTAAAAGGCAGATTAATTGCATTCATTTTCTATATTATAACAAAGTGTGGCAGTTGGCTGCTAATTATGAATAAAGACATAGCATTTTTTAACCTTTCGGTCTTCAGGTTTGAGTGTTTATTTTAGGGATTAAGCCGGAAGAGGTTTGGAAGCAAGCCAACTGTCAATGTTTTAGACTTTATCACAACATCCAGCCCAAAGAATGGATCTCAGTCTTCTTGCACTTCTAAAACAAATCCAAGTGATTTCTCAGGTTTTGTAAGTCTACCTTTTCCATTGTCATATTCCTTTTTTTCCTTCATCATACAGCCAGTTTCTCAGGGAAGACTCTTGACTCCTGGATGATTGTATTTTCAGAAGGAAGCGATGTCAGAAGCTGGTTAGCTTTAGTTTTGGGATGTTTGTTATTTTTTTCACATTAGCAGCATATAGTTTATGTCTTGTAAGTTGTATTTGTGAGGAGACACTGTTCCTTTATCCTGTGAAGCTGAGAATAATAAGCTGAAGTGTGAGGCCTGTGAAAGGTACGATTTAGTATGAGAGAATAAAGACCTTAAGATTGTTGTAATGGAATGCACTAATCCATACTATATAAGTATTGTTGGAGAATGAAAATACAGAATCAAAGAGCAAAATTCAGTACTGATATGTCTAAATTCTGAAAAATGGTAATATTTTAAAAAAGTAATATATATATATATATGGGGTACTAGATGACCTTTAAAGATGGTTTTCAACCCAGTCTTAAATAGTACTCATTTACTTTGGGGATTTTTTTGAAATATAATTTTAATTAGCAACTACACTTGCCATTTGATACTGTAAAATTGGTCTCTCTTATTTTGGTACAGAATAAGTAATTAATGATTCATCTGTTCTTACAGCTAGCCAATTTATATTTTATGTTGCCAGCTGGTTTATGACATGTCAGAGAGACAGAGAAAGGTATCATGGGTGTACTATATGAAAAGTACAGGTTTTATCTACTGGTACATAGGCAGAAACTAATCAGAAAGTGGAATTATGACCTTGCATTACTGAAAATATTATGAAAACTGCATGTTCTGAAAATTAGGAAAATCAGATAGCTTGTAAACAGAAAAGACAAAAGCATTTCCACAAAAGAGTGGAGAGTTCTGTAACTGGAAATGGAGTATTAAGTTACTCACCAGTGATATTTTTACTGCCCCCCTTAACTGGATCGTCAATGTCATATGTTGGACGTACTTACATTACTGGGTGTTCTCTTTAATTTTATCATTTTTACTGTGTCAGCTTTTATTATCATTAACAACTAGGCTCACAGGCTCAATTGTGTCCCAGCAGGATTTCAGATTATTCCTCAAATTACAGCAATTTGTCATAATGTCAATGTTTTTTAACCTCTAACCCTAGGTTACCTACAGAGGCTGCAGAGGCTGGATTTCACATGCCACAGATTCAATTTATATTGTGTGTAAACAATTACAGGGCCTCACAAACAAACAAAAGGCAGCCAAAGTCAAAACTAAAGGTCAGAGTCTAGCTTGTCATGAATCCATTCTAATTGGATTTTTTTCCAAATGGAATATAGGCAATGCAGTAGCATCGGCTCTTGGCCATAAAATGTAGAAGAGGTGAGTTAGGCTCTTGTTAATGGCAGAACCTTTACTGGTGATGGCAGGAACAGAATTTTGAAGAACTGCTGTGGCAACAAGTATTTCTCATTATATATGACTGTATATGTGACTGTAAATGTTTTCAAGGGTTTTGATGGTATTGTAAGGGAGAAATGAAATGATCTTGAAGTTGAAAAAGTGTTCTGGTTCAGGAACACCCAAAGCTGGAGAAGGGGAAGGGCAGAGAGTTACTGTTCATCCTCTGGTAGCTCATGTGAGTCCTCAGTGGTGGGGAATGTGGGAATGGGTGGTGGGAAAGCCCTGAGCCAGCCCTGCTGCCTGTGCTGGCCAGAGCTGTCTTACAGGACCCAGCAGTGCTGATGTTTGCCCACACCAACAACCTGCAGGACAACTCAGCTGCACAGTGGAGGTTGGGGCAAATTGACCATATTCACAAAAGGCGTGTGAGATATTGGAGTGTCAGAGGGAGAACTGGATGGTTAAATGCAATGAAGAATGGCAATTTTTTTGTTTTCTTTTTATTCCTTTATTATTATTTCAATTATTGTTGAAATATGTTGACCTGCTTGTTTATTTTGGAGCTTTGCCTGTAACAATGTGATGTTATAGAATAGTTAACTGTGCTTCCTCTGAAATGATAGTGTATAAAATTACTGCTCTATTAATGTATTTTCTGGTGAACTTGAAAAGCTCCCATCATTGGCACAAATAAAAGATAAATTTTCCTGGTTTATTATAGATTAATTGAATAATTAAGAAGCCACTCTTAATTACTGTCCCAAGGAGTTATAGAAATTACACTTCTAAGAGTGCTACTGAGGAAATCTTTAGATTAAATTTCTTTAAATAGAACTATGCAAATTGCATACTGCCAGATGTTTTTGCCACATCTTATTTGAAAGAATATTTGGATAATATAGCTGCATGTTAAAATTTATAAAAGTGCTTAACTGATATAAGGATGAGATTTATGGTTAGGTACTAAACAGTGCTTAGCTACATGCTTAAATATACTTGAACACATGTAGGCAAGTTCATAGGGTGCCACTTTGAGGAAATGGCTAAATTTACCATGTTCCCATTTCTCCACTGAGTTTCTGAAACTAAGAAATTACCCTGAAAGCTCAAGCCAGTCTTGGAGTATTTCTTGGATGCATACATTTAGCCTAACAGAAAATGCAACTGTATTTCCTTTTTATGTTTTGGAAACTGTGTTAATGTGGGTTAGCTTTGATGGAGGGGCTATGCAACAGTATTATCTGGCAAGGAAGAAGATTCATTTTACAGAAAGAAAGGATTTTTTAAAAGCTTATACAGGTCGACAGTGCTAGTGGGCAAAGCAAAGCAATGACAACTAAAAATCAGTGGCACTTAGCTGGGATAATGAGAACAAGTAGGATCATGAGCAGTGTCAGCAATCAGACCATGAGGCAGGTTGTGAGAGGTAAGAATGGCAGTGGGGGTGTTGATTGAGGAATTCTGTAACTAAAGAGATTACAGAAATGACAGAGGAGCAGCCTATAGTCATTAGCATATGTAATTTCATCTCATCTGGAGATACTCAAAAGCTATCAGGATGCAATTCCAAGTAATGTGCTCTTGGGGACCCTGCTTGAGTAGGGAGGTTGGACCAGGTGACCTCCCGTGCTCCCTTCCAACCTTAACCATTCTGAGATTATGTAATTTTGTGATTATGGTAGACACCTTGACTTTAAGGTGTTTGTGCCCACCCAACCCATAAGATACACCAATCCCCCCTCTCCTACAGCCTGCACTTCATGGCATGAGGGATTGAAGGATATCCTTCTTGGTGTATCAAGGTTTTTAAGAGAAAAACCTTGATGTCTCTACAAAAGGTCAGTTTTCTTCTGCTAGGGTCTGCAGTATTTATCCTCTTCTGCTGTGCCCACCATGTTGACTTTTGAATTTGCCTTTATTCCTGCCAAACTGCCATAACCACAGCTCACTTCTCTGCTTTCCCAGACTACTCGTTTTACCATTTCAGTTCCATCCTCAGATCACTGGTCACTGTGCCCTTAGGTATGGTGTCTCAGAAATAGTTTTCTTCATGCCTCCCCAGATTGTTGCTCTGTGAAGCTTAGAGACATCATTCTCTTTTCTTTGATTTATAATTGTTTTAAGCATACATTATTGCATTACCTTTCCCATGCTTTGGTCTTTGCACTGTGCTGGCTCAGCAGTTCATTAGCTGAAATTAGTTCATTCTCTTACAGACTACAGATGTGCTAAGGCCCAGCATTTACGCTTGCTCAGCAACTGTGTTAATCCCTGTCTAGCTGTAAGTAAGGTTAAATATAATTTTGCAGAGTTTAGCAAAAATTTTACTATTAAGTGGCCACCCCTCCCCTTCTTTGTTGTTAAAGTGGTTAGTGAGGCACTGGGTCTTGGTTTTACTTAGCAGACCTTTTTTTTTCTCCAACAGCAGGTTATGCTGGGGCATTTTGGCCTCTAGTGAGGGCTCCTGTTTTCCCCTTTGCCAAGTTGAATTTTCTCTTACACACTGATGGATGCAGTTGTGGTTCCAGATCCTGTTCAGGTGACTGTTTTTCTGTTGCATAAAGTAATTGTCAGTGCAAAAACTTGAAACTCACCTCAGGTTTGGCTCAAAAATTTCAGATTTCCTGGCCATGGTGAGCATCTCCATCACAAAGACACAGATGTGTTCATTTTACTTGGGATAATTTCTGGTTCTACAAATAATACATTTTTTTATTAATGCCTGGGGCAACTTAAGCAGGAAATATGGTAAATTTCCATACCCAGATTTTTTTTTTTTCTTGAACTAAAGGAAATGATCCAGTATTTCCCATATGAGCTAGCAGTACACAATTATATAATAAGGTAGGACTGTCTCCCATTTTTTTCAGGGAATAATACTCAATGTCACCCCCTATTAGGGCTATATTCATACTCAGTGTCTAGATCTTATATCAGCAAGCATGTCTCTTTTGTGACCTTGTCTGAGATCTCTAAGCTCTGGAAAGAACATTTGAACATTTTTGTCCCTGGTTCTAGGGATCTCCCCTGAGTGGGAGGTTTTCCCCTGGGTAGGCAAAGCACTTTACCCCACATTTCCAAATTCTCATTGGGGTCAGGCACTGCTGTTGTTTTCATTGCAGCTCTTAATTTGTAGGTGCTTAGTCCTTCATTAGGTTGCAAAATCAATGAATAGCTTTCCACTTGTACTCTCCCTTGTAAGTTTTCTTAAAATTTAATTTAATTACATTAAATTTACTTACTATGTCTTGAGCCAAAAAAAAAAAAAAATCATTTGATGTTTGTACTTCCGTTCCTTTTAGCTGATTCCTACAGGAGTCTTCTCAGTCATTGTTTGCTTTGGAATTCTCAAATTCTGATGTCAGATCACCTCTGTGATTTGTTCCATTTTTCTGAATTTTTCTAAATTTTCTCATTGCTGCTGTTGGTATTAGGGTGGCCAGAAGTGGAACAGAACCTTTGGGTGCATTTGCTGTTTACTGCAGTGTAGTATGGGATTTCATACTCCTCAAAATTCTGGGTTTAACATGTCTTGCAAACTTTTAATGTCATTCAGTACTAGCTTTCTACTTTTGTGCATAGAAATTACTTTTTTTTTTCTCAGACCACTGAGTGCTTATGAGTTTTTTCTGTGAGTTGGTGTTTTCTTCCCATTTGAAATAGCTTGAGTTTATTTTTAGCTTTTATTTTGCCAACTAAGTATTATTTCAGCTCTTACAGCAGGTGCAGCATTTGTTACTGTACATCTGATGCTACAGGAATTTAAATATTGGGATGATCTGGAGGAAAGGCTAACAGCAAAATAATTGTTTATATTGACACAGTGAGCTTGTGTTTTTGCTCTCTCTTGAATCTGTTTTAGCAATATTGCATTAAATATTATGTACAAGAAAAAAAAATCTAGCACTATTATTTTCTAGAACAGTTTTTTGTTTTGCTTTTTTGTTTGCCTGTGTGGCCCAGGATGGCTGGGATCTGCAGGTGCTTCAGATGGCTGGATTTGCACATCACCTTAGTTATTGGAGAACACAGAAATATGCAGCTTCTCTTTTGTGGTGTAAGGTAATGCTGGAGAAAAAGCTGCTTGCATTGTACCTGTCTGAATTAATTCATTACACTGGTGAAAGGAAGGAATCAACTTGAATGTTCTGTCAGATGCTATGTCATTATTCTGTGGTCCTGTGAATAACATATTCTTTTGGGCTAAGCTCCCTTCAAACTGACATCTTTGTATGACTGTGTATAGAATTCAAAACCAGTAATAAATGATCCTGTATGTTGATTTTATTTAATAGACTTGCCATTGGCAGGAATTGTTCCTGAATTATTATAACCTGAAGTATTTTGCGGTCTGAATTAGCAAAATATTAGGAAGAGTGCCTGTGGTTTGCATTTTAATGTGAGTGTGAATATAATCTGCTAGTTTGATTTGATTTTTAATTATTTTTTTAAGTCTGAAAAATCATAGAATCATAGAATGTTAAGAGGTTGGAATGGGCCTTACAGATCCTAGTCCCAACCCCCCTGCCATGGGCAGGGACACCTCCTACTAGACCAGGTTGCTCCAAGATGCATCCAACCTGGCCTTGAACACTGCCAGGGATGGGCCAGTGACAGTCTCCCTGGGAAACCTCTTCCAATGCTTACCCACCCTCATAGTAAAAAAATTCTTTGTAATATCTGACCTAAATTTCTCTTCTTTCAATTTGCACCCTTTTCAATTTCCACCAAATTGCACCTGCACCTATTTTGCACCTGCAAAACTCCTTGTCCTTTCACTATAGCTCCTAACAAATATTTCAGAGGTGTTAGAAATTCTCAATCAGCTTCTGATATTTTATGATAGGCCATAGTATTTTAAAGAATTTCCTGTTTCCTTACTTGATTTTGTGTGGAAAGTTTGTTTCTTTATATTTGCTTTGATCTTTTTCCTCTGGATTATTTTTGCTGTTGAAGTTGTTCAAGCTCCATCTCCTGAGATTTCTGTATTTTACCAACTTAATCTTTTCAGAATACTGAATTTTGGAAGCTCTGTTAGAAAGTGTTTTCCTTTCTCTGTGGTTTGACTGTGTAGGAGCCTGACCACCCAGACACCACACCAGGGTACTGCTGAAATGTGTGTTTTGGTCCACTGCTATTCAGGAAGGATAAATATGACCCTTAGCATGGGTTTGGAACTGTTCTCACTTACTTTTCTCCCTCTCTTCCCAGTTCCTTTCTTGGATAAATATGCACACAAATATGTCTACAGAGTGTAAAGAAGTTCTGACTGTGCCTGTATCCCTGCTATAAATTAATTTATAACACCTCTTTCTGATCTGTGTTTTAAGCAAATTTCTTTGGATTCTCCAGTCCCTTCAAGTGACAACTTTATAAACTTTTTGCACCATGTATGTATGCGTAGGTTCTTACTTAGTCTCTTTCCAGGCTTTTCAGTCTCAGCAGGCTTTATGTCCCACTCCAGAGCCTGACACCTACGGAAGTTATTTGAGATGTGGGTCATCTTTTCTTAGGGTATGAAGTTAGTTTTGTAATTGCAGCCTCCCCTGGCTGTACAGTGATAGGTCTTGTCTGGAGACATTTCTGACAGTGTGCTGGGTGACTTGCTGGGGAGGCAGCACACAGCTCTGTCCTGAGGCTCCACTGTTGTGACAGTCCCCATCAGCAGCCCCTGGCGCTGTGTGCTCTGATGCCTGTGATCTGTTCATCATGAACAGCCACTGAAACATTTCCTTCATGATTCCCAGCCCTTTCCAGCAGAACTTTAGCCATCCTTCTTAGGATCTACTTCTGCTTTACAAATTTGTATTTTTTTTTTAGTACTGTGGGTAGATTTTCTGCTTTCTGTGAGCAAGAAAGGGTGTAACACAAAAATTTTAGTTTGACTAAACTATATGCAGCATTTTAAAGGCTTGCATGTAGAGACATACATTTAAACAGTTTTTCTCCTTTGTGCAGTAGGAGAACATGGTAGTGAGCTTTACTTAAGTTATAGGGTAATTTGAAGAAAGGATGCTGCCATAGGGTGTGCCTTTAGAGAAAGTGATCCATGCACTCCAAATAGCAGTAACAAAGTATATGCCGTCTCATACATTAGATGTGAGGCAATGTGCAAGTGATGCTGTATTTGAGTTAATTAATACCTTTATAAAGTGTTTCTAAAACTAAACTAAATTAGCAAATTTGGTAGTAGGGTTTCTCCACCATGTAATGCAATTATACCAAACCTAACATAATATTTCTTGTTTGGAATATATTTATATTATTTATATTTATATTTATATTTATATTTATATTTATATTTAGATTTAGATTTAGATTTAGATTTAGATTTAGATTTAGATTTGCATTTCAGTTTGAGAAACCTGGGAGCAGAGTAACCTCTGTAGAAAGTGAAAGGCTAATTTGGAAGCATTTGTTTCAACACTTGTCCCCAAACCTACTTTCTCCCTCAGGCTCTGTTTTCCTTGTCCATCAGGGTCCCTGGATTATTTGGCACAGTGTCAGGCCCTGTCACTGAGAGGTTTTCTATGTGAGACTCATCTTGAACCCTTCTCCTATGTTTTCTTTTTCTTTTACTATGGTGTTGTTTGCAGTGAAGTAAATAATCTGCCTTGTGTTTTAAAGGATGCAGAAGCTTGTTTTAGAAACAGATGAGGTTCTTTAGCTAGGAACAGTGTCTCATAAGTATCAGCATTGCCCAAGGGTCCTGCATCAGTCTCCAAGTGATGACTGCAGTAGACAGTGTTTATGCTTTTGTAATTTTTGGTTTAAATAGGCAAGACAGTAGAAGACTGAAAAAGAATAAGGAAGATAAATGACATGACTAAAGCCTTACAGATGGCATTAGTGCTTGGTCTTTTATTCTTCATCTTGTGCTCTTTCCCTTAGACCACTCTTCCCATTCCTGATGCAGTCATTGAATAGGCTTAACCTCCAAATCAGTAAGTCCTGGGAAAACTTCCAACATCATCCTTTTGGCATCTTGTCTGTTCTTTCTGCTTTTCCTTCCTCTATTATTTTTCAGCCTTGTTAAAGCTAGATCCCACTGAAATCTGTTACAGTATTCTGAAATTTGCCAAATTAAATCTTGCCCATGGAATGTTCATAACTCACTCCTGGAAATTGTTCATGATCTTGTTACCTGCTTCCTTGAGCTCACTAGCTGGTACATTGCAGGACTTGTTTTAGATATGATTTTAAGGCACAAAAGGACCAGGCAAAAGCACAGTTGCTGTTTCTAGCACAACTCCAGCTCTTTGGCTGTGGGCTTGTTCTGGCCTGATTTGTTTATGTTTCCAAATTCTTCCTTTCTTCCTAGCGAACACCTGAAAGATTAACACATGATTATGGAGCACAGAGAGGGTTGTGGTGTGCAGCTGCTCTGGTAGGATGGGGAAACCTCCATGGCAGCCAGAATGATGCGGTGTCCCCAGAGAGGAACAGAGGGGCATCCTGCGGGCACAGGAGTGTCATAGCTCAGGGAATGCTTCAGGGAGCCTTCTTGCAAGAACCCTTATATCCAAATATCCTGGCTGCATTCTCTCAGTCAGCAAAAATCATTAAATCAGGCCTAGAGCTTTTCATATTGATTAGTTTCACCACTCTCATCAGCACATCACAGAAAAATAAGAGCAAAACTTCTGGCTCCTCTGTGAAAAACTATGAGTGTGGTGTGCATTCAGTTTATCCCATGCTTTGGCTTTCTGCAAACCTTAGAGTGGCACTGACTCAGACCAGGGTCCTTACATAATGTTCACCTGAACAGAGAGGGTGAAAGACATTGACAGAAATTGGTTTCTGTAATTTAAATTACTCATTGATAACTTTTAATTGCTTGCTTTCCAGAATCACCAGCTGCTAGGAGGCATTAGTTTTACTCTGTGTCTGGAGTATGTACGCTGAAAATAAATTACTTCTTCTGGGCAGGTGCTATTTTTAGATTTAACACAGCAAAAGGTAGTGTGTTGAAGAAATATCCCCTTTTTGAATAATGACATATTTTTCCAATTGTGATAGCAGTAATTAGTGTTTTTCAAAATTGCTGGGCTTCATAATAATTTTAAATATTAAATATCAAACGTAACTGAAGACTGTAGCAAAATATGAATTAAATGCTGTAGATGTAAAGATTCTAAATGATTACTTATGAGGTGTTAAAATAAGATTAAAATTAATAATAATAAATTAAATTTTACTTGAGAGCTGTGATTGATATAATTTTTCTTCTGTTGCTTTTATGTTAGCTTTTGGCGGTATCTATTTGCTTTTGTTTAGCTGTCAGAAATAATTAAAAAAGGAACTGCATGGTAGTATATATAATGCATATTGTATTGGCTATTAACCAAGTACAAAAATGACTTCAGAAGGACTTGCGAAGGAAAACTACACAAACCCAAGGGAATGAATTTGCTGTTTTATACCTGGCTGGGAGCTCTGAGTCCTTCTCTGTCAAGCTGAGTGAAGCTGGAGGAAGACTAGGGCAATAGTTTCTATCCCATTATAATTACTTGTTGCTTTGTCCTTTTAAGTGCAAGTCTTATAAACAGAAGTATAACTGTACTATATAATCCTATTTTTGTGGGCACATGAATAAATAAATTAACAGTAAAAATAATTTGCCAATTAACTGGAGAAGTCAGTAGCAGGGCATTTTTCATCTCTGTACATATGTAAAAGGGAGACAATATCTGGCTTATAAACATTTTTTGTTGGTAACAAATTCAGATGCAATGAGCTATAATTGTCAAGGATTGGCTAAATATTTTGTTGTTTTTTCTGCAGCTGAGTAATTATATGTGTTACCTTATTTCACTTGAAGAAGCTCTGCACTGTTTTGCAGTTTAGGACAGGGTTAGAAGCAAATGCTGTAAAAGCTCTTAAAATCATCCTCTGGTGTCATAAATATTAAATTAAGGTACTGTTTTAGGATAGTCTGCTTTTGGTGAAATTTGTGCAACTTCTAAGTTTGTTTTTTATCATCACAGTCTTTAAATCTCTTGTTCTTTACAAATAATTAAAGATCTGTGCCAATTGAAAATTCAGTTTCATTTCATTTAAAGCCACTGTATTTTACTAAATGAAGTACAGAATGATCTGTATATGAAAAGTTTAGTTGGACGAATAAAATATTTAAGTATTCTACTACTATTCCTTTCAATTGCAGTTCAAACTTAATTATTCTAATTCAGATATAGTGATGAATTTGGGGTTAAAATGGAGACTTGGAGTACCCGATGATTTCAGATGTTGAGAGTTTTAATTATTAAAGGTTGTGCTCTTAGTGTCTGACAAAGTTCAGGAAAATGTGTTTAAGAGAAGAACATAAATGGTCTGCAGGAGTAAAATAGGATGGCCATGTATTCAACAGATGTTTATTAACAGGATTACACAGTAACCTTCAAGACAAACTGCCTTCCGATGCCTAATTCCTCCCTCTCTTCTGCTGCAGAGCTTTGTGCTGGAAATGTGATGAGCAAACATGATCAACAGTCATTTGGCCAAAGATTTGTTCTCATCTTCTTCAATTCCTTACTGTTAGACTACACTGTTACTAATCCTTACATTCTCAGTTCCATTTGTATCATAAATAGGTTTTGATTCCTTCCTCGAGGTACTGGCTGCCTCTGGCTTCAATTTCTGGCTTTTTTTTTTTTGGTTGACTATTTTTTAATTTTGTTTTTCCGTTCTTCCTTCCCCTTTCTCTGATTCTTTTGCCCAAATCTCTGACAAAGGCAAATGTAGGTTTATTCTTCTCTATAAATATTTTCTTTCCTTTTCCTATGAGATTTTTATATCCTCCTGGCACAGATCCATTTTTTGTTTGTTTTGCTCCTTTTAACTCTTCTTTTAGTGACACCCACAGTCTGTATTGGCATTTGTGTCATGCCTGCTCTTGCCTTTCACTTTCCTCCTGCCTGATAGCCAGTTCTCCTCCTTTTATGTCTAAGCTTGTTTTATTCTTGTTATGCAGTTATTTTTCAGCCTCTTGAATCCAGTTTATTGCTTCTCTCCAGTCTCTAATGACCTTCTTTTGAAGAAAGCTCTAAACCAGGATTCCATCCTCATTACTCACTCAGTGTTTACCTAAATGTTGCTGCTGATCTGTATATAGCTCTTCTATTTTATAGTTTACTTATAAATTCTTTAAGATAGGACGCTTTTATTTCTCTGTTTGTGCTATATTCAGCTCAATTATAGGGTTTTTTTAAATAAGTAGAATAGTGAACTACTATGAAAGTCAAAATAACTGATATGCTTTTGATTAAAGCTTCCTTCCTCACCACCTTCTCCCTGGGTATTTGACCAGATCAAATTGTGTAGGTTATAGGTGAGATTGATAATAAGTAGCATTTTAAAATGGCATAGCTAGTTATCTGCAAATGTTGGCTCATAAATTTGCATTGTGCTACAAATTTAGAGCAGAGTTTTGCTAATCTTTCTCATGTGAACTGACCTACTTAAGTCAGTGGAGTGCTAATATTTGCCACACAGTAAGGATTTGGCTCATAATCTTAGGGAAAGCATTTGCATGCACACTGGGAATATTGTCTAGGGTTTTTGTTAAAGGCTTCCTCCTCATTCTGTTCTGCCTTATAAGATTCTTTTTAACTTAAAAACAAGAAGAACAGTTAAGTGTGATTTGACCCAGATGTGATGCCTAAGGAGGTTGTCCATGAACCTCTCTAATGGTGAGTGGACAAAATTATGTCTAGGTGAGAGTTAGAATTGTGACTTCACAAAAAAATGTCCACTTTTCTCCTAGGAAAAATGAAAACATTTCTAACTGCTTAAATTACACCTAAAAAATAAACAATGTAGGCTCTAAATGACAGAGCACAGAAATTGTAACGTTTGAACTGATTGAGGACAAATAAAGCACAGTTATTGGTGAGTTTCCATGGAAGAGCAGGAACAAGAAGAGCAGAATTCTCTGAACCATCTTTGTCACGTAAATATAGAGGTATTTACAAAGAAAATGGTTCCAGTGTTTTTTTTTTTTTTACACACTGTCAGTGTGACTTTTTTTGGATTTTACTCATCATTTGCATAATTTATTTTCTATTTCCTTTCAATAATAAGTCTTCCATATGATCTTTTTTTTTGTCAGAAAGGACAGAACGTGTTCTTTTTCTGTGTATTTGCAGATAGAAGTTGTTCCTATGTAGTTGTTCCTACTCAAATGTGCTGCTTGACTTTTGGGATCAAATGCCCTGCAAGGTGACATTTCTTTCAGTTTTAGAAGTCATAACTGTAACAGCTTCTCAGTGTTACCTTCACAGGAAATCCACACTGTAATACATCAGGAACAAAAGGAAGGCTAAGGAGAACCTCCATTCTGTACTGGATGCACAGGGAAAAAATAGTGACAAAGAATGAGGAAATAATGAAATACTTAATGTCTTCTTTGCCTCACTCTTTAATATTAAGGCCACTTCTTGATTACCCAGTCCCTTGACCTGGAATACAAGGATGGGAAGCAGAATGAAGCCCCCATAACCCAAGGGAGAATGATCAGTGCTGCTGCACCACTTGGGCACACACAGGTCTATGGGACTGGATGGGATCCAGCTGAGGGGACTGAGGGAGCTGATGAAAGTGCTCACTGAGGCACCTTCCATCCTTTACCAGCAGCCCTGGGTAACAGGGAGGAGTGGGTTCCAATTGACTGGGGGTTAGAAAATGTGAAGCCCATCTCTCAAATGGGTTAGAAGGAGGATCCAGGGAACTAGAGGCCTGTCAGCCTGATCTCAGTGCCAAGGAAGGTCATGGAGCAGATCATCCTGAGCAACACCACAAAGCACATACAGGACAATCGGGATCATGCCCAGCCTGCACAGGTTCATGAAGGGCAGGTCCTGCTTGACCCAGTTCATCTCATTCTGTGATGAAGTGACCCTCTTAGTGGAGGAGGGAAAGGCTGTGGATGTTGCCTACATGAACTTTAGTAAAGCCTTCGACATAGTTTGCCACAACATCCTCCTGGAGAAATCGGCACGTCTTTGTTTGAATGAGTGTGTTCTTTGCTGGGTAAAAACTGGCTGGAGGCTGAGCCCAGGGAGTGGTGATAAATGGAGTTATATCTAGCTGGCAGCTGGTCACCACTGGAGTTTTTGATTTGCTGGAGGGCAGGAAGGCTTTACAAAGGGATCTGGACAGACTTTTGTAAGGCCAGGCAGTTTGCACAGATGCTGAAGGGGAGGTCCCTTCTTGACCCAGACTGGTGTAACTGTTGTGTTAAATAGGTAAGTTTGTTGTACACTTTTCCCAGGACTCCTGCAGAGCTGGGGTTTTGCAAGCAGTGTGTTATGCTCATAGACACTTTTGTCTTTGGAAAAATCCAAGGTGAGAATATAATATGTCAGGGAAGGGTAAAATAAACCAGCTCCATCACGAAGATTAGGACCATTTTGTCCAAATCAAATATCAGTATTTGCAAGGCCTCCTTCCTCTTTTCTGCAGAGGATAGGGCAGATACTGGACAGCTGCTGGTACTGCCACAGTAGTGACTGATGCTGTCAATGCAGAAATAACATTTCCAGTATTGTCATCCCCAAAACCCACATACATGTAAAATGTGTTCTGTACAGGTTCAAGTACTGAATAACTTCTCTTACTTTCCCACTTGCTCAAATGTGAAGATTTTATAATATTTACTTGTCAGGCTGGAGATGGTTTTATTTTGCTCTATTAATGAGAAGAAGAAGAAGAAGGTGATTATATTGCTGTTCTTCTTTCCCTCCCAGCCTTGCTTCATACTGAAATTAGTTGTGTATCCCTGAGCAGGTTCTTACCTAGTCCTCTACTTTTATCAAAGTCACATGCCAATTCATAGGAGTAGTAGGGTACTTGAATTTTCCTTCGAGAACTGTATGTCCTAGTTCATTAGAAAAAAGAAAAACAAACACAAAAAAAGATAAAAATTCATCCAATGTTACACAAAATGCTGTAGTAATGCTAACAACTGAACTGTACTTTACATGTTCAATTCCAGGGCCTAAAGCACAAGATTCTCTCTCTTCAATTGGTTTTGTGGTTGTGGACTCCCTTATCACACTGTAGTGGTGGTTTGGTATATAGCCATTTGTTTTCTATTCAAATATTTAGACTTCAGTGATGCTTACCTTTTCTGAATAGATATTTTCTGCAAACAGTTTGTGGTTTCTTGAATAGATACTAAAAGCTAAAGGAAACTGCTTGTCTGTTCAGTTGAAAGAATTTTGCTGTAATATAAAATATTAAGCATTTGGACTAAAGAGCAAGCTTTATTTTATAAAGCAAGTGAGTAATTTTCCTGTTCTACTTATTTTCATATTTCTGAGTATGAATTCTTCAACACTGTTTTTCCAAGACGATGGGATAATGAACCGGGAGAGTATCAGGTTTAAGAAAACCAATCACCTTCAAACATTCCCTTTGTCCACCTTTTCTTTCCTATACAGGGAAACTAGAGAGGTTGTTTTTAAATACTTTGTAATTTTGCATTTATCCACAAAACTGGGGATAAAAGAAAGATAAATAACAGTTATTTTATCGTACGTCCTCTGAACGGTTGCCTTCCTTCTGACGAATCCTTTTGCACAGGCAGATATTTGGCAATTCGGTAATATTTATAGAGGCTGGCATTGAACGACTGTTGCTTTTGCTGCAGATGACACTACGACTAGCACAAAATCGTTTCCGCATGTTCGTATGCAGTACGTGTGGATGCAAACGCGTTTAATCACCTTGAAGTTTCTTCTCCCTCATCCCCTCCCTCGGTTTTCCCCGTTGCCCATCTCCCCGGCAGAAGAGCTGAAATGATTACCTGCAGTGTCATTTTTCACTTTGCTCCATGCAGATGCGGTGCGGTTGGGCCGCGGGCGGCGGGCGGGGAGGGGCCAGCNTGCAGCCCGGCCCCGGCCCTGCTCCGAGCGCCTGCCGGCACCGCCGGGCTCTTCTTTAACTCCGGGACAAGTGCCGCTATTCCCTTCACGCGAGCTCCCTGCTGGCTGTCTGCATCCGTAATTTCTCGGAGCCGTTTCTCCCTCCGGCTTTCTCCCGCTATTCATCTTTTTTTTTTTTTTTTTTTTTATTTATTTTTTTTTTCCTCCTCGTTTTTTGCTCCCTCCTCCCA
>WEIU01003618.1:199137-236936 GCA_013389925.1 Aegithalos caudatus | reverse complement strand
AATCTGTGCTGCCTCAATAGCTCTCATTATGCTGTGCTCAGTGGCCCGGTGTGTTCCCCGCCTCTGCTAGGCAGTGGCAGCATGGATGGTGCTCTTGTGACGACCTCTGCTGATGCTATCAGTCCACTGCGGATAGGCATGCTGAGTAATCCTGCTGTAAATGGGCGAGGACACGGACACACGGAAAATTAACCACAGCTTTCTGCGAGACCACAACTATGTGACTGAAGGTAACATAAATACTGTCATTTTTCTCTTCTTGCATTGCATATTCTATGCCAGGAATGCACTGTCACGTTTGGAGATGTAGGCTATTCATGTTTTTTTCTTTTTTTAAACAGGGGGAATTTCAAGGCGTTTTTCTGTGGGATGTAGCAACAGAATCTGTCTGAATTTGCTAATCCCAAAGACATTCTGTCATGCTACAGCAGTAGATGAAACTACACGGGCTGGAGAAGGTCTTGCATTGTGCTGAGTTTCTGCTAGTGAGGTGTGCAGCACCTGGCATTGAATGCACAGTAGCTGCAATGTAGAGGATTGGAAGCACTTGATTACTAAAAAAAGGGAAAAAAAGGTTTGAGAACACCAAAGTAAGAGAAATAATCTATAAAGTTAACTGTTTGCTGGTGTAATAAAGGTTATGCATCTCATTTTGGTAATTATATCCTGAGCGTTACAGACATTGCTCAGTTGATTGCTCCCTAGAGAACTGTATACATTTAGAAGGGATATGTAAGCATCATCTTTTGCAAGGCTGCTGCCTTCTTTCCATCCCCTGTGTCTGTGCAAGGTACATGAGAAAAGGCACCTTCATTTTAAATCTTTCAGTGACTTGCAGGTTATTACATAAAAAGGAATTTTCCTGCAGGTGACATACATTAAATGCTGAGAGAATTTACCTTGAGAACCTGAAATGGTTTGTTCAAGTACTAGTCTCTATTTCCTACCAGAAAGTTGTTTAAGGAGTAGGCCATTTTAACATTGAACAGGAGAAATGTGTACGTAGGTGCTTGACTTTGCAAATATATTTGTATGTGCAGTTTTAACAGCACTTTTCAGCAGCAGAAACAGTAACTGAATGTAGGCTTATATAATATGAACATACTTAACATCAGGGTCAACCAATACTCCTTGAGACACAGTCTCCAGATTCTGTCGTCATTTGATCAATGCTCAGTCACTTAATACTCCCATGCTGCATCCTGAAACGTGATCAGCTGATGCTTTCTTGATTATTGATGATTTGAATTGTTTTAGATTAGAGAAGTCATTAGGATGATTTTCTTATACCAGGACCACAAGGCAGATTTTTCAGAAGAAAAATTTAAAAGGCTGTGTACTGTAACTGTTACCAGTGACTGGTGTAATTGCTTGTTAATCTTGCCTCTAGGACATTCTTTGCACTCTGGTTCATGTTTCGGTGAATTTTCAAATTTGTTTTGAAGTTTTGGTTAATGGTTTGGTTTTTTTTCAGAATGATGATTGATGTTTTGAATATGGTGACCTGTTTGAAGGAACTTTGTTTAAATTTGTAAATTCATGCCTTGGATTCTGCAAAATGCACAGTATAAATACTGCAATGTTCTTGATACATGGTGAATTTCAGATGTGCAGCTATGTTAAAAATTGAATTTTCAAGTCTCTCTGTTTTGTAATCTGAGGAGAAGAATTCCTTGTGGATTTTGCAAATCCACATTCTCCTCCTTTATATGTCATGAGTGTTCTAAAAATTACATGGAGATTTTTAGTATTTTTTGTTAACACTGTTGGTGCAAGTGTTAGATTTTTCTCACATTTTATCTTCACTTGATACTTGGATCATAAGGACTGGATGTTCTGTCATTTCACATGGAGGGGCTTGTCTGAAATGGGTCAAAATACAATTTGAATATCAGTGTTGACCTGTATTATATTTTTCCTGTGATTAGAAGTCATCATGAAATATGTTGGCATCTGTTCTTGAAATCTTCAATAGCAAAGTGTTAGTTTTTCATCTCGGACTAGGGTAATTCTTGTTGGGAATGCAGAGTTTGTCAGGCATAATAGAATTCTTCACATCTGTTATATCTGACATTGCCACACCTTTTAAAAGCTCTTGGAAATCAGGAGGGAATGGATTTATCTGTGAAATTTTTCCAAGGAGACCTTCAGCTCAAAGAGAAGCATCACGAATTTTAATTTCTCATTGATACACTTTGTTTAAAATGCATAATGAATACATTAGTTAAACTGGTGCTTAAAATGTGCTTTGTTTGTTCTTCTGTGGGATTTTTGTATTTTTTTGTTTAAAGATCTGGCTCCATGAAAGAACTTTAAGACTTCTCATCTGTAAAGGCATGTAGTCCTTTCACAGGCTTTGTATTTGGTCCCATGACATGTCAAGTGCAGTATATAGCAACAATAGGAAGGCAATAATGTGTTATCTTGTTATACTTCTTTGGGGTCCAATCCAAGTTTTTCTTTGGCTTTCATAATCCACTGTTTAAAATGAAGAAATGCTTTATGTTGTTTCCAGTGATTTAGAGAAGTTACCAATTCATTGTTGTTCATGAATAACCACTATTTTATCTCGTTTTCAGAGTATTGAAATCTTGGTAAGTGGTGTCCTCTGTCCTTGCTATTCCATGCAGCAGACTAAATTGATTCAGAAAAGGAGTTATTTCTAATCCTTATATGCAGTTTCTTTTTCTAACTATTCACTGAGGAAAGTAAAGCCAGCAATAATCATGATGATACGTGTTAACTATAGTATTGCATTACTTCTCTTCCTGTTTTACTTTTTCAGTGATTTAAAAAACCCCAAACAATCAGATGACATATGAATTCAGGGTATAGGAAAGCTGTGAACCAAATCTGATTTGCTCTGCTCTCGCTAGTGGACTGAATATGTTCCTAAAAAAATGCTTGTTTGAGCAAAGTCAAATTCCATCTCTTTGATAGGCCGTTATTTTCTAACACTGGGTTGATCTGTAACAAATGTGGCTTTACCTTGACTATGGAAAATTGAATTGGTTTTTAAATCTCAACAATTTTTTGATTTGTTGTTATACTGTTTCTCGTAATAGGCATTATAGACACACATGTGACAACAATGACTACCTGGTTCTATTTCTCCTGTTGCATATGCATAGCTACAAGATGGCACTAAAACAGACAGAACATGAATAATTTTCTAATTTAAAGTCTTTAAAATTATGTTAGAGTTGCACAATGGAAAAAGGTGATTTAATTCCAGCTGCAATATACAGTAAATTTTTCAATTATTGCTTTCAAAAGTAGTTTTTGAAGCAAACTGCTTTAATTGGAGTTGTCTGTATGAGGAAAATAGAAAAGATCTGGTAAGACTTGTCAAGAAAGAGAGAAAAAAGATCTGAGGCTTAGAAAATGTGAGGAAAGATTGAACTTCTTTGCAAAGGTGGTGAAACACTGGGATATATTGCCTAGGGAGCTTGTGTAATTTTTATCATTGAAGTTTTTAAAAGCAGGTGACATAGATGTCTGTAAGAAATGACATGGGGATAGCTGAGCCTCCCATGGGGCAGAGGAATGGACTAGATGACCTCTGAGATCTGTTCAGGCTTGTGATTCATTGCAGAGCTGTGTTTTATCTTAATTGCCTTTTGCACCACAGCTGTGGGAAGCAGCTGCCCAGGAGGTGTTGGGTCAGTAAAATGTGTTATTTCCACAGCAACTGTAGGAGTACTGAGGAGAGAGGAGAGGCACGGGAAGAGAAGATGGGTTGGATGGGAGAAACATGATCCTTCATTACTGTACAGTCTGTTGGGGAGAGGGAAAGAAAATTGTGATTTGGGAGAAGGGGGATAAAAGAGGCTTCTGTGCTGTAGCAGGCAGAGGATGTCCTTCAGTCCTAGAGTTCCCTTGATGTTACCTGTGCTTAAGATTAATGGTAAAACTGACAGGACTGCAGATACTCTTGGCTGTCTCAGGGCCTTGGGATCAGCCACACAGGATCTGATTGGGAGCAGTGAATTGCCTCATATGGTCCCTACTAGGAATACCAGCTGTATTCCTGGTAGGGACAAAAAGTTGCAGGACTCAATGGTGCCACTCTCTAACTCAATTGTAAGGTTAATCCAGTTACTCTGTATTTTACTGATTTAACAATTAACAGAAATAATGAACAAAATTTGTTATTCTTGCCAAACTGTGTTAAATGATGTGTTTCACCTCCATGATCTCTTATTTTTTGTGGAGAAATGCTTTTCTGGCAGATGAAGGCATATTGCAGGTTGCATGCAGACAAGTCTAGGATATGAATTGATCCCTGTCTTTTGGTGGAATATCTCTGTTTTGGGAAGTTGTTTATACTGCCAGTTTCTGGAGAGACACGGGTTCCTCCTTGGTCTAGGCTTGCAAATGCAAGTGGAGCCAGCTGAGTTGCACTGGTGCAGTGGGGCAGAAGGTGACCTGCACTATCTAGTCATTTACATGGCCAAATTGTGCCATTTGGTTCCATATGGCTTAATTAATGTGGAAACACTAATTGCATTAATGGTGTATTGATGTCCTCAAATATCCTATCTGAAGAATAATGAGAATTAGCAGTGCAGTATAAAACATATTGAATCATAGCCATGTGAAGTGTTTATTACAGAGGATAAAGGAACCCTTTTTTTATTAATGGATTTTAAAGAAAAGTCCTCTGTGGATAATGAAAACATATTTTGGGGGCTTTTTTTACCTTAACAAAAGAAGTTAGTATCTTTCTCCTTCAGTAATCAAAATTAGAGAAAATTACCAATTTTCATCTGCCAAAAAGAAATTTATTTATGAGTTTTCTTTCATAAAATATGAATCTCAAATATAATTTGAAATAGACCTTAATACCTGAGGTATTAATTGGATGAATATAGCAAACAAGTACCATTCTGCTGGCTCAGGCTCACTCTTGGTCAGTCTAGTTCACTGATTTCTCCTTATTAAGAAAAGTCCGACAGGTAACTCATCCTCTCAACCTCCAACAATTCAGGATTTATATTGTGAATATTGATGATTTTAATCTTTTTACAGAACTCATTTAGAAACAGTTCTAGAATTACTGTGGAAATTATTGCTTATTCTTAGTCTAGTCTCTTGTGTTATTTTTTTCCTTGAATCAAGTGTGAATAGGGGGGTAAACCTTGTTAAAGCATAACTCTGCCCCTTGTTAAACAGGATATAGTTATGTCTTTCTGTGCATGGATTTAGTTCTTTTATTCACAGTGATATTCAGATGAGTGTTGTGGGTAGCCTTGAAGATTTGGATTAATAAGGTTTATTCCATCCAAGTGATGTTGCTGACTTTGTAATCTTTATTCATGCAGCTTAGTTGGGTGAAGGCACGGAGGCAGAGCTCAAGTGTTGCTGTCATGCTGGCTTGTGCTGCAGTCTGATCTGTTTGCTCACATACTCACACCTGCAGCTGGATGTGGGGTTCAGCATCCAGGAAAATCAAACATTGCTACTGCTTGAAGCTTGGATCTGCACAGCACAGCTGTTTAAGGCAATGGGAGACATGGGCCAGCAGCTCACTCCAACAAGGCCAGAAAAGGCAGTATAGACGTAGCCAGGGTGAATTACACTGTCAGCAGTGTTTGTCATCTTGCAGTACCAGCTACATGTTCAAACTACATTTATTAGGCTTATAATATTGTTGTCTCTATTTTTCTTGCCAAATGTACTTGATGAAGAAATTATAAATCAGGGCTGGAGTTAGGATGGTCAATCCTAGGCTGGGACTTTAGAGCTTCTTAGTTTGCTGTTTCCAGCATTCCCAAAGTGCAGGAGCATGTTAGTTTTAACTTGTTATTGCCTCCTCAAAAGATCCTCCTCTTTAAGGACAAGGTTAGTTTTAAGGACTCATCCTAAAGGGCACTTCAAGCCACTCTGAGCTGCAGGACACTTTTCAAAGGCATGCAGTTGACTTGGTTTGGATCTTCATTTAATGTCAGGTTCTCCACATGACAGTTAATCACCAGTGTCACATGTATCCTTTAAAGCTTTACCATGTGTGATTAGGCTGGGCTGCAGTCTTCCTGTTTGCAAAGGAATAAATCTCTGATGCTGGATCAGTGGTTTTGGTGGGTTGCCCTTAGGGACTGATAGCAACCTTGGCTCTCTTTGCATGCATATGTAATCAGCAGATGATCTTGCACTCACTGGCTAAATAATAAATGTATTTTGTTGCTCTATAGTGCTAGAGGTCCTGCAGAAGTGAATAAGATGTATTAACAAAAGAAAAGAACCATATTAGCTAAAGCTGAGCTCCTTCCTTGACAGTGAAAACAAGGAGCTTAAAAGGAACATACTTGTACCAATCTGGAGCTTTTTCATGTGCCAGTAGACTAGAAACATTATAAATAGAAATGTTTATAGCATAATTAACTATATAATTGTTATATGTAATAGATTGAGCTACATATAAGCCATAAAAACAGAAGTTCAGGACATGAACTGTGAAATGTGTGTGTAAGAGAAAATGCAGGCATAGAAATATGATCCATGCAAGCTCACTGTCTCTGCCAGATTTTTTTCTAATTGAAACTGACAGTTTAAAAGTATTGAATGATGTAAAGCTAAACAACATTGTGCAGGTAGAGTCAGTGTCATTGTTCACCATGGCAGCAGTTTATTTAGTGTATGTATCATTATGAAAACTGTACCTCACAGTATATTTTCTATATGTTTTACATGTAAACCTCAGGCATTTCAGCAATACATCATATATTTAAATGGTGAATTTAGAGAATGGTAGATGTTGCTCTTGCATCAGTTTAAAATGTGAAACACTATACAATAACACTGAATATTTTATAATGAAGAAGAGCTGACTATCTTTTATTATACCATAAAAAGGTAATCCATCCTTACTGTTTACATTGTGTTACTACATCATTACTTGTATCCTTGAAACTTTCCATCCACACTTTATTTAATCACCATAGCAAGGCTTTGTCTCAGGGACTGTATGATTAGAGAACACAAAGTATTTTCTGGCTAAACTCAGTGTAATTTCAGGCTAATTTCCCTGTGGCCAGGGAAAGGTAATAATCTCAGAAAATTAGATAAAGTTATTATGGGGACTTTGGGGGATTTTTTAAACAAGAAAGGGTTATAAATGAACTTCTCTCCATGTTGAGGCCCTTCCTGGTCAACTATTTCCATAGTTCTTAGGTTAATGCTAAGTTTGCCCTTAGTCATGAATGTGGTCTATTTTACTGGTTTCTGGTGCAAGTTACCCAATTCTTGACTAAGAACAAGAGCCCCACTGAGCAAAGCAGCCTATATATGGCAAGAGAGTTCCTTTTCTCAGGAGTGTTACCTTGCTGAAAAACTCTTGTTCCTGTTTTTATTATTGCTTTAATGCAAATAAAAGCAGATTGTATTTTTCCAGTGAAAGAAAAATAATAAAAATGTACATTAAGAGATTTGATTCCTGATAAAATCTCAGCACGACATGCCATGCAGTTCAGTGACTTCTGTGAATTATTAATATGACAGGGTTTGGGATCTGTAGTATTAAATATAGCAGTGTTTGTTTCTTTCATATTCAATGATCCATCTGTTACAAAAAAGAGAAAAAAAGGATGCAAACATCTGTGTTATAATGACATTTATGTATTTTACTTAGACCACAGAAGAAAGTAAAAGACTAAGAGTTGGTTTATTATTCTCTAGTTCAACTCAAGTCTGATTAGAACTGAGTTACTGTTACCATTCTTGTTCCTGTTTGCAGTGCATTTGTTATTGTTGTGACTCAGGTGTTGCAAATAGTCAATGACTGTACAAAATAACATCATTTGCATAAATTCGGAGGTTAATGCTGCCTGTGGTAGTACTATTTGCATTAAAGACAGCCATAACATGTTCTGCCAGTTTCTGGGCAAGTTTCTAGTAGAAATAAAGATCATCAGAGTTGAATTAAATGATTGTTTATTTCCTTCTCTCAGTTTTTAATGACTCCATATTATTTCTCCTTATTCTAAGATGTTAAATGAACATTGCAAGTAGAAACTAAAAATAGTTTTCAAGCAATGAGCTGGTCACCAATTATCAATGATTCATTTCTAAACTTCCATCTAGTCAACAAAACATCATGTTGTACTGTTTTTATTTATGAAGTTTCAATTTATGACAAAATCTGGCATTAGGTCTTTAGTAAGTGTACAGCTGTAAATCAGGACCTTTCTGTTATTATTTCATAAATAATTTCTGATAGAATATCCTTATTTCTACATTGTGCTGTGATAAAAAGAAAATTCCAACTAATAAATTCAATAAAAATAGTAAAAAATTAGAAAAATTCAACAAGTAGGCACAGTGGACTGGTGAGTATAGTCCCGAATTGACTGCCAAGGTAGCGCATGGGAGTCTTTGTCATGTGACATGTTAATTTGACACCCTGCTTGATTTGCTATCTTTTATTGCTGCATGCAGATCTGTGTTATGGGAATAACCAGTACAAGATGAAGTCAGATGTGCATTCTGTAGTCTTCTTTTGAATGGAAGATTTAGGTCAAGTATATTCTCTTTAATCAGCAATGAAGCTCAAAGCAGAATTCACATATGCAGTCTCTTTGAAAAAGGTAGATGTGAATTATTACATCTTACAGAATTTCCTGGAATGCCTTACTAAGAGTCAAATGAAGTCATATGGATGATGGTTATTCTCATTGCTCAGGTACAATATGAGTATAATTTTGTGCATGTTGTGTGCACTTGTAACACAAGTGTCTTCTACACTCATAGAAGTTTTGTGGATGACTGCTACTGCATGTTTCTGGTTTGTCTGTATTCCTCCCAGCTGCTATGGTTGAAATGTGAATCTAGAAGTCCTGGAATGGCTATGGAGAAATTTCAGCACTGGGAGACAGTAAGAGGTGGTATGTAGGGCACTGTCCTTCAAGGCCCATATGACTCACAGACCCTTCTGATCTGTGTGTGACAGCGCTGGTCAGGAGAGTGAGACTTGTCTCTGACTGGAGCAAAACTTTCCTTGCACAATGGTGTGAGAAGCAGTGCCCTTGAATTTCTGATTTTCCTCTGTTGTGGTGATGAGCTGCAGCTTTTTGAAAACTGTATTTTGAAAAACTGTGGACTTTATTTTCCATGGTTAAGTGTGTCCTTCTTGGATAGAATAGACATTTCTGTGCTTCCAATTGCATTTCAGAAAAAATGAGGAAACTAGAGCACAGGCCTTCTGTATTGCTATATAAATGTTACAAAAGGTGCTAGTTTTAAAACAAATAAGTTGCATCTGTTGGCAGTTATGATATTGCAAATCACCCAATTATATCAAGACTTCAAGATTTACTAGCTGCAAGAATTCACGCTCCATCCAAGTAAAGGGTTTTTGTTGCCTTAACTTTGAACTGTGGTGCAGAAATTACTGCTGAATGTGATTTGTACAGAGTACAAACAACTAGCTCTTTGTTGTGTTGATTTTTCCCATTTTTTGTTTGAAATTGTTATATTGAAAATATATTTTACTTTTTCATACCTTCGTATTAATTTCAAGGCATTTAAAATTGGGGATTTGGTTTGAAATTGACATGGATGCCATTATTGTCAGCAAATTGCCCATTCTCCAGAGGAATCTGTAGCCTGGGATGCCCATCTTTCCTTCCCTGTTGCTGTTGGAGACACTCCCATCACATGGGAAGTATCAGAGCAGAAGGGAAGAGGCTCTGGTTAGCCCACCAACATTGGCTTCTTCAGAAAATATCAGCAAACTTGGCCTGGTTTACATTTGTCCCTTGCTGGCAGGGAGGGATCCACCACATCTTCCCACTCCTTAGAGCACAGAGGACCCAGTGCTGTCTTCTGCTGGTGCAAAGTTGCCTTCTGTCATCAGAGTCCCATTGCTGCTCCCTGTGACCTGCTCAGTGTGCACCAGTTTGGTCACTTACAGCTGTGCTCCTTCCAAAACCACCTTGTTATAAGGCTTCTGCAATGTTTATGCACAGTAGAAGGAAGGGAGGAAAAACAAACTGAGTATACTGGAAAAATGTCTGACAGCTATCCTGGATGTAGCTGGGAAATGGTAGTAATAGTAGTAATGTTAAATGTGAAAGAAGAAAGCTTTGATGCTTCTGCACTATAAATAATTACTAACAAAGGCAATTGCCAGTGTGGAGAGTTGTTTGCAGAGGGATTCATTTCTGATTGTTAAGTGTAAGTATATTTAGACAGAAAATTATTTTTGTTCCTGAAAGCCAGGGAGTTGTAAATGGGAAGAATTAGCAATTTGGACTCCACAGAGCAAACACTGGCCTGGTTATTACAGATGAGACTTGATGGATGTAGTTATATTGAAGTTAGCAAAGAAAGCTGTTCCTGTATTTTACATAGTAATGAATGAAGTTGGTAATTTTCTTGTGAGCAGTTGAATTTACAGTTTTCTTGAAAAACTACTCAGTTTGGCAGTCTCCTTCTCTGAAATGTTGCAAATATTTCAAAGCCCTTGATGTCCCTCTTGCTAAGTCACTTTTGATCAAAAAATCTTCATTGGGAAATTTGTGCATATAGGCACAGACATACTCTAATGCAATAATAGAATCCAAATAATTGAAACTGAGGAAAGGGGTAAAGGAGCTTACCAGGGTCTCCTATTTGCCTTTGGTGGTTTTGTACTGCAGTCCAGAAATTGTGACTCCAAAATCTGAGATTTTATTTCATAAATGAAACCCCACAGGATTTTGCAAGGCAAGATATATTAGGGAAATAGTGCTCATATCTGCAAGTTTAAAATAAATAGAAGTAGCTAGATGAGATTTAGCTACATGTGACAGCCAGAGATACCTAAACATTTTAACTAGGACATGCCATTATAGGTGGAACCTGACACTAGGAGAGCTGCTGCACAGTTCAAGCAAACTTGAGCACAGTTTTTTTCACATAAAAACAGTAACTTTACTAGTTTAAACATCCTAGACAAGGAACTTCTTAAAGTCTTATGTTTTAGCTTGTAAGTGGTGTTTCTTTTGAGTTTATGGGATGAGTAATTTTTTTTTTTTTTTTTTTCTGTTCCTTGTTTTGTTCCCTGATGAGAAACCTTCTGAGGGAGCACAGAAAGATTTTACTTTGTTCAGCTTTATTTTTCAAAAACTGCCTCTATTGATGGAAGCATGAATGGAATTTAATGACAGAGTTCAATAGTAACACATTGGGCTAACGTAGAGATGGAGTGAAGAAGCACCTGTTCATCATAATAGTTCTTAAAAGCAGTAGTCCAGAAGTTCCCTTTCACATTTCTACAAATCCAAGTCATCTCTTCACCTGTCAGGCTACCCAGATAATTTATATGGATTTCCATTTCTGTTTTCAAAACTAGCTGCTTTTAAAACTGTACACTTTTTATGTTGTGTTTCTATAAAGTAACTGATTACTCATGCCTATATTAGATATTTACAACAATAATGTGACATAAGGCATGAGCTATAGTTTATCTGTATTTAAGATCTTTTAACTCACAGATAGCTGTCAGACTGGCTATCTGTGGGTCTTTTTTCCCCAGTCTGATTCTCAGATCCAGTAACATATCACACTTCAAGAACTGGAAGAAGGCTACATTTATTAGTTCTCATAGTTCAAAATTTGGGCTGAGTCTAAAATAAATATATTTCTGTAGACATCTGACATGTGGTCAAGACTGGAAATTATGTAAGAAAGCATGAATATTTTTGGACTAAATATCTCACAGGAATAATTAACATTTTCCCCTGGTTCACACAGCCTTCTACCCAGAACAGATGGATAACCTTAACTCTTAAACCTTAAACCTGGTCTGTCTTGAAGTTCCTTTTCATGTGCTTCTGGTATGTGTCTTCATACTGCTAAAGTTCCTTTGATTTCCTTTTGGCCACTTTCCAGAGCATCTTTTAATTCCTTTTGTGAAATTACCATGCTAGCTTTAATTCCTGCCAGAAGGCAACTGTTCCATCTCTGTTCAAGCAGGACCCTAAAGCTTTAAATTCTCAGAATTTCTCTCTGGAAGTAATGCTCCCTGTTCAGACTTCAGAGACATCAAGATTATGTAGATCCAAGCACTGCTGGGGAGAGAAATAAGGGCACAGAATTCCTTCCTTGACTACAATTATTCCCTTTCTATTTGCTGCTTGACTTGATTGTGGTGATACTTGGCTTTTATCTGCAGTACTTGCTACTGAATGATTTCCAGGAATCTTTATTAACAAAAACCAGAAGGAGCCCAGCCAAAACCACAACTCATTTGGTATTCTTTGCCAAATTCTTTCTCTTCTCTGTATGTATATCCATTGAATCTTGTGAAGGCAAGACCTGGAAATGTCACTTAGTACCATTCTTTTACTGACGTTAAAGGACACAGATGTGACTCAGAATTATTTTGGACATGATTAATTGATCTGTAGATGACTCTCAGGTGCAGGGGGAAGGTCTTTTTTTAAATTTGAAGATTCCTTTCTGCTGCACCATTTTATTGAAAAGAAGTTTTTTTGGGGATGTCTGGCAGCCTTCTTGGTAAGGTCCCAGTTAACTGTTAATATCAACAGACCTGGTTGAAGGAAAGGATCAGGATTTTACCATGTTATAAGGGAAAAGCTAATGGCCTTTTCTCTTTGTTATTTGTTATGACTCACCCCTGAAGGTGAGGGTGGCTGAGGTTCTTGTTAATCTTGTGTCAGATTAGAATGAAATGACACTGAATGACTGTTGATATATATATATCTATATAATATATAAAAATTACATATTAGAATATATACTATAATATATATATCATATGTTTTATATATAAAATATATATAACATATATTTATGTAGGAATTATTTTAGAATAATGTGCTTGCCATAAAAAGGAGGTTTGTAGCCATTTTGGCTATGATCTATCTGTAGTAATATAACAGTACAAAAGTATAAAGATACCTCTTCAGAAAATACATAAGGGAAAGAAAGAATAAGATGGATGAGTAGATAGTGGAGAGGAAGGGTATCACCACTCATCTAGCAAGGAGACTTGATTGTTGTTTTTAGGTGTTTGTTGGTTGAAGTGATCTCCATCTTGATCAGTTGGGAGTGGGGGGGAAGCCCCCAAAACACAAAGTTCAATGGGCTGTTAAATATTCAGGTTTATGTCAGATACACCCTCCCTTACTGGGGGGTCAGTTTTACACTGTCTGATATAACACTGTGGATCACATGCAGTCCTCTGGTGAGGAATTTTGGAAAGGCCCCAAAAATTAGTCAGGGGGCACTCTGGAGGTCTTTGATGGTTTATGACCCCTTCTAAGACACGACAGCTGCCTCTCATGCCAGCATGGTTGAGCCACTTGTGCCCCATCAGAAGGGATGAAAACCTTCAGGCCTGTGTGTGAATGCCTTGCGCCTTCCCCACGGAGAAGTTGTACAACTGAGCCTGTTATCTAAGGGTGATAAAAATGCATTATCCCACCTCTGCAGGGTCTGCTTCTTACCTGCCTTCTCCCTCACATGGCTCAAACCCCAGCTTGCAGCCTCTGCTGGTGTGTGCTCACCCCCTCTGCACCTGGGCTGTGCCCTTGCAAAGCCAGCCTGGCAAAGCACCCACTGCTAAGGCTGATTGTTCGAGTCACTAACCATTAACATTTCAGTCTCTCATGACATTCTGTTGTAGGAATGGTTGTGATTAAATAATAGAAATTTTAATTTTAATTTAATTTTATTTTTTTACTCTGGCAAGTTAAAAAAACCCTGAAATATACTACCTAGGTTTGTTAGGACACTAAGATTACTGTACATGTTTCTATTAAACAGCAATGTCATCTTTAAAATCCTGACAAGGTGTTAACAGCCTTTGTGTGATTTAGTATCTAATGAAGTCTGTTGAGAACCTGCCACTGGCTGGAGCAGGATTGGGTCCAGGTGCATGGCTTTGCATGGCTGTACGCTATATACATGTTGTAAGTTCAGAAAAATATATGTATGTATATACAAACCACATATTTTGTTTGTGCTTTGAGATATGATTTTAATCTTATAGAATCATTATAAAATAATTTGGGTTGGAAGAGACCTTAGAGACACTTTATGCTAGACCAGATTGCTCAAAGCCCCATCCAAGCTGGCCTTGAACACTTTCAAGGAAGATACACAGCTTCTCTGGGCAACCTGTTCCAGGGTCTCATCTCTACATCTGTTCTGCATCTATAAATCTATTAATTTGTCTTAATCTCTTTATCTGTTTGTTCTAACTAACCTTAGTTAGTTAGTTCTAACTAACCTTAGTTGCTTTTGTTCTCAGTATTACATTGTTTAGTGTGGGGATGTAGTTTATAACCCCTGGTACTGGAAAAGCCTTTTTTTGAAGAGTTCTCAGTTCTCCAAAATCTCAGTTCTACCAAAAACCTTTCTGGAAATTTCAAGTGTGCTAAAACTTCAGAGATTCAATACCATTGCTGTCTTTGTTCTTTAGGACAGCAGTAGGTAAGGATGAAAATGTGGCTGAACTCCATCCACCATATTCAGAATTGTTAGAATGTATGAAGCTTAGATTTTCCTGCTACTGTCAGGAAATGTAAGTACATTCTGCAGTTTAGCACAAAAATTTCTGGGAGCTAACATTATGTGGATTTGTTAATTTTATTAGGGTTTATTGCAATTCTGTTCATCAGTAAACCATATGCTGTCCTTTAACCAAAAGAACAGATTTTCGGTAGCTACTATAGCTATTTAAAGTTATCATTTTGTTGATTTGCATAATGAGTTAGAAAATCTACTTAGAAATTCTCATGCATAATATGATTTATTAAATTTAAGGTTAAAATCAGGGTTAAAATTATCCAGTTGAGTACTGTGACCTTAATACTATCTTTGCAAGTTTCCCTAGTAGCTTAATGCATTCAGATTTATACTAACTTGAGTACAACCCATTTATTTTTCTTTGACTTTTTTGTCTGCTATATGATTTACTCATGCTGCATATTGTTTTCTTTTAAATACTGTTAAGTCTTTGCTTGAAGCAAAACTTCTCTCCAGATTTTCTCTAGGAGGTAATTTGCTCCAGGCTACTTTTTAACTTTCTGAAATGTAAAGTAATTGCAGTTCAGCTTTTAATTGTATGTCTTTTTCTCCTTTTCAAGAATATGCTGCCTGGACACATCACTTTGTTATTTAAAGGGTTGATAAATGTGTCTAAGTTGTATTAATTTATGTGGCAATAGAATTCAAATTAATGCTAACCAGAAGATCTTTTAATGCATGAGTAGTATGAAAGGTATAATTAAATCTCTTGGAAAAAAAATTACAGGATATTTCATGAATGTCAGTAAAACAGTTTTAGCACTTAAATAATTTTTCTTTGTTACAGATACTTTTTAGGGTTGTGTCTACCAGAACCTTAAAAATATATGTCTTAAGAAAACAGTAATTTTTTTCCCCTTCATTTGCCCATTTGGATTTGTGCTAATTTGTTAGGTTCATATTATCCTCCTAAATTATGCTTATACAGATTCCAGAAAGTTCACAGTGTCATAATGACACAGAGGGGTTTTTGAGCTATGTGCAGAACGTTTAGGTAAACACTTAGGCTGTTAAGCAGTCTGCCTGTAGTTGGTAATTCTTGTTAAGAGCACCCCAGCATTCCTTGGTTGAGGACAAACATGAAAGATTAACCCACTAAGGAACAGACTGGCTGAAGAGTTCACAAGTTGCATTTTTTGGAAGAAAAATTGTGTGCCACGTGCAGAATTACTCACTTCAATTAATCAGCCTTTAAAAAGTTGTTAACTTCATCATAATCTGGTGCAGTCACTTGTGGAAGAGCATTGAACTCTTGCTCACTGCTCGACGTGTAGCCCCATCAAGGGTGAGTGGAGCATGATTTCCCTTTTTTCTGGCCTTTTTCTTCCTCGTGCTAGGCCAGCACATGGTTTGCTGAGGTCAAGCCACTGTTGGCTCATATTCAGCCTAGCATCCGGGATGACCACAGGTCCTTTCCAGACAGTTTTTTTTCAGCCGGATGTCTGGATCTCTTCTGCCCCAGGTGTGGAATTTTGTACTTCTTACTGAACCTCCTGAAGTTACTCAGAGTCCATATAGATTTTTTTTCTCCCATTTCTTGCCTTCCCTTAGTTTGTAACTTGGAGGTGAAGTGCTGAGTTTGTAACGTTAGTTATCACTGTGGATATTTTAGATTGTTTTAGATGTCTTGCAGTACACAGTGTACATTGAACATACCCTAAGCTTGGCTGTCATCAGAGTGAATTTTCTGTATTTTTTTTCATGAATCAGCTACCATCATGTTTTTGTCTACCACCAGCTGCCAAGATTGTTTGAAATATACCAAATAGCCTTAGGCATTTCTGCTTCAAGAAAGACTTGTTGATTCTTTTCTTAGCGAGAAAGATGGCATTTTTATCTGATATCTCAAATAGCAATGGTGGAAATTATATTTAGTGTGCAGTGGACTTGAAAGAAATCAATATTATTTTTAGCTTGCATTAAAAAAAATCATAGATTCTTAGCAAAATCATACCATGTAGTATATTGAAAGTACCATTTTCCTTTTTCTGTGGAGACTATTGATTAAAGTTCAGGTACCAGCAGTATAATTTCTGGATGCTGGGATTTAAGTATGGGCTCTCTAATAGTGATGACTGACATGATTCAGCTGTAGGTACAAAAGGTTTTATTTTATTTCATCAGCTGTAGGTTGGTTGGAGAGACCCAGGAGGGATTACAGGCAATGGAAAGTTTATGTTCCAGCACACCTGAATGTTGACACTTGGGAATCCACTGCTGCAGCCATATATGCATGTATTCATTCATGTAAAGGCCCACACAATGTACTGCTCACCATTTCTTTTTCCAAATCACGGAGACTGAAAGGTGGCTTTTTTTTTTCATTTTTCAAAGGGAAGATGAACTGAAGAAAAACCAATGATTTCTCTAGGACTCACAGGAAAGTTTCTGGTGGATGTGATAAGTCAGTCTGGGAGTTGTATTAGAGTTCTTATATGCACAATAGATTCTACGTAACATTTAAACAAGGAGGGAGAAGTACTCTAGCTTGGATTTGATGGCAGGATGCATATTCATCCTAAAAATAACATGTTCTTTCTGTCGTACAAGAACTTTCTGTTTGAATTGGACTAATCTCTGAAATGTATCTTGAGACAGTTATTTTCTCTTTTTAATCCATGAATTACTTTCCCAGACAGTGAAAATGATCCTACCTATTAGAAATAGCCCATATGGTTCAAGTACCTCTTGAAGGCCAATGCAGACTATAGGAGACTGGAGAACAATAATTTGTGTGGGAGAAAATAAGGATGATGTAAGCAAAGGAAAAGCTCTTTGAAGCATTTAATGCATAAGATGTTTGTTATTGAACACTTAACTTGTTTTTGAAGTAAATGTATGGTACCCTCAAAGTGTGAAAACCATGGCATGGATATCTTTGTAGATTACTAAAGTAAAGAAACAAAAATCCACACTATGACCAATTCAGCTCTTACTTTCATTTGTAGAGGTTCCCCTCCCCACAACATTTACCAGTTTGCATTTGAGTGAGAATAAATATATTAGAAGTTATAGTCCTTTCAATTATTTTTAGAAGGTCTGGCCAAATATTTCAAAGTATTTGAATTCTTTTCTCTGGAGAACTGATCAGTACTATCAATGCATTATTACTGTAATATCTATGTTATTTATGTGTCATGACCTTTTAGGGACTCTGAGAGGGTTTTAGGCAACACATAAAATCTAAGGTTGTCAGCTTCTTTTCATTTTGCATCTTTCTGACATTCATTGGTTTTGTCACATGAAGAAAAGGAGAGGATTTACTAAAATTCCTGTTAATGGTGAGAATAATCATTCTCTTAGAAGGTGAACAGAACATTGATCTGCAGTGCCCATAACAGAATTAATCAGTCCTATTTATTTGAGCCAACCTGCTGTATCTTATTTTATATTTAAATATATTGGGTTTATTAAATATGCCTTTATATATGTGACCAATTATTATTTCTCTTGAAGATTTCTTTCAAATATTTTGGCAAAATCTGTTTATTGTCATAGCTTATAGACAGCTATAATTATACTCCAATTCACAGATACTGAGAGACACAAGCTGTTTCATTGCTTTGAAGGGATTAGTATGCTGGAAACTGGGAACTTTAGAGAAAAACAGTATGCAGTTCAAATAAATAAAAAAGAACAAGAAGAAGAAGAAGAAAACAGGCTGTCTGGCATTTTGTTAAGGAAGTGATTGATGCATGAGTCTGTTTTGCCCAAATAAGAAGCAAGCAATTCTATTTACCTCTACATTTACTCTTCAGTTGAAGTAATTGATGCAATACAAGTTTGTGTGGGTTTTTTGGGCTAGTTTTTTTCCTTACCAGAAGGAAATGTTCTGCCATTTAATTATTATGCTTTTCTTGTCTTGTTTTCCATGCTTTTCAGCAGTTCTGAATTATGTATTAATCTCACATATATAGGCTTTGTCTTGTCTTTCAGTTCACTTGCAAGATTAACATTACTGTTGACCAAAGTTAAGAAAATGCAATGAAGGCTGATATTTTTCCAATTAATTATTGGAAATTGTTCCTGCCTGTGAACATCGGTATTCAGTGCACACTCATACCAGAATAAAGAGTGGTTGGTCATTAGCTTCCACTTCTCAGTGTCTGAACTTGACATTTCCTCAAAAAACCCCTATCATGATACTCCTGAAAGATACAGAGATCGCTTTTGGAACACACTTGTTTTGGTAGGGCTTTTTAGAGAGTTGGTTTGGAAATTGAAAAACATTGCATTCATCACCATGCTCAAAAGACTGATTTATTCATGTGTTTCAGATAGAGTTATTTTTGTCTCTGTGTCTCTAATGGGTTGCACTTTGGGATATGCAAATCATTTGGATGTGTCATACTAAAAACTGGTGGCTGAAAACTGTTGTCCCAGCTGGAAACCAGGAGAACTGTGCAAAGTTTCCTTTTCTCCTTTAGAAAGGAAAAAGGTCTTTGTTAGAATATATTCTTGTGGTAATCCCATGTAGATTTATGTGGAAGTAAAATAAACTGCCTCTGTGGAATGGGTTGGACAGGAGAGGCAAAATAATTGTTCCTCTGTTAGGTAATTCGTGTAGTAATGATTTCTGTAAAGGAAATGTATAAAAAGCAGAAATCTGCCATTTTGAAAATGAGGTAGAACGGAGAGATACTCAGTGGTTATTTGTTCATGTCAGATTTGAGAGATTATTTTAAATATTATTTCCTTAATTATTTTATTTAGGCTATCTCGTTATGTTGGTTCTCAATGACCACATGTCAGCTTGCTACATAGGTAACTAACAAGAACATCATCAGCTCATGAACCAAAGAATCCAGCTTGGTGCAAATGGAGCTCCATGGAAGGTGTGAAAGTAATCCAAATACTTCTGTAGGAACTGGGGGTTCTTCACTGCACCCCAAAATGTACTCGCTCAAATCAGGCATTTTCAAATTAATTTCTTTTTCCATCGCTTGTAATGTGGAAGGTGCTGTCTGACAGCCCTGGAAATTAAGTCATCTATTTCTCCACAGGACAGGTATAGCAAGGGCAGCAGCAATGCAAGCTTCCCCACACTGTCCTGCCAATGTTCCTCAGCCCAGTTCTGAAGAAGTCACTTCTGGAGGTGAGTGGGTGGAAGAGTCTCTGCCTGTGCAGAGGCTGCTGCAGGGCAGTGGTTCCTGCAGGACAGGCTTGGATGGAGGCTGCCCCCTTGTCCTGAGTGAACCACCAGTCTTTAACAGATTATCAGTTTGTGTATCATAAAGCAGCGTGGGCTGGATTCATTGACTTGCATTATTCTGCTTGACTGTTTTGATATTTCTTTGTGGTTGGATGGCACCTGTTCTTTTTTTTTTTTTTTTTTCTTTTTGCACTGTTTTGTTGTTAAAGACTTTGTCAATGCTTTATGTACACATCTCCAAAGTGGCATGTGAATAACTGAATGCAGCCTGGTTGTAAATGTGGTACAGAAAAGCAGTTGCTGGTGACAGGCATGTGTGCAAGAGGAGCTGTAGGGCACTAGACCAGGAGGCATGCTTTGAAATGCACCAGAAATTGATAAGAAAGTGTATGTTGGTTTCTAGTATCTAAATGAATGATTAGGTTTCTGTTGCAAAGCCATATCTTAACCATTTCTCTTTTCATAATTACTATGTAATTTAGATATTAACATCAATTAAGCTGGTAAACTGTTCTTTTTTAGATTATTTTACAATTAATGAAATCTGCCTATCTAAAGCTAGACATGCAACATTCTACACTGTATGAAAATAAAGACTATGTATTGCAGTTACAATAGATGGTAGTCATCCAAACCAGAAATATGTGATAAATTATGTGAGAGGAATTAATGACTGATGCAAGTTTTCAGAACAATAATGAGTGCTTACCAGTTTGGCAAATTAATTCTCCTATGCATTGCTGGAGTTACTTAACCACTGCATACTTCAAATACAATGAGAAGTATTCTGTTTTCAGCCAAATTTACATTTCTTAAACACAGAAATAAATCTGAGAAAATGGAAACAAAGGCTTAGCAAGGCTGTTAGGTCATGGCGAATTACTTTTCTAGTTTCAAATGCTGTGTGAAAGATTTGCAATGCCTTGATTGTCATTTGTAGTTGAGGCCCTTAGGTCTGTTTAACTCTGTTTCTATGGCTGTTTCTAAACAGGTGTGATAACAAGAGACCATAGTACAATTCAATAAATGTATGAATTGAGCAGTGTTCCTGTCTGTATCCATATAGATATGAAGAGGTAATTTTTGTAGTCAAAGTAGACCTCCTGAAGGGATTTCTTAATTTTTTAATTTAAAGGATATGAATCAGAATAGTATTCATTCCATATACAGCTAAAACAGTTCCTGACTTTTAATTTCTTTTTAAATTTTGTTAGGTTGGAGGGGCTATGGACTTGTCTTCGTAATTAAAATGAATGACAAAGTCCTGTTATGAAGTAATTTGAGACTGATCCATAAAGTGGAAAACATATTGAGGATCCTTGTAATGAGAATGCACAGCATTAGGACACTTGCTAATAAGTCACCTTACTTAAGGTTTGTATGGTGCCAATAAATCATGTGGATTTTATTTTTTTCAGCGCTTTTGAATGCATTGCAGAGTGCTGATCTCTTACTGATCTTGACAAAGCTGTAGAGAGGTCCAGAGTTGGCCTCCCACACACTGAAGCCCAGAATTTCAGCTCACACCTCCCTCTCTTGCATGTCAACCTTTGAAGATAATTATATACCTTGTCACAATTAATCCTTTTTTTATAACAGAATTTATTTTAAATTTAAGTACAAAAATACATTTTCAGTACAAACACAAAAGAATGGTCCTAGAGACTGTTTTCTTCCCACAGTATTTATGCATACCACATTCATCTTTCTGTCTATGCATCTGCTTTCTGTGAATACTAATTAATATAGTCTGATTTTTTTCTGTATATTTACATTGAATAGTGGTGATCTAAAGTAGCATACTTGTAAACCAGCATATGACCCAGAGCATCCAGAGCTCCTTGATCCTGAAGTCCTAACTTATACAAATCTGTTTTTTCTACTGGGATTGCTTACGTGAGAAGAGGCTTTGCACTATGTTCATAGTTACAGATCCCTATCTTAACAGCTTCCACTTTATCAATTTATCTTTACCTCCAGTTATATCCTAGTGATTGTGGAGCCTCTCAGAGCTTCTGCCCAGGGACTGGGAGTAGAGGAAGGTTAAACCAGTCTTTCAAGAGTGTATATATTTTCCTGAAGATCCAGTAAATTGGTTTGAGGCTTCAGGCTCAATTTACAGACTTATTTTTTTCACCAACCACTAGAAAACAAAGTTTAAGGGACAGAATTTTGGATCAAGTGTCAGAAATGGAGGCTGCAGACAAGGAATAGGAAACACTTTAGGTTCACAATGATTAATGTGTGGTCTTTGCACAGCTGGGAAGCCCCCATGCTAAAATGTTTTTGCTTTTTTGAATTTCTATCTGTGAAGATAATATAGGTCTGTCTTTATAATATATCCAGAAGGGACTTTGCTTAGTTCCCAGTCTTCTGGAGATACCCCTTCTTGAAAAGGGTTTCCCTAGAAGGTTTAGAGTTAGTGTGAAGTACACTGGTCTGTCTGTGATGATCTGGAATGAACTGTGTAATTTTAGATTGTTCATAAGGAAGTGTTTATTTGAGACACCTACAAATATTTCATGTGTCAGCAATGGTCTTCTAAAAATAAATTACTGAAATACAGGAATAGGAAATGTCTTGTAATCAAAGCTTTACGCCACTGGCATGTGTAAGTAACTGGGAGACTAAAGTACCAAAGCTATCAGAAATGGAATCTCATTGCTCAGCTATCAGGCTGTGTGACTGGTTTCACAGACTTATCACATAGTTATCTCAGGCTTCTATCATGTTACTGTTCAGAATTATTGGGGCTGTGGGAAGGAATTTGTCTCTTGTCTCTCTAGGTTTCATGAAGGACTAAGTTTTTTACCGTCCATTAGTCTTTAGATTCACAGTTTTAATCCAGTGGATTTTGATAAGATACCATTAGCAATGACCAGCTGTAGAACAGAGTGTATGAAAAATGCTTGGTTTTAAATTTGTTTAGTATTCTACAGCAGTACTATGGCATCTGTAAAGGTTTAAGTTTTGCCACACATGGAGCTCATTGCAGAACCATTACTGTGAGCTTCTACAGGGCAGGGAATACATTTTTCTGTGCACACATGAAGCAACCCTCCATACGTCTTTGGATATTCTGGTGATGCAGTAATATGTATTTCTGGCAGACTCTGTGCAAGGAAATAACAAGCTAATACTCCCCCAAGTCCAACAATAACGATTTCACCCACTTAGTTATTTTCCTTGAAGTGCCTCAAAAATTTAGGGCTACTGAAATTGCATTTGGGAGTGTCACTTTTAATCTTGTAGCAGAGTGTTTGAACTCAGATGTTGAAAACAGTTCAACCAAAAAAATGCCACTTACACAGTATGAGATAAGCAGACAATAAATGAAATGGTGGTACAGAATTTAAATCCTCTTTCAGGAGCTTGTGAGAATGCCATCTGGTTATCATAATGACAACACAGGTAACCATCATTCTCTGCATTCCATAAAATACTGACTCACAAATGAGCTGAGTTTTCACAAAGTCAAACTGAAAGATCAACTACAAAACCACATGATTTTTGTTTTTGTCATTCTTCAATTTCTAGGAAGCCTGATGAGACCTAACAGCTTAAGAGCATTGAGGCTGAAGAAATCTAAATTTTCCTTAAGTTTTTTATACGTTAGTATGCAGCAAATGAAAAATTAGCAGAGTAAATACTGAGACTCTAGAATTGTGAGATTTCCCTGGGCAAAAGGACAGTTTGTTTGCACATAAATATTGTTTGCAGTTTCTTTCTTAGGCTCATCTCCTGTGCATTTGGACTTAATAGTGAATTTCTCCTGCACTTTAATGGTTGTTGTGCCAGGAGGCTGTGGATTTTTGTATATTTTCTTTTGCTTGATCCAATACTCTAGGCTCGTACAGGGAAATGAAGCAAATTAGGAAATGTGTTCTTTTATAAAATATACTTAAGAGCATGCTTCAGGAAAAAGAAAACTTAATTTGTCTTAAAGGACAGATGCATCTTAAAAAGCACTTACATTTTAATCAATCCCTTAATTTTTATTAATCTGTAAGGAAAAAAACCCCAGTGATTCAAGTCCCAGGAAATTGATTTGAATTTACAAGCTGAGTTGTTAGCTGGAATTTAGAGGTTCTGCTGTAACAATCTATCAGATCCTGTGTGTTAAATGCTGAATGACCTTGTGCCATCTATAATGCTTTGTGGTTTGTCAAAAGAAAAAGAGCTTAATTTGATAATTAAATAGGAGAGAATGAAAATAGGTATTCTGGAGGTTTGTGACAAGGCTGGGAGAGGTTGGTTTGTTCTTTATGATGGAAGCAGTAGAGATAAATTATGTTTATTCTGCATAGCAATTGCTTTTTAAATTTTTTTTTTTTAATTCTGAAATTTTTTTTCCTAGTGTTTACACCAACATTGTTGGTTTGCGAGGAAGGAGTCTCTGTGCTAGTTTACTTAATTTTGTAAGAGTGCTGGAGCAAAGGCTGCCTATTTATGTCAGGTAGAGCAAAATGGGACAGTATTTTTTAACCTCCAAAACGATGAAAATATATTCAGAAGAACTGATGTGTAATTGGAAAGGAGACTTTAATTGTAAATAGGTTTCTGAGGTTGTGTTTCTCTTAGGATTTTGGGTAGGTATTATTTTTGGTTTCATTTAATTGAGGTTTGGCTGCCAAGTTCTGAATGGTTTGGAACAGTTTGAAGGTCTGTTTGGAGGTAGCTGATGCAGTATTCACTCCTGCCTGGTGGCTGGTGGGTTGTGCTGTCCCCAGTGGTGCAGAGGATACTGGGAGAGCTCTGGGGGCCCTGTAGAGTGGGTGCTGCTAGATTAATGCTGATGCTGCTGCTTCCTTCCTCCCCCTGCATTCTTCTGCATCTCCCTCCCTGTGAAACATCCTCTTGGATAAGTGCTTGTGCAGAAGAAAACTGATGTTATGGCCTGGATACTTTGCCTTTCCTGGTTTTACAGCTGACAGTGCAGGGACTGTGACAAGTGCACTGTAAACTTGCTGCTTCCACCCTTGAACCTGTTAGTAAGTGTATAGGGATTTATTGTGTGGAGTAATCTCCTTTGCTGGGGATAGTGCAGGTGTGTGTTTTCTTGTAATGTGGACTGTAATCTGACACAAGTTCTGAGCAGATCTCATGCTGATTTTGAGCTGAGCACTTCACAAAGTAAAGGAAGCTGGGAAGCAAATTGAGTTGAGCTTTGCCTGCAAGTAATAACATTTTTTTATCTGTGGCGCTGCTGGTTTCACACTGATAGAGATTATTATTTTCTAGTACTTTCCTAATGATGGTATTTTTCTTTCTAATATTTATACTCTTTTGCTGATGCTGTTAGCTTGGTTACATGGAGTCTGTGTGCTGAAACTGCTTAAAGATGAGGCTGTGTCATAGAGATCTATTCCACGCATTGATCCTGCCCTTGACTTTCCTTCACAGGAACAGGACATGAAGGAAGAAAATGATACTGTGTTAGTGTTAGATACAGAAAGCATCTTCTCTGTTCACAGAATCAGCTTTGTAGTACTGGTGTGCAAAAGAAACAGCTGAACTGATGTTTCAGGCAATTGGCTGTAGAACTGCATGGAAATGGGAGTGGAGGAGTGTCTGATACCAACAATTCAGGAAAAGCCATCCTAAAACAAACCTAAAGCCTCTTTCATCCTGGAGAGATTTATAAAATGTGTCAGCAAGGAGATCTACTCACCTGGCTGGGGCTTACAGGTTAGCTTAGAATTTTCCTTGCAGAAGAGGAACTTGTTTTACATTGTCTACAGACAATGTCACCAGTTACACCGTGCTTCATCTGGGAAGCCAAATATGCCTCTGTCTGTCTTTCTGTCTGTCTTTCTGTCTGTCTTTCTGTCTGTCTTTCTGTCTGTCTTTCTGTCTGTCTTTCTGTCTGTCTTTCTGTCTGTCTTTCTGTCTGTCTTTCTGTCTGTCTTTCTGTCTGTCTGTCTGTCTGTCTTTCTTTCTTGCTGTCTGTCTGTCTTTCTTTCTTGTAAACATAAAACCTAAATTCAAGATTTGATGATAGGGAAAAACCTCTGTTGTTGCTCACTCTTTTATAAAGTCTGGTACTGTGCTAGAGGGCAGAGAGCACTGTGGTATGAAACCAAACATTTCACTGAAGTCAGTTTTGCTAATTTCAAGTGAAGATTTCCATGGGCTGTGTTTAAGACCAAGTATAATCTAACTGTTAGATGCCACTTAAAAGTATGTGATGAATAGTGGGATAGAGACAGAGATGCATAGTGGGAAGGAAGAGAAGGCTTTAAAAGTAAAACTGTAGGGTGTGCTCATTTACAGTCACTATACTCTTTGTTCAATACCATAGAGGGAAAAAATCCTAATCATGCCAAGAGCTGAACAGCTGTTGCCCTTCTATACAAGCTGATGCCTTCAAGGGTGCATTTACAGCAAAACAAAGCTGGGAGCCATGGAATGGGTACACATAACAGGACAGGCTAAGCCAATTAGTCTCTAACTTTGCAATATGTACATATATATAAAAGGTATATATCTATGTAGTATATATTTTCTTTCTCTAATTAGAATAAGGTTTTGCATTTAATTTTAAATATTTTCCCTTTGATCTACCTCTTTAAATCTGATTGAGGAAAACAGAACGTTCTCTTATTGGAACATAAGCAGCTCTGCTATGCACTTCTATTTTGAATGCTTTGGGATTGTTATGTGTTTTTATAGTAATGAGTTAAATAAATAGACCTGTATCAGCAGTTTTGAGGACATGAGCTTAGTGTGCAAACATCTGTTGTGTGTATTTGATGTGTCCCCCTGTCTTTCCTATAAGCCCTTTGAGATGTATCTTTTCAGTAGTTATCCTGCAGTGCTTGATAGTGCTGACCATGGTTCTGTGACAGCAAGCATAATACTTTGAAGATATTTATAAACGATAAATTTATAAAAGATAAATTCTTTTATCTGTTCAGTTTTCTTCTCTTTCTATGTAGCCTCTCTGTCTTTTCTGGTGAAGTGCTTCTTTTTTGAGGACTCCACAGAAGGAAAAACTGGCATGCTGACATCTTAAATATTGCTTGTGGTAGCTTCTACTGTTTGAAGTTTTTGAGGACAGGGAAGGACTTGGCAGTACCTGAGTGTGCACATGAATGATTCCCCCCCTCCTCCCTCCCTCCCCGTTCTTGCTGGCAGATGGTCCTTGAAGGACTTTTGCCAGCAAGTGCAAGTCAGAATAGCCCCTAGGAGTGACTGATACCAGGCAGCCTTTCCCTCTTGCTGAGCTCAGCAGAACAAGCCTGCCAGTGAACCTGATATATCATTTTCCAAGTTATTTCATATTTTTTGTCTCAGAAATCACAGTAGCGGCAGAGCAGAGTGTTTAGCTCCCTATGAGAGTTGTCAAACATAACCAAATATGAAATTAAACAATTGTTACAAAATAAATGTCTGGGAGAGTGAGTTTCCAGTCTTAATGCTGCAATAACAGAAGTACCTTTTAAAATACAAGCTTTACCTAAATTTTTTGTTCAAAACATTTCCTTCTGAAAAAAGCACAATTAAGACAGTTTTGCAGATTGGGACAATCTTCAGGATGCCAGTAAATGGTGCTCCGTAGCTCCACTCTCACTGCCATAATAGTTCTATATAGAACTGTTGTGGTTTCCCCCCCTCTGGCAGCTAAGCCCCAGGCAGCTGCTTGTTCACTCCACCACCAGCAGGATCTGGGAAAGAATTCAAAGAGTAAAAGCTGGAAAACTCATGGGCTGAGATACAGACAGTTTAAAAGGGAAAGCAAAAGCCATGCACACAACTGAAGCAAAACAAAGAATTAATTCACCACTTTCTATGGAGAGGCAGGTGCTCAGCCATCTCCAGGAGAGCAGGGGCCATCATGTGTCTTTGAGAAGACAAACATAATCACTCCAAATGTCCCCTCTTCCTCCTTTTTCTCTCCAATTTATGTACTGAGCATGATGTCAGATGGTCTGGAATATCCCTTTGGTCAGTTTGGGTTACATGTCCTGGCTGTGTCTCCCCTTAACTTCCCATGCACTCCCCACGTCCTTGCCAGCCTGGCCGTATACCAAAAGCAGAAAAGGCCCTGGCTCTGTGTAAGCTCTGCTCAGCAATAGCAAAAACATTTCTGTGTTGTCAACCCCATGTTCACATGTTCAGCACAAATCCAAAACAGTGCCCCATAATAGCCACTGTGAAGAAAATTACCCCCATCAAAATCAGTGCATTAACCCAGATTTAACCAGCAAATATGTATTTAATAATTAATGGATTTTTTGTGTAAAATAATGGAACTTCATTTTGTGGATGAGAATTCCTCTTTTGTATTAATTCTTATTGAATTCATGTTTCTCATTCCTTTTTAGTTGTTCCAAATCCTCCCCTGAATGCTTGTTCTCTGCCTGACCTCTAACACTGTGGATTTAAAGAAAAAAAGAGCTCCAGATGGCTCACTTCATAGAATGGGGGAGCCTTTATTTGTAAGGCATTTACATGAGTTAAACATCCAACTAAGAAAATAAACTATTTTAATTAGTGGTCCTTAAAAATTATATATGCAGTTTCAGACAACCATGATTTTACTGTGACATTGATAAGCATCTTCCAGGCTTCCCACAGGCTATCAGAGCTAAGTGACCTCTCCAAGCCTGATGAAACTCTTGTGTTACATTTGTATGTATCCCATACCTTCTAGTCTCTATTGGAATTACTGCAGTTGCAGGTTGTTTTCTGCAGCTTTGCAGAAGTGTGGTTTGGTATCTGGTCATCAGGGAGTGGTTACAGAATATAGCAGAGGTCAGTCCCCTGTGTGCCCCTCAAAGCAGATCTCTTTTAGTCATCTTGTGATGGGTATCCTTCAAACTGCAGAATTCCAGTCTGAATTCTGGGACTTCCTCTCTCTGTGACCAGGCTTGGAAGAAATGCTGGAGATAAATAAGAGATTATTTGACAGAACTGCCAGTGAAAATACTACTCTTACTCACATTTGATGTGGTTGTTGTAATAATTGCAAGGTGTCAGAACTGATGGGTGACTAAAGCCTTTTTCTTTGAAAAAGGTTCTTCGTCCTTCTTTGTACCAACCATGAAAAACCCTAACCTCAAGAATAAAAATGTCCATGGACTTTGATAATGCAGAGATTTAATCAACTGTGTTGTTCATCTCTGCCCTAAATCAGTATTAGATGCATATCTTCCTTGTTATTTAAACTGTGATAGCACTGAGTCACTAGGTGCAGCTGGCTCCTTAAACAGAGAGAGATGGTTTTTGCCCAGAGGAATGTAATGTTAAGTATGAGACAAGAAAGGGACAGTGTGAGGATATATTAAAACAGAGGGAACATGAGGTCATGATGACTGGTCAGCACAAGAAACAGCTGTAATAGGAACCTGGCTGCCAAGTGTCTTTATTTTATGGTAATCCATTTGTTGCAGTGCCCTGAGGAATATAGTTTGTTTTAGCTGAGCACCAGAGTGGAATGTAGATCGAGCTGATCATCCAGTCTCTGAAAACATTCTTCACACTGAAAATATTCTCACGTTGCCCTTCGTCATTATTTTCTGCAAATAATGATGCAATAATAATAATTATCTCTATAATAACTGAGCAGCTGTACTCATACTCAGTTGTGTGACAGTGTCCTTGAATACCCTGGCAGTCCAGTGATTACTCCAAAAAACTTAAGAGAAGCCAAAGAACTTTGCTGGTTACCAGTGAGCTGTGAAAACATTTCAGCAAAATATATAGAAATGCACCTGAGAGTTCCTCAATAATATACAACACAAATATGCAGAAAGGGAAAATTCACAGCAGTCATATTCTTTGGAGAAACTTAGGGGGCTTCACATGGGTGAGAGTCCTAAGCAGTTTAATCTTAGTGTAAGTGGATTTGGCATGAATATTTTTATATATATTTAAGAGATACGTACACTAAAATTTGTCACTGTGTTGTGTAGTTTGAATGTAATGCAGTAAATCTGAGAGCCTTGTCATGGGGAACTGACATGCCTTAAGTGCTCTCTCTGTCCAAAAATGGCCCTTTAGTGAGGTAAAGGACTGGTGATGCAGGGGTCAGGACAGAGTAAAGTGCTCTCCAAAGTGGCTTTTCTGCAAAGATGTTATTTTCTTGTCTACTACCACATTCCAGACAGACTCAGTCTCTCTCTCTCTCTCTGATGGAATTCTAAGCCATAATTGATTCATAATCTATTCTCAGAGATTTTTTATGACTCTGTCAGTTATTCCTAGCTAAACTGGATCGGAATTGAGTTCAGCTGGTCTCAGCAACAGATGTCAGGTATCACTAAATAATGAGGGGTCATGTAGGAGAAAGCCAAAATATTCACTCTTTCTGTAATCTTGACCAAAGGAATCTTTTACTCACTGCATGTTTTAAAAATTGTTTTGTATTTTTACTGTTAGTGAAATACTGGGGTATACATAATGTATGAATTTTGCTGAGGAATTGAGTAAAAATATATTGGGAATGTGTATTTTTCCAGTTTACTTTTAATTACTTTTCACCCATTATTAAATTTAAAAATAAGAGAATTGCAAGTAGTGCCATAAATCAATATGTGTCCTGAATGTCAGAGCAAGTAATTTTTATGAGGGCAAGCCCCTGTGTTTATAATAAATCAACTTCATTATCTTTTGAGCCTCCTGATTAAAGTAATTAGTCATTTATGCTGATACAAAGACACGAGCGAATTCTTTGCTTTGTTTCACAAATATTAAATCTTAACTTGTTTTGTAAGGGTCATTGGTTATAAACAGCTCCACATTGTAATGTAAATTTGTTGCTTTGTTAGTGGGGAAGTAGTTTCTGCCAATGCAAATTAATACACCAGGCAACTCTCCTGCAGTTAGAACAGGACTTTCAGACTGCACCCTGCAAACTAATTTTGGGTGCCTGATAGGACCTAGCCGGTGGAGCTGGGTGGGGCATTGGGAGTAACTGGTGCTGAGGGTCTCAGGTTAGTGAGGGGCTGCCCAGGAAGGCTGTGTGGGCTTCCCCCTTCTGCAGCAGCCCTGCTGACAGTGCCCATCCCCACAAACCACTCTGGAGATCTCTGGTTAGCGTCATTCACAAAATATTTGGGAAGTTGAGAACTGAGTGTGCTTTTATATCTGCAGAATACTGCTGCTACCTGAGGGGCTTCAGGTTGGAATGAGAGTGTCTCTCTAGCTAGGTATTAAAAAGGTCATTGCCAAACAAAAATTAGTGCTTTTGAGAAATGCGTGTGTGAGATTGTACTTCCTCCTGCTCTTCTTAGCTGTTGGTAAGAGTAGTCTCTTCTGGGATAGGCTCAAACACAGCTTAATTTTCAGTATGAAAACAATTGTGTTCCTCTGGAAAGTTTCTCTATTTCCAGGCCTTGGTTCTGACCAATATGTGCTTGGCAGAATATTTGTAAAACTTGCCCTTAAATTGGAATAAATCCCTACATTGAGGATAGAAGTTCAGAAGTCTCCTGAGTTGTTTTGTGAATCTTAAATTAGGTGTGCCTATGCTCACAGGTAGCACAAAGGAGGATGAGCCTGATAATTTCTCTGTAAGTCTAGCTTTTCTTCTGAATATCAAGTGTTACAGGATCTATGAAAATGTAAGATTAGAAAGCACCTAATGATCTACCTTAACTCCAACTCTTACTTAAAGAAAACAAGTCTTCTTTTGCTTTGGTTTTTTTGTACAATTCCAGTTCAAGGGTAATTGTGAGCCTCCAAATTCTTTCTTTTCATATTAGATTACATCCTTTAGGGTTAAAATAAGGGAAACCTTTCCAGCAGTTACTTTGGTCACCTGCTGTGCAAACTAATAATGCCACGCTAATCTCAAAAGGACTGTCAGTCACAGTCACATTTGAATTTCAGTGTTTCAGGAAGGAGACAATCAAGAGAGGGAAATTAGCTGAACTAGCGCTATGTTGTACTACTTGATTTTAAAATCTACAGTCAATCAAATGCATCAAGAATGGAAGGTGTGTTTTGAAGGAGGTACAGATTTGTTTACAGGATTTTTTTGTGAATTTTAATGATGCAATATTTATAAGGATACGTTCGATTTTCTTTTACCATATACTCCAGTGAGAAATAAGTAATAACATATGGGGTAAGGATTTGAGAGATTCAGCTTATAGAAGAGGGTAATTGTGACTAAGTGCAGGTTAACACATGAGCTCTGGCATTTGTTTTCCTGTTGTCAGTGATGAAACACTTCACAGTGTTCACAAGGAAGCTTTAATGTGCTTCAGAGAAAGACTTTTCATATGCTAGGACAAAGAAAATAGATATTTTCAGAGATTTCTAAGCTTTCTAGCATTTTCCAAACTAAAAAAAAAAAAAGATGGGCTACAAGAAGTTGTCTAAAAGGATGAACATTGTAGTTTGAAAAGAAAATGGGTTCTAGTGACTGTTCACCACCTGGATATTAATGCAGGCAATTACCAGGTCTTGCCTTTCAAACATTATTATGTTAGAGCAAGAAAAAAAAGCCTGTATTGTATTTTATATGACCTTTATAATACCATATATACACATATAGATTTGTGTTATTTGTCTTTGATTCACCAAATGTTTCTTATGTGTGGCTCAAGGCATTTATTTATTGCAAGGCTTCAAGCTGTGGTAGGCAAGGTCATAGATTAAGAATTGATTTCCACAGTTGTTCTAGCATACAAACTAAATTTCTCTTGCTTGGTTATAAAAACTACACCTGCGTATAAATTCAGCTTTTCAACACTGTCTTGAAAATTAATGTTAAAACAAATGAGAAGATACTCTGTATGTATTGCATGCTTCATTTAGACCTTCAGCTAAAACTTAAGGAAAGCAAGTTTGTTTTGTGCTGAAAACTGCTAAGTAAAACTATGCTGATAATAAAGACAGTGGATTTTTTATTTCACTTGTTCTCTGTTGTTATGAATATTTTTTTAATTCAAATTTCCTGTTCAGTTTCTATCAAATCATGTTTGGATCAATATCGTGATTAGTCCTTTTTTTACTGCATGCTTCTATAGCCATTGCTAATTGCAGTAGGAATGTGGGTTTCAAAGTAAAATATAGCTTATCTTTTTTGGAAACAGGCAATCCTATGAGAAATAGAAAAATCCTGCTGTTTTATTAAGATTGTCTTTAATGTGAAACACATGATTTTCTTAAACTGAAGACTATATTTAGACTGAACTAAAAATTCACCTTATCAAAGAAATGTGTTCTGGAGGTGTTTTTATGGTTTTCTTTGTGGGTTGTCATGTTGGGTTTTGCTTTTAAGGTGTGCTTTGTGTTGGTAACAGCAGTAGAGCTTAACTGTATGCAGAAATCAATTTGTGTAAATGTCAAAGTCACTCTTTCATGAATCTTGGCAGCAATGCATAGATTCCTACTGACTATACAGTAAATCTCAAGTTGGAGAAATTGGCTTATTAGACACAACTTTAAAGAAAATATTTCTGATATAATATCCTGCCCTCTGTTATTGAATTAGTATGCCTATAACAGAAACCATAATATGTAGTTTGTTGCCAGATCACTATCAACATCATCAGGTGGCTTTGAAAAATAACAGCCTGGCCTCTACTGTTTCTGCATGTGTCATACACTGTTTCTGATATTAGCAGAGGAAACAAATTGCAAGATCATTTTTTTAAGATAACAGAGAATATTGTGTTAGCTTGGTGGGAATTATTTTGAAGTGCACAGCCCACACTGTACCTTATGGCACTGGCCCACAAGGGAGTAGTGTGGCAAAGGCTTTTTGGTACGTTTTTGTACTTGTGGTACATTCTGCTAAAACAATGGCTGAATTGCCAACCCTTTTGCACATTAGTGCAGGAAGTAACTTTCTCACAGTGGTCACAACACATATGTAAAGAAAAGCAGTTGGAAAGCAAAGTACTGTATGATGGGAGCAGTAAAACAGCTTGGTGAGTAAAACAGGTAAGGATTTGAAATTAAAACTTTATTAAGGAAAATCTGTGTGGAAATGAAGTACTTTAGAAATCACTCCTCTTGCCAATTCAAATGGATATTTTTGAGGAATGAAGTTGTGAAATTCATCTGTGTAATGATCTTTATCCCCTCCCTGAACTGTATCTTGCAGGATTAGAAAACTCAGATCTCCTTTCATGGCTGTTCCCAGAAAACTGCTTAGCACTTAACCATATTTTGCAAAATTTTGAATGGCAGCTTATTTTAATGTATTGGAAAGTGAGGATTTTGACATTTTTTTAAATGCCCATGTCTATAACAAACTTCCTTTTGACTTCACTGAGATTTCCATATGGAGATACCTCAAAAAAATGCAGCTTTCTGGTGAAATACAGTGAATCAATTCAACTCAGACTTTCTTGGAATAATAAAGCCTCACTGAAAGCCTTGTTAGGAAGGAATTATGATTATCAAGTCTGGTAGTCAGGGAGGCTTGTTGTTAGTGTATTACTGCAGGACAACTCAAGCATGGTCATGCCTGACTGAATACAAGATTTATGCCCATTTCTAAAATGTAGATCTCTTTTTTGAAAAACACTGAAATATGTATGAAGAATTTTGGACTGATTCATTAACTTTGAATAAATTCCTACAACAAATGAGTGAAATGAAGAGAAAGCAAAAATAACTAGCTTAGCAGGACTCCTTGTGTGAGGCTGGCTGCCTGCAGAGACACAGGACTACTAAGGAGAAGTCACTGATTCATTGTAGATCTGTTGGCTTCTCTGGTGACTTAAGCATGATCAGAGGTGACTTAAAATGATCAGAGGGCTGGAGCACCTCTCTTGTGAGGAGAGGCAGAGAAAATTCTGAGGTTGTGCAGCCTGGAAAAAAAAAAAAAAAGGCTCTGGGGTGACCTTATTGTGTCCTTCCAGTACTTGAAGGGGGTCGCAGGGGAGCTGGAGAGGGCCTACTAGCAAGGCTATATATTGACAGGACAAGGGGTAATGGCCTTAAAATGAAAGAGGGAAGGTTTAGGTTGAATATTAGGAAGAAATTATTCTCTGTGGGGGTAGTGAGACACTAAACCAGGTTGTCCCAAGAAGTTGTGGTTGCCTCATCCCTTGGAAGCATTCAAAGACAGGGATAGGGCCCTGAGCAAACTGGTCTAGTAGAAGGTATCCCTGGCCATGGCAAGTGGTTGGAATTAGATGAACTTCAAGGTCCCTTCCAATCCATATCATTCAAAGATTCTGTGATTCTGTGGTCTGAGTCTTCCCTTTGCATTTTAATTCTGGCACGTTTGTTATCTCAGCGCTTGATTTAAAATGTAGAAAACTGTGGTCTTTCTGACTTTAATTGGAGAATTAAACGTGTCAAGTTCCCTGAAGGTTTAACATGCACAAATATAAATATTCTTACCATACTCTGATTTTTGTAACACAATTTCTGCTTCTTGGTATGTTGTTATCAAAATGTACATAAACTCCAGTGGTAGTATTACGTTACATTAGTGGGGATTAATGCTGCAAAATCCAATATCTGCAGCCGGAGGGCAAACCACATCATTTCAGAAAGATCAAGGGACTGCAGTCATTTACATTTGATTGGGCTTTCTTGGATGCATATGCAATTTCTCTGCACCCCACTGTACAGCACTTGGAGCCAGGCTCTGGTCTGAACAAGGCGACTAATGACAGTAATTATCTATTGCGCTTTCTTCTGCACATCTGCTTGGCGACATAACCCCTTGGCTTGGGTTAAAACAGCACTGAGGCTTTGTTAACCACTCTGAGAGAAAAAAATATACATCATGCAAGCAGTTATGCATTCCTGACTTCATCTTCCTGCCACCCACTGCCTTGCTCACACATGGATGGTTCTGTGGAGAACCCTGAGGTAGAAGTTGTGAACAACTGGTCTCATGGAGAGACTTCCTGAGCCTCCTTCTGTGCTGAGTTCCCTCAACACCAGAAATATCTTCCCTAAGACTTGCCTAAGACTCAAGTGAACATGTTCATTGGGTTTTTTTCCTCCTCTCATGATAGCATTTTCATCAACGACCAAATGACAGCACCAAATGATGACAGCAACAAATAACGGTTGGGTCACACGTGGCTTTATTCTGTTTTGATGGAAAATGGGACATAGTGTGTGATCTTAGTAGGGAGAAGGATTTGAATGAACAAGATGTTTAAGAAACTTCCAAACACTGAAAGTACGTGACCAAAGGGGTCCTGTAACATAGGTTTCAAATGCTCTGTAATTTAAAAGTATCAAAATTTCTGCTGCATTCTATTTTAAAACAACTATATTCATACCTCATTCTTCTGTGCTTCTCTACTTCTCTACTGTGCAAATTTTCCTTTCTGGAAGGGTTGACTTGAAACATTTCAGGTTTTCCTCTCTATTGTATAAGGGGTAAACACACAGCCAAGCATGAAGCAGTTCTTTACTAAGAATTCCACCTCTGTGGTTACTCCATTGCTGTGATTACATTTGAGTAGCTCTAGATTTCAGTACTGTATGCTTTTGCTTTCAGTTTTTAATTAAAAGTTTTCATAGCCAGAGAACAGAACAATAGGGGGTTTCATATCTACTAACAGTGCCTTCCCCCAGACCCCCCCAAAGGTTCAGCTATGAGTGAAATGCTATTAAAAGCAACATCAGTGCAGATGCCAAGTGGGAAGACACAGCAAGCATGTAATAAAGAACAATTAATTTGTTGCACAATGAAATGTATATAAAATAATAAATTATCTAAAACCTGGTTTTCTTCTCTTTATCTTCTTTTAATCTCAGTTTTCCATAAGAATAATAATAGTAATTTTCTAACTAGGCAGCAGAGACTTTGGTTCTAGTTACTGTCTTAGTAATCTTGCATGGAAGTGCTTGTATTTTTCAGTGCTGATACTTAATTTTAGTAATCAACTCTTATGCATTGACTGTCTTGAAATTGAATCCTTTCTACACCTACATGTTTTGATAAAGGCATGCAGGTTTCATTTAGTTAATCAGTATAAGACAAGAATGGATAGGACACTTGATGGATTTTTCATAAGGACACACATTTTTGTTTACAGACAAGTGAACACATTAGGTTGTGCAACAGCTGTATCTAAGTAGATGTAGAAGTAGGCATTTATGTTGGGCACAGATGATTTTTTCTCCACAATGCGAGTATAAAGCCTAGTTAAAATGTAGTGTTTAGTTTCTAGACGGTGCACAATATCCTTTGGTCAATTATTTTATACAAACATGTTTTTTTATTACTGTGCAGAAGAACTGTAACGTTCATCATAAAAAACAGATCTGAACAGAATAAGGTGACATTTCCAAAAGCAAATTTGCAAGAAAAGTTCTTACATTTGAGGGGCTATGGCTGACTTTTTAAAGTTATGGTGAATTGTTCATCAGACCTATTTGTCTAGAAAAAGTAGTAAAATCCAGTCACATTGACAGTAGAACTTTGATCATGGGAATCCAATAGTCATTGCTTGAGGGCATTTGCTTTTATAAACAGGAACTGTGATTGTTAATGTTCTTCTGGGTGTCCTAAATCAGCATTTGGACCAGACATATTTCAGATGTAAATACTCATCCAGCGCTTGATATTATTACTTTTGTATTCCATTTATTTATTTGGTGTTTTAATATTTTTAATATAACAAGTATGGATTGTTTTGCAATGAATATTTCATCACTAAAAATGAGAATTATGGTGGATCCTTTCTGAGTCTCCACTCGTTAGCAAACTGCAGTGGCCCACCTCTCAAAAAACATGCATGTGGGTTTAGAAGAACACTTTGAATTGCGGATTATAGTTTAAGAAGAGGCATCAGCTGCATAAGATGGCTGTACTACAGTTTTCACTCCATTGGAATTCTGCTCAGTGTTTTACAGTGCCATGCATGTTCTGTTACATGGCATACACCTACACTGGCTCAACCAGCGGAAAATCAACGAAAACATGCAGATGGCTGAGAGACATGCTTGAAGAAGCTGAAGAAATAGAATTCACCTGGTGTGAGACGTCTAGGTATGCTCTTCTTTTTATCAACAAAATGACTTGAACTATTAGTTTGCTTTTACCTGATGTCTTAATACAGATTTATTTATAGTAGTTATTGTTTTCTTGTGATAGGAAGTTGAAGAAGGGAATTCGTGTTGAATGCAGGGAAATTTATGTTAATACAATTTTTTTTCCCTTTTCCACACCTTC
>WEIU01003618.1:175145-199107 GCA_013389925.1 Aegithalos caudatus | reverse complement strand
CATGGTACAATTTGAATGCTTCCCTAGAGACATGGAAAAGCAAGAGAGATGGCTACAGACTTGCCAATAGAAATTAGTTGTCATTTGCTCATTTGAAACTGGCAAGAAAACAGCTAATATATTGCTCCATTGCTCAAAGTTACTAATGACACCTGAACAGTTTCATGTATCACATCATTCATATACTTGATCATTGTTCTCTCATTGTGTTTTCTGGTTTTGGCCTGAGTTCATTTGTGGCAGAGAGGAAATCATCTTTTTGGATGTATTTTGGTTTCTATTTTCCTTTGTTTTAAAAATAATCATACTGGAAATCTTACATTAAATGGGTGTTGGAGCTCATTCTTGCTTTGCTGTCTAGATCATGAGCATCTGACACATGATGACACATAATTCTCCACTTGCTGCAAAACTAATCTAGTGAGTCCATGCTATTCTGATTGCTTTTTGTCTGTTTTTGCCTCTCAAAGGCACTAATGTGAGGATGTTTTCTGACTCCTTAGTACTTATTTTAATTAATTGACAGTTATTTCTCTTTTATTCAGAAAGAGATGATGCTGGTAAAAACTAGCTACACAGAACAGTAATAGCAAAACAATCAGCTATTTAGACTCAATTTAAGGGAAAGAAATTTTGCTCCCTTATTGTCCTTCTCTTACATAAAACATGAAGTAGGTTTATTCTTTTGTCTACCACCATCTTTACACTTTTCTTCTTTTACTCATCTGCAAATCAAATCCATTGCTAAACTGAGATGCTGTCTCTCTAAATAGTAGCCCTAGGATTTGTAAGAAAGTGAACCCACATGAACTGTGTGCTTTCAGTTTGTGTAGTTGTTTGCAAACTGATGTAATTTGGTTTCACAGTACTCAGAGTGTGCCAGAGAAGAGCTGATCATGTGGATATACAGAATATTGCTCCTAGTCCTGCCAGGCCATGTGAATGAGCATGAATCTGGGCTGAGGCTTTCCACCTTAATAGAGTCCTGCAATTTGGACTGATGTAACCTCTTTATATTGGGTGGAGGGTTTGGACTGTGAATCACCATTGAATTTACAAGGGAAAAGGAGCTCAGATACTCACTGAAGAGACTGTATTGATATAAGGAGCTGCAATGTTGGATGTAGAACTGACACACAGTCTTTCAAAGTTGAGTGTTTAAGGGAGAAATTAAATGAAATTAAATGAATCTGTTGTATACCAGAGGTGGTTAATAGCTTTGTTTTTATTTTTTTATTTGAAAGATTTCACCTGCTGGCTGAAAAGTGGGTGGATTCAGCTTCCTTCTGGAGCCTGAGAAAGTCACTTGAGGAAGATCTAACTTTCTGCTGCATCCTAAAGACAACATGGAAGGGGAGAGCATCTGTGAGGTTGATTCTGGAGATGGACTGGGAGGTAGGGATGCCTGTCACTTATTTTTGTTTCCATCCCAGATGGTTGGTTACAGGAATCCCTTATGACAGTGGATCCTGGAATTTACAAAAAGCAAATGTGATAAAGGTGTCTAAATTTCATTGATTGTATTTTGTCACTTTACAAGCAGTGAATAAAAATTTTTCAAAACAGCTGTGTCTTAGAGGAAGTGGGACATATAGACAGTCCATGTTGTGAATGTTGTTATTTAGTCTGAGATGTCCCAGAGATCATACAACCCCCCCAAATACCTACAATAAAAGTAGCCTTTTTTCTCTTTCTTTGTTTCTCCTTTTTCTGTATCTCCTGCACTAACTGCATTGTGCACACTGTTTCATTTGTATTTTTTAACTGGACTACAGAAAACTGAATAAAGTGATACTGACTCTGTATTCTGTACTAGTGACCCATGCGTAGATGTAGACATTTTCACTGATCTAAAATAAAGAGTCTTTGGTCTTACTTAGCTACAAATTCTACAGGTGTCCTTTGGCAAATTAGCTCTCTTCACTGCCACGGTTTATAATTTTCATAGTAGGCTGAAAAACTTCTCAGAGAGTAATGTTACATATTTCTGCAGAGCTGCTGATTTTGTGTATAATGCAGGGGATCTTTGACAAGGTCTTTGGGTAGACCTGACTGTTTTAAATTCCTGATCTAACACAGCTTCTTCTGAGACTAACCAAGCAAACATCTTTAGTTTGCAGAACACCTTGAACTGCCTTGGTCGATTCACTGTTGAGCTCAGAAATCTAAATATTACGGGAAAGAATGAGGCTCTACATTAAAAGATTGTAATATCGTAAGACTCGGCATACTGCACATCTGTTCAATGGTTTAGATGTTTTTCTGTAACTGAATTGTAATCATGGAGATTATTTTTTGTGTGAGTGTACTGTGCTTGTGCTGAGATGCCTTCTCTTGTGTTTAAGAGTTCTGTATTTTTCCTGGGCCCTTGAGCAGTACTGTTTAATAGGAGGAGCGGCTTCCATAGTGTTACCACTGTTTCCTTCACATGAATTCCAGACACCCATCAGTTNATAATAGTTTTGTCATAATAAATTGTAATAAGAACAGTGGAAGTATTTAGGCTCAAATGATGCCTTTTTGCTAGGCAAAGGAAGGGTAACAGAATCTTAACATTGTGTTCCAGTTTCTGAGCTGTTTGTGCTGCCCTCTCCCAAAGTTTTGGAAACAAATGGAGTCATTGTTCTGTTGGTTTTTCTTGAGCACTAAGTTTAGGCCTTATCATTGTGTACTTCAGTCTCCAGATCTCTGCTGCATCTTTGGCATGGATTTCCTGCCAATTTGAGCATGGAGGAATTGTTTCAGAGCTGAGGTCACTGACAGTTTTGTATTCCAGCTCTCCTTGAGTTTGACCTTTTTTGTTATAATGAGTTACTGCCCTTGATCCAAATTTTTCTAACTTATATAGGCGAGAGTGAGCATGTACACATTTAAGTATGCAGAATGAATAACCTTTCTTCTGACTTGTCCTCTGCATTCTGGATTTGACTTAAGATTGTAAACTCTTGAGAGAAAATTTACAGTTTCAGGGAACAGAATAGATTGTCACTGACATAAGTTGAATAAAACACTGCCATGAGAACAAAATCTGATATTGCTAGGGCCATACTTCCAGGAGTATGACAGTATTTCCAGTGCACATTTATGTATAGATCTTTCTTGGAAAAAGCGTGCTTGCATGAGTAATAGTAACCACAGATTACCACTTCATATTTTTTCATAAAGCAGGTGATGTGAATTCCTGGGTAGCAGCTCAAGTGAAAAAAAAAAAAATTCCTGGCTTCATCCCTTGTAAATAAAACAAAGATAAAACAAAACAAGCTAACCATAAATTCTTTTTTTAAAACTATGAAAAATGTGTAAGAGTGATCATTCCGTGGTAATCAGCCCATCGAGCATTCCTATCTGATAAGCAAGGAAAATATTGGAGACTCACATGTTTTAAAATCGAGGGCAACTAAAACTCTGAATGTAGCTTTGCTAAGTTTCTTGGGCACTCTGTATCCTGATTTTACTTATTTCTACTTTTGACATCTACTCTTTGTGGAGCCAAGTTAGCAAATTTTTCACTGTTTTGTGCAATGTGAAGTGACTTTGAAATAAAGTAAGTATCTTTTGGAAGATAAACGGCATCCATGCTTTTTTCTGAGAGAGTGCTTAACAAAGCCTGTATTCATCCTCTATACATACATATTATAAGTGCAGACATATGTAGAGATATGTACAGATTAAACAGAGATGTGTGGCTAAAATTAGGCTCATTTCACGTCTGACTTATGGTAGAGATCTGAGACAAAAGAGAAACTTGCCTATTTTCAACATGTACAGGACATGTCAAACAATTTACCTGTATGATGGAATCACCTCCCAAAACCAAATTATATCTTGTTCATTTGAGGTCTGTGGTCTCAGATGTAGGAGTGTCTTTGGAATATAAAGTTCCTGTAAGACTGCATGAGTTCGGGGTTCAAAAGCCCTTAAACATTTTCTAGCCATTGTCAGATACAGAAAACCTATTAACAAGTATAATACCCCATAGTTCATTATTTCCTACAGAGAAAACAAGGTCACTATTTTCAAGAACCCAAAGTAAGGCTCTTCTCATTTTAGTTGCAAAAAAGTACATGGATTTTCATAGGCTTGTAACACTCCATAATGCCAATAAAAGCTCAGAAATTATGCTTGTGGAGCATGTAAATCAATTTGATACTGTGGAGTTATGGATTTAATTCTGACTTGGTTTAAAAATTAGCCCTAATATTAAAAGCAGTTCTTTTGGTATAGTATCTTTTCTTCACTTGATAATACTTGATAGGTGGTTTTCAATACCTCTGTGAAGATGCACAAAGAGGAACAGAGCTGACATTTCCACTGGCCTGTAAAGCCAGACTCAGTGAGCGTCTTTCAATGCAGGCAAATAGAATCTCATGAGTAAAGCCACCCTAAACATGGTTGAAGAAGAGACAGGGCTGTGCTTCTTCACTGTACAATGCAGTAAATATGTATTAGAGCTGACCTAGAACAGATGGGTACCTCTACTTCAAAGAAAAGACTTCATTGCTTAAGTTGCTGAGCAGAAATTTATTCTTTTCCCCAAATGCAAGAACTCTGTAGTGGAGTGACCTTGGCTGGCTGCCAGGTGCTCAGCAAGCTGCTCTCTCACTCCCCATCTGCAGCAGCACAAGGAATGAAAGTAAGATGAAAGGATAAGGAAAGGACATCCCTCATCAATTACTGTCACAGTCAAAACGTACTTGACTAGAGAAAAATTAATTTATTGCTAATTAAAAATACAGAAATTTAGTGATTAAAAAAAAATCAAACCTAAAACCACCTTCCCCTCACCCCTCTTCTCCCAGACTCTACTTCCTCATTTTACTTCCTCACTTTCCTGGCACCTTCTGCCACTCCTGAACAGAGCAGGAGGAATGGGGAGTGAGTTGCTCTCAGTCTACAACATTTCAACTCTGCTGCTCCTTCTTCTTTTGCTCTTCCCATGCTCCAGCATGAGGTCCCACTCAAGGAATACAGTCCCTCATGAGCTTTTCCAACACAGGTCCTTCTCCACTGCTTCAGTATGAATCCTTTCCATGGGGTACAGTCCATCAGTAATGTGGTGCTCCTACAGGCTACAGTTTTTGCCTGAAAATCTGCTTCTGTGTAGGCTTCCTGCATGGGCCATGGCTCCTCTCAGGAGCCTGCTGCAGCCTGGGCTCTCCATGGGCTTCTATTTGCTTTAGGGCACCTCCTTATGCTCTGGTTTGGTGTCCTCCATGTGCTGCAGGGTGGATTTGCTCCACTGTGGTCTTCCATAGGCTGCAGGAGGACAACCTGCATTGTCACGGTCTTCTCTATTGGCTGCAATGGAATTTCTGCTCTGGTGCCTGCAGAACATTTCCCCCTTCCTTCTTCAGTGACCTTGGCATCTGCAGGGCTGGTTCTCTCATGTTTTCTCATTTCTCTCTCACAGCTGCAGGTTTTTTACCCTTTCCTAAATATGTTATCACAGAGGTGCCACAGTGTCACTTGTGGGCTCAACTTGGGACAGCAGTGGGTCTGTCCAACATAGGGCAGCTTCTGGAAACCAACAGAGCCAGCCCCCTGCCAAAACCTTGCCCTGAACACATACTCTTGTAGTAATTCCAGAGCAATGTGCTGCTGCAAATGTTGTAATTGTACAATTCCCGTTCATCTCAGACATATCTAACTTATTATAATCATAGCATAACTTATTAACTTGAAAATATGAAACAAAGGTGGAATCTCTTCTACCTCCAATCCAATTATGGATTTGATGCAATTCTTAGAGGTTATTGACATTGACTACTTAGATATGTTCCTAAAAGTGATCATTAAAATTATCTGTATTTAGAAATGTTGCTTTAGAAACTTTTAATCCTTTTAATTATGGAGTGATATGACTATTAAGTAAAACTGAAGATCAAGCTTTATTATTGTTTTGCTTTCATTACTTCATTTTCCCCCATTTAATCCTTTNTTTTTTGGGTTTTTTTTTTTTTTTTTTTTTTTTTTTTTTTTGCAAAGGTTCTGCTACATATTGATGTAAATGTAGAATCAATACCATGGCACATGTTTTAATTTGCTGTTTGAACTGTATTTTAATAAGAACCTGAAGATTTGCTGCTGCACAGGAGGTACTACAGGGAGGAGACTGGGGAGGGGTCAAGTAATTTCTGTGTTTCTATTGTATTGTTGGTATTATGCCAGATCTGATTTTGCCCTGGTGTTTTCACTTGTAGCTCTTGTTCAAGTAAAAAATCCTTCCTGTGTGTTAGCAAGGCTGCAAGCCAGTTGCTATGGTATTCAGCATTCTTTTTTTCATTTTTAACCAATCGGCTGGCTTTTGTAATGATTCAACCCAGAATAAGAAATTGGTCACATAGGCTAGAGCTGTATCAAAAGAGCAGATATTTTTGGCTTGAATACTCTGGACAGGTTAAAAGAATGGCAGAATTTGTGTTTCAAGAAAATATCACCATCTATGTTTATGGTATATATTGTGATGTGTGACTAAATGCTAGTAATGGTGGTAAAAGGCACTCGTTCTTTTCCAGGATAATGGTAAAAATTGAATGACTGAACTAATTTCTCTATATTGTTTTATCACCCAAAGGTATCAGTAATTCATAGCTAAAAATTATTAGTATTTAGAATTCTGTGTCCATGTTTGATTGTTTTTCATTGTGTTACCAAATGGTAGTATGTTTCTGACAGGGTATTATTTGCTCATAGAGAATTACTAGACTGCTGCTTGTCTGCTCAATTTTTGTTTTGCTGTTTGGCTAATCAGAAAATTCTAGACTACTTCTAGATAATCTATAAGGATCTTAAAGTTTAATAATTCTGACATAGCAGACAGTGCTACAAGGATAAAAGAAAGACAAGCTAGAAAGAGAGATACTCTGATAATTGAACTACTCAAAAAAGGAAGGTGGACTTTTGCTGATCTTCTGAAGGTTTTAAGCTTCTTGGCTTGAAGGTAAGGTAGTTCTCCTCCCCACCCAGCCTGCTGTTGTGTCAGCAGGACAAATAAAAGACAGAGCTTTTTTTATACAAAGCAACTAACTGCTGAACTCATGCCTATATGAAAAATGAAACTTCTAGATTTCAGTTTAGAAATTACGTTTCTAAAGGACAGTGCTGCATACTAAAAGTCCATCAAGATGTAGACAGTATACCTGATGAGTATGTGGAAGCATGTATTTGAACATGGAAATAACTAGACAGAGAAGGGATTTCTTCTAGGAATATTTTTTTTTCCTGTGTGCTCTGTACACAGGAATAGATGGGGCATAGTCCTTTCCCTGTGGATAGCAGGATATTCTGAAGAAGTCTTTGCCTTTTCCTCCTAGAAGTGTCATGAGAGCTTTTGTTTGCTCTCCCAGAGCCTTACATGCTACCCCTTCATTTCTGTATGCAGATAATAATGTCCCACTGTGGAGTGAAATGTTGGTGTGAATAATATCTCTGCTCTTGCTGTGAACAAAACCACCTCCTAGTTATCAGGGGTTTGACTAAGAATAATTAAGTGATGGAACTGAGTCTTGGAGAGCCTTTAAATGATGCTGGTAGAGACCATGAGCTGGTAGACATCTGTAATAGCTAAATTTCAGTGTTTGAATTCCTCATTGTTACTGGACATCCAGGTAAACCTCGTTGTGCAGCCACCAGAATAGTAAAGCAGAATGGTAAAGCCATAATCGTGTTCAAAAAACACAGATTTGTAAGCATATGGTACATGACTTTGCAAGAGATCAAGATGAGGTTTTGCATCAGCTCAACAAACAGTGAAAAATGCAGCTCCCAAGATAGTACTTAAAAAATCCCAAAGCAAAACCAAAACGAAACAATTGCCTCCTCTGCCCCCCTGCTCCTTGGCCAACGTAGTTACTTGGGGAGGCTTCAGAGGAATTTTTTCAGGGACGGGGTAAAAGATTCCAGAAGAGGCTCCCAACCCCCGGGGTTGTTCCAAGGCTTTATTCTCGAAGGGTCCCAGGGGAGAAAGAGAGAGAACAAAGGAGAACTTTGCCTTATCAAGACTCTGCCCAGGGGAGAAAGAGAGAGAACAAAGGAGAACTTTGCCTTATCAAGACTCTGTCCAGGGGAGATCGCTGGCCCTCAGGCAATTGGGTTAGGAAAGGAAGTGGGGTCGAACTATATGGTTACAGACTCTGGGGTCCTGGGGAATACCATTCCCCAGGGAAATACTACACCAAAACAAACTGAAAACCAGCAGAGCTTAAACCAGTCGTGTCACAGCAAACTAAAAGGAAGAGTAAAACTCTTCTTTGCCTTTAATATGGAGTAAGTATTAATTTGTTGCACTGGGATTCCTCTATCCTAATAAGTAAAACATGGATTGTTCCCATTGACTGTGTAATTAAACAGGCTAAAGTCTTTTCAGGTCCATTATTAATTTTTCTTTATGTCAAATCTGTGCTTTAAAAAATAATCATGGGACAATCGCCTAAAGTTTTTGAGTGAAGCAAGAACCCTGAAAAGTCTGGCTGGATCAGCAAATGTATTTTTAGTTTATGAGTTTGGTTGGTCAAATTTAACACACGGTGTTTTATGTTAGTTTGTTGCCATTGGATGCCTAAGCACGTAAAAACCACACATCTAGAAGATGATTTTTAAGCATGCCCTCTTTTTAGAAATGTGATTTTAGTGACAGAGTTCACTGATATTTTATCTTTTGATTATTTCAGTTGAGATTTTCATGTGAGCTTTTGTTGTTTATTATTAGTTTTTAACTTTAAAGAACTATGTGCTAAGTTGTAAGGTATATACAAATGACCAGCAGTCATTATGGCATTATAGCATTAGAGTATGGCAGATACTTTTGCATTCTAATAAGCATGGGACATTTTATACCGAGTTCTTGGTTATAAATAAATTTGTAGATACAGGAGGGAGAGCAAAGAATGAGAGTTTGTTTTTTCTTGGACATAGACTTTTGGTGGCATGCATTTAAAATGCATGGAGGGCACTTATGGAAAGCAAGGCTAGTTTGTAACCATTCCAGAATGTAATGGTGGTATCAAAGCACCATGGCAGACATCCTGAAGGTGATTATGAAATCAAAATGTTCGTAAGCACACTGCCAGTATTTAAGTGACAATTATTGTCCCTGGTCTGGATTTTCACTTGGTATCAGAGATATAGTGACTTTATTAGGGGATGATGGTTTGAAATGTAAATGTGGAAAACCTCAACAAATGGCTTCCAGAGAAACAATAGAAATATGACTTGTAAGATTTTTTGTGTAGTTGTTGGCTGTAAATAAATACTTATATTAATTCTTCCAGTGGTGGCAGAGGTGGTTGTGTCCCTAAATGATCTAGATAACTTAGTTTGGTTTTGAATAAAGAAAAATCAATTATATAATTTTAAAAGTGTTGAGCATCTAAAATTCTTAAGCCAGAAAGCAGACAAGAATATTCAAGCTTATGAAAGCAATTTCTGCAGTGTCCCTTGCATTACTTTTTCAAGAACATTTATGCAAGATATTAATTTTGGTTGTTTTTTGGGTCATCCTTAAAGTACATGTATATTCCTATATGACTTCACTTAGAACTTGCCCTTGGCTAAGAATTCCTCATGTCCACTTTCCACCCAGCTTGTGAGGCAAGTCAAAAGGACTGGGATTTAATTTAGTAGAGCTTTGCCTTTTTAAGGGAAGTGCAATGTGAGAGATGGGAAGTGTGCATAGATTTGGTTACATAAAGAATACTCTGTGCTCTGATTGTTCAAAGCCATGGCTTGCTCCATGTTGCTTTGCTGGCCATTCATGCCTTGCAGACACAGGCTGATAGTTCTGCACTGCTCAAACTCAATCTGCAGGTGGGGATGGACACCAGTCCTTTGCTGGTGTAAGTATTGCACCTACAGTGATTTTGGAAATTATGTGTTAGAGATGTGATGTCTGCCTCATTTCCACCAAAGGAATACTTTGGGCTTGATTCAGATCCACTATTTATTAAAAGTACTGCTTTTAAAAGTGCAAATATAAGTAGAAAGAAAATTCTCTCTTGAGAGCGTGGTGCATGCAAATACACACCTGAGTAACTAACTTGAATGGATTGCTGCTGTCTGGACCAAATTCACATAATGCCTTAATAAAAAGAACTGCTTTGATACAGCAGTTCATCTTTCTGAATTTCAAAGATCTGCAAATTTGAATATAAGCATGTGTAAATAACCATAGAAATCAATCTGGAATGTGTAATAAATATTATTTTTTCCTGCTCATGCTTGCATGTATTTTCTTTCTGATGTAACTCCTAGGAAAGAAAGGCTTTTGAAAAATGAAAGATGTGAATTAAAGTGGAGAAGATATTTCTTCATGGGTCCATAAGGTTTTTGTCTTTGATGTTCTCTAGACCTGGAATGTGGCTGCTACATCAGACTGCTTTGGTTTGAATACCAATATTAATATAAAATCTAATTCCTTAATTTCCTCTCCTTATATGCAGATGATGGAAATACAGTTTATTTATATGAAATAGAGCATTTTATTTATATGCTTGTGTAATTTTTTTTTCCTTACCATTTTTTTTCTTTCTCATTAGGAAGATCCTGCCTTTAAAAGGGAAAGAGCACCTGTTCTCTAGATCCTGTAGAGTGATTTTGTGGGCTCCATTTAAAATTTTACTAACTGAAGCAGCTAATGCTTCTTAAAACTGCTTCAACAGACATTCTGTTGAACTGTTGATGGAGGGTAAATTGATTAATCTGAGTTGAATCTTTTCAACAGCTATACAATGGGTTTCACATTAAGGAATTTTCAAGGTACTTAATTATTTCATGACTTAGATCAGGGCTGGTAATTCTAAAGTTAGTTTTCTACTTCTTTGGGATTATGAGAATGAGAGAGGAAACTCTCTTGAGTCTCAGCTAATTGAACTGATGTAGGTGAATATAGGAGCTAGAAAGATCTGGGCAACAGTTTGTAGCTCACTTTAAGTTTGGGATTGTCCACTGAGGAAGTGTTTTTCTATTATTGAAAGTGATTGGGAGAACAAGGTGCTTGCTTGCTTGCTTACAGGGTCAGCAGTTTTGTTCCTGCTTGAAAAATTATTATTAGATGAGGAAAGTTTTCACCATTTTTGTCTTGAATTTCTTTGTTTTTTAGGGAAAGCTATAAGGAAGCTTGTGCGCAAGGCGACTCTGGTGGCATCTAGAATCCTCAGATTTCCTTGACTGAATCCATCTGGGTTTAGCCCTAAATATAGTAGACAAGCTGCACTGCTTGCACTGATAAATTATATCTTCCAAATGATAGACCAAGGTACAGTCATGTATACTAAACGTTTTTGATGTCATTTGACTCTTGATTCTGTTGCTTTTTGGGTAGTTGTGACACTACAATTTATCCCCACTCTTGTGGACTATCTTTTCACCAGTGCTCTTAAAAAATTAATTAAAAGAGACTTCTGGCCTGGCTCTGGCATTTGATGTTGACAGCTCCTTACAAATCTGCAGCTTGGTGGGAAACAGCCTCTCCTGAGATTCACAAACCTGCCTTCAGTGGCAAAACAATGGGATTGTTGGTAACACAACTTTATTCGGTTTTACTACCCAAGGAAAAGTACAAATGTAAATCAGAACTTCCTTTTTGACACATAGTATCATTTTAGTTTGTATGCTCAACAATCATAAAATGAAAACAGATTATGTTCTAACAAAGCATAAATTATGAGTACAGAATAACAGCTGTATTATCCAAAGGAAAAAATAGATCAGTAAGTACTATTCTAAATGATAGTTAATAATTAGGTTTCTATATCTGCTCTGGTATATTAGCTAGCTGTTGGAATGAGCAAGAAATCTCAGTGTTAACTGGCTGCTTTCTGAGATCAGAACTTCTCTTTGCTTTTTTTTTTAGATGGGAAAATATTCTATCTCCTACCTGTGTCTTTCCTGCACTACAGGGACATCATTTTCATAATATAGAATGTTCCCAATTTAGAGATGTTTTTGGGGTGGTACTGTTAGTTCACATTTTAAGGCTTTGATATCTTACAGAGTATATCCCTCTATTTGGATTATCCATAACATCTAAAAATTAAGACTGATTAAGGGGGCATTTTAAATGTCTTATCTGAGCATGACATTGGTTGAATATTAATCCAGTTGCACAGACTGTTACAATTTCAATTTTTATATAGTTTAAATACTGAGTTGGGAGAATTCAAAACTGTCTTTTCTTTTGCCCAAAGACAGGGGGGATGCTTTCTGTGTGTATCTTCCTGATTCTTTTGTGCTCCTTGTTGGGCTGCAGCTGCTCATGCCTTCAAATGCTGAGCTTTATCCTTCTCTTGGTGGTGTGCCCAGAGAACAAATCCTTCCAGTGGCTTCTTCCTAGTGCACTAAGTACTTGAGAGAGAACCTGGGCTCTCCAGTGGACCCTTGGTCAGATTGGCTGATGCACTTGGCCCCTGTGAATGTCCATGTCTTGCTGAGACAGGTCTAGTTCCAACCACAGACTGAACCATCAGCTGACCAAGTAAAAGGTCACACTCCAGTTGTGAGTTACATATGGCTTGGAATTTGCTGTATGATGTCTGTGTTCTGTTGTCTGGCCAAAGAATATTAGATTTAAAGAATGCGTGCCTCTGGTGTTCAGCCTTGCAGAATTGGTCTATAGATATTTTTTCTTTTGACTGTAATTGTTTTGAAAGACATGTACTTGCTGGGAAGTTAATGAAAGATTTCAGTAGTTTTCCTGTTTTAATTTGTGCAATACAGAACATAATTGAAGAACATGCCTGTCTTTTCAACTGACAGCAACAGGTCACAGTTTGGCACACAGATAATTGATAGATTTTCTGTGTGTATCATTAGTGAACAGGAAGATGACTAGATCTTTTTTTGCTGGGTTTGATGCCATCTATGATGAAATGCAGATGGCTGTAGTGGTCTGTGTCAAATGCTTTCTTATCTTGTCCAGTTTTTTATAAGTCTTTATATTTGTTTTATATCTATCTATTCAACATCTAGGCAGGTCAAAACATTTGAATCATAGAATCACAATTTGGGTTGGAAGGGACCCTAAAGATCATCTAGTTTTAACCCTCTTGTTGTGGGAAGGGACACCTTCCATTAAAATGTGAGTAAGGTAAATTAATTTTCTTAGATCTAGGAAATTCTCATGGTATTTTACGGTGCATTTAAGTTATAAAATATCATGATTCTGTTTTTATTTCCAATTCTTAGGAAACTTGTGACTGTCATTAAAATAATTTCAGAACAGAAAAGGCCTTGAGAAAGGTTCCTTCATAAGAGAATAAGTGGGCACTACCTTGGAAATATCTGGGAGCTGGCAAGAGACCAACAGCTAACTGTATGGTTTGGCATGAGGCTCTGGAGTTGAATGCCTGGTCTGGATGTGTCAGATGTGGACAGGCTGTCCTCCAGCCCCTGATAAATGAGAGAAGAGATGGCTTAGGTTCTCCTTAAGCACACATTGCACCAAGATTAGAACATGAAGAATTTCTTTTAGCATAGGTAGTACTACAACAGTAGTGAAATGATGAAGATGGTTTTAAAGTCCAGCTAATAAGTGAGAGTTTTAATAGTCACTAATTGCAGAATTTTGAAGTACCTGAGATCCAGGGACATTGCTACTGTTAAATGAAAAACATGTTTAATGAAGTTAAGCAGTGAAAATTTGGAAGTTTGCTCTATTTTTTTTTCATCTGCTTTTGCATTTGGCTGTATAATCACAGACTAATTTTACATTAGATCAGTAGTCACTAAGTGAATTAATTATAGAAAGGTATGTTGAAAAGTATCAATCAAAGTTTCTTCTGTGATGGTTTTTCAGAGCTTGATCTATAAGGTTTCCCTTTATTTGAAAGGTCATCATGTATAACTAAGTTTTTAAAATGAAAGTCAAGGTGCTCCAGATGGAGTTAAAATGTGATGATGCTCATATTTATACACATCATGTTATTAGCTCCAGTCCTTCAGTGTTGATAAATATTGTGGGAAGCAAATAGGGTAATATTTCAGGTGTTTGTTGGAAGAAATGTCTGTGTTGGTTTGGGAGAGGATTGGCTGTACTGATGTAATAAGCACACACTGAGACAGACCTTAAAATGTAAAGGAGAGAAAAATTTTGTTGCTGTTATTCTGCCTTGCTCTAAGCAAGCAGTGAATATAGCACAGTGTTTTGTGGTGTTTGCTTTTGTAGTGGTTCATTTTCTCTTCATGCATGCCCACTGAAAGCAGAACAACCATGGATAGCAGCTCAGGTGCTGGTTCTTCAGCTGCTCCTGGCAAGGTGATGTAGTGGCACATCAGCATCCAGTATTGCTGCATCACCAGGAGACAGCGTGATCAGTGACCACATTCCCTTGCAGGGCCATGCTTATCAATACACTTCAGGAGGACATCACTGCTTAGCCCTCTCTTCTTGCTCTTTCAAAAAGATATTTTCACTTTCCTGTGTTACAGAGAAGGTGCTGACTCAGTGTTATACTGCACATTTAAAGATTCCAAAGACCCAGTGCGCTGTCACATGTCTTTTGTCTGCGGTGCTATGGTTTTTGCCATTGAAATGTAGAGATTTGATAAGTAATGAATTTACATTTCTGGCAAATTACATGCTTTGCACTGCTCCTTTGTTTTAAAAGTTGAAAGTGAAATACATGGAATTTCCTGGGGAAAGTAGATAATTCTAATTTTAGAAGAAAACACAAAAAACCTTATAGCCAATATAGTATTATTTATATTAAATAATGTTATTATATTTTATGTTAGTGTTTTGTGTTAGGATTGTATTTCTTCACCTGTTGATGTAATGAAGCCATTAGAAAGCTTACCTTGAGGCAATAATTAATAACAATTAGTTTAAATATTAGCATAAAAAAAGTTATCTGCCACTTACTTGATGGGAGAAATCATAGTTAAAGAATTATTAGGAATACTAGATAGCACTTGTGCTCTTCAAAGTTTTAAATACTGCATGAGCAAAATTTTAGAAGTGACAATTTTTAATAGCTGATGTACCCTTAATATATTTAGAAACCTAAGCAACTAAGCTGATTTCTGCCTTGAGAAGTTGCGTGGAGTCTTTTTGTGTTGTGGGTAGTCTCTAGCTCAGACTAAAATATGAGAAACTGACCAGCTGATGCTCTTTTGTATAGGAGTTATTTTTGAGCCCTATTATAACTGCACTTTGTAACTTTTTTTTTTTGTTGAATATTTGCCAGTATAGTTTACCTTGCTTGCTTTTGTAATCATAGTTAATATATTGTTGCTCAATTGCAATGAGGACATATTTATTTTCTGAATATTACAGAGATTCAGACTGAAACGTATGATCAATAAACATGTAATAAAATAGCCATAGCGAAATGAACAAACAACAGAGGTGAAAGCAGAGCAAAAAAAACAACCAAAACAAAACAATAAAAAACCAAACCCCAAACCAGAAGCCCTCTCTCAATCTAAAATTGAAAAAAACTCAGGTCAGCTTCTCTCCATTTCCTAATAAAATCAGTGCACACAGATGAAGTAGTGTATCCTTTTCTATAAAAGGTCTGTTTCTGGAAATGGGTATTCAGGGCTCATTGAACTATACTTTCTAATGCTATCAGAATATTCTACTAAAAGAAAAAACCCCAAAACCTAAAAGGATTGTTGAAGGAGATCTGCATTCTTTCTGCTAAATTTAATTAGAGATTTGGTATATGTTTATTTAAATTTTACCCATTGACCTTCATGCCTGATAAATTTGCAAACAAGATTTACATGTGCAAGGTAACTACTTTTATTTCTGTTAAGACTGCTGAACAGAAAGGCAGTTATGTTTAAATCATTAGAATGCCTATGCATATATTCTTCAGTGTTGTTTGCCAGCATTTTCACTGATCCTACAACCCTACAGCATTTACACTGATCAGTAAAAGGCTGTGTAAGCTCACAATATCTAGTTACAGTCTATGTTTACTGTGTGTTACAAACAATTTTCATGCTGCTTCTGCTGTGGTAAAATAGGGATGTTGTCATCCTACTCAGTAAAAACTGGGTGCCCTAGGGGCACTGAATTACAAATTGGTGGAGTTCATTCACTTTGTTCTATATATCAATTAATTCTAATTTAAGCATAAAACCTGTTAACAAGAACTTGCCTTTTAATTAAGAAGTAACAGAAGGCCCAGGTTAAATAGTGGGTCATTGATATATCTGAGCCATAGGATAGTTTGGTATTTGTGGGGTATTTTTGGACTTTTTAAATTCCTTTTTGTATCCAAGGACCCTTGCTCTTCTCTCAGAGTTATCAGAGTCCCATGGCAATAGTAGCTCCTGTGGAGCACCAGCTGGGGCTCCTTGCAGTCTCCCCTGCTGGCTTATTTCTGATACCTTCTTGGCACCAGAACTGGCTGAAACCACACTGTTCTTGGGATACTCTCCTTGAGTCAAGCTGTTCTAACACCTGGTGTCAGTATGTGGAAGAAAAGAAAAAGGAAACAAAAATTGTGGGTGTGGAGAAACAAGAAGGCTGTCATTACAGTGAGCATTGTGTCAGCTTGCTGCTTTGTTTCTGCTGCACTTGCAGCAGAACAGAAGCTCAGGGGGCTTATTGATGTCTCTCAAGTACTAGAAATCCTTATCTTCCCTGTCTGTTGTTTAATTCTTAATCATTTGTAATAAAATATTCAGCAATCTGGTCCACGGAATAATACTTAGCTGATCTGTTTTCTCTACAGCAAAAAACTAGCCTAATCCAAAACCTCATCATATGCAGATATTACAGTTACATAGCTCATTGAATTCTTCAGCAGATTTTTCCATTTGTTTCCTACTGATATGACCAGAAATATATTGGATTTTGACCCAGCTTGTGAAAAACTATTTAATAAACAAACCTGTTATCTAGGAAAATGAGCATCATTTTATCAAAACTTTTATCAGTGCTTTTATCAAAATTTAATAGGTATGGACCTCCTAATAAAATAGCTATAAGGCAGGGAACGAAAAGACTGCTGTGGAGATATAGTTTGATTAAAACATTTTGGTAAAGAATCCTTAATTATTTTAAAGAAAGCCACAGTGGGGTCTTTTCTCCTGCGCTGATAAGAAACTGGGAAGTTTTCATGCTGCATTCAAATGTGTGATGTGAAATGAATTAGTTATTAGCTATATCCCCTTGGGGCATGTGCACTATAAATAGCTTTTCCAAGTCTGTGTCTTTATTCTACTCTGCACTGTATTCTGAAATTGAAGACCTGTCAGACCAGAGTAAAATGCCTCCATTCAGCTGCCATCTGAAGCAGTGCAAATAATACAGCTCTGGATTTTTCAGATCAAGGTTTATTTATTTTTGCACCGCATAGGAAATAGAGGATTCCTTTTATTCACCGACCCCTAATTTTTTAAAGTCCCAGGAAAAATAAAACACCTGTTGTTTCTATTACATCTGATTGTTGCCAACAACAGCAAGGGGGAATCCAGGTTTAATTATTGGGTATGATCTATAATAGTATTGGTTAGGATGCAAAATGGCTTTTTACTTAGGTCTGTGAAAAGCCATTCCTGGGAAGCCAGATATCAGCTGTACGGGCTTTAAGTTTTGCCACAGTAGGAAGTACAAGTGAACTGGGGCAATAAATTAGTTCACAGCTTTGGACTTTGAAAAGCAATCTGATCATAAACCCAGAAGCTCCTTTTTGTTCTACGTGAATTCCAGCATGTTGTTCATCTAGAGTTTGGTAAGAAGGAAGGCCACTGTCCTTGCTTAAAACTTACTCTATTTTTATGTTAACAAACCCAATGGTCTGCCCTGGACAGCTCGTAACAGTTACCAGAATCTGATGGTGTTAAAATTGCCATGAGCTTAGTTCTTTACCTTTTCATTCAAAATTCGTAGAATTCCAGGTTTATACCTAATGTATTACTCTTTCACAATTCCAGATGGGAAAGAGATCACTGTAAGGAAACTCCATGTTGATGCTTATAAAAGCTATAGCTATTTTTTCAATGCTGGAAATAACAGTTTGAGCAAAAATGCTTTTCATCCTGTTTTGACCATTTCCTTGATTTTTTTAGGTCTTCCAGGGCTATTCATAGTTGTGTTAGTGTAGACTACAGCAGTGAAGGATTCTGTGGCAACATCTGCCATGGAAGCCAGGCTATTCATGCTGCCCTTTGAGTTGTGAACACCTGAAGAGTCTTGGTGTGTACAGCAGCAACAGCAGCCTTGCCTTCTTATTTGGGTAGAAGTGACTTTCACATGAGGTACTGTGAGACCAGTTTGTGAGTCAGTTGTGCAAGGAAGGTAAAAAAATGCAAGGAGACATCCCCAAAAGATTGACCTGCTGCCCTGTGGCTTCCAGTATTGCTAAGTCCTCAATAATGTATTATTTTTTAGTTCTCCTTGGTGTGTCCACACTTAATGGGTCAGTGCTAGCTGTTTAAACCTCAAAAAAATGGGAATGTTTGTACCACATGGAAGATAGAGGTTTCTAAAAACATGATGCAGCTTCTGATTTGAAACACAAGGTCACAGAGTGCTTCAGTAAGCAAGTCATAAGTACCTTGGATTAAAGTCACCCAGTTCTGACTTAATTCTGGTTGATGTAGACTCAAACTCTGAGTGTATCTGTGGAGCACCCTGAGCTATAGATGTGTTCAGATTCTTTGTGAATTCCTGAACCTATGTCATCTGTGGAGATGTGAGTGTCCACCTTGTTTGGTAATGCTGTAGAAGAGGGGAAGAATACTGCAGGAGTCAAGTGCATACTCTGCCTGTGATGAGACACCTTGGAAACTGAGAGCCTTTAGTTTCAGGCTTAAGCCAGGGGAGTTTGAAGATGTTGGTTCTAATTTAGCTTTCAACCAGGTGAGAGGCAAAGCTCACTTGGGACTTTAAGCATCTCTGCTGTCGACTGAGACCCCAGCATGGCAGTGATGGACAATCTGCCAGCAGGATCTGTGCTACCAGCACAGCAGCTCTAAGTCTATCCTGTATCAAATGCTCCCCCAACCATTTCACACCAATTGCAGTCATTTGTCATTCTCTGTGTCCCTGGCCTCACTGGAGTGTGGCACTTTGTGACAGTACAATATTTTTCTGTTTTGGTACCTTGAAGTTCAAGTTACTACCATGCTGCCAGGGCCCCAGAACTGAGTCAGGGAGAGAATACCAAAGGTGAAGGATGGCCTTTGAGTAAGTAACTGCAGTGTAGGGAGGGAAGCAAGTGTGCTTAGCTACTCCTCTTGTTACACTATTGAGCAACATACTTGTTTATTTAGTTATTCAATAAAATTGTATAAGGCAAAACATGATATCGTTTTACACGAGCTGGAATTTTCTACTGAAGTGAAAAGTAGTAAGTACATGTTTAAAATATGATAAATATTTTTATGTATTATGGTATATTTTAGCTTTCTTGAGTGATCTCACATGCTGCCTTGAAGGGATACATCATAAATACAATTATTATCCTTTATGCCAAAATGAAATTGACATTCATTGATATTCTCATGAATAGCATAGCTCCAGTGAAGGAAAAGGACAGACCTGGTACCTTCTGTTTAAGTTGTCAAGGTTGGCTGAATTCTCAGTTAATTTAAAACCCTGCTTTATGGCCTCTATTACACAGGTTTCTGCTCCCTCCTTGAAACCTCTCTTCTGGAGTGATGAATGTAACCATAAATGTTGCATTTTGCTTGAGGTTTTTTTCTGTTTTATTCTACATAGTTTTGGTTTCATTCTTTTTAAAGCAGCAATCATGTTGCTGCAGAGGCTTTTAGGGAGGTCTTTGTACTTCTTTTTTTGCTTGTAATGTAGGTTGTTAGAGCTGGATATAAAAACAGAAGATTCAATTTTAAAATACAGGGAGAGTCCTCATTTTCTGTGCCTGGCAAACTTTCTCCTTTATCCTTCAGCCAACTTCTATCCAGCCCACTGGTTCTCCTCCTCTCTTTCATGCTTGCTAACTTTCACAGATTAATTTTTTATGAGAGGTGCTATTAAAATGACTTTGGAGAGTCACATAAATTATCTCTGCAGCTTTCGCTTGCTGTTTGTTGTTGTGTAGAATTTACTAATATTTCTCCAATGCAGCCTGTATTTTCTAAATCAGTTCTGAGTGTTTTTCTAATTTGTGCATTAAGTAATTTCAACTTGATTTTTTAATGAAGTAAAATATTAAGTATCTCATGCATACTTTAATCCTGGGGGAAGGCAAGCAGAGAAAGTCTGTCAATTTTTCTTTGTCCTTTACACAGCTACCAAGTCTTTATGAAAGAAACTCAGCTGAGCCCTGCCTGCCAGGAGCAGCCCTGGTAGCTCCTGTGTCATTGAGGTGCCTCTCTGAGGTGCAATTCTTTCTCTTTGCTCTTTCAAAATGCAGGGCAGGAGAAAATGCTGCCCTTTGTTAGAAGACAAAATGAGGGTTTGCTGTTTTCCTTCCTTGGGTTTGTTCCTGCCAGAACAGACAGAGCTTCCCTTTGAGTTTGTAGAGATCTGTCTTTGAATGCTCAGGTCTGAGCAGGAACTTACACAGGAGGAGAATTCTGATGGGGCAAACATGAAGGCTAATGGGAGGCCTGGAGAGTGGCTGTAGGCAGCCTGCTCTGTCCTAAACTTGTAAAAGATTAATTCCTGTAGTCTGTGAGATGAGTTTTTTTTTTATTTAGAACAAATATGATGAGGGTTCTTTACATTTTTAAGGGTTGGTGAAAATGATGTAGTTTTATATGTTGATATATTTCTATTGGGCAAAGTCATGCCTACAAACCTAAGATGTGAGTTAGTTATCTAATTGGTTCTGCAAAACAGAACATGTTTTAATATCTAGAGGTCTTCTATGAAGTTGGGTCTCCTAGATTATATTCATGTTTATTTTTCTTCTAGTAAAATATTAGTTGCTTTTTATTGTTGTGAATGAATCAATTCTGCTTCATTGCAATTTAATTTAAAGGATTAGATGTTACATTTAGGAGTGGTGATTTAGGGCCAAATTCACCATGTGAGTTTTTATTTCCTAAGAACCTTAAAATTGCTGTTCACCTTTGAGCTGCCAAACTGAACACAAACCAAACCTCTGTTACTTTCCTGATGTAGCTCAAAAGCACCGTAGTTGATTTAAGGCTTTTCCAACATTTTTGATTGGTAGGTAGTGCGTGTGTAGGTATGAAGGTTAATTAAATCAAGAGGTGAAGTTTGTAGAACAGGGAACGCTTCATTAGGCCCTGTGTGAAGTAACATGTACAATCTGTTCGCAATACCCCAAGTGCCATTCACTGAGACAGTGTAATTACAGCTTACACTCAGTTTCATTAGTTTGTGATTCTTCTACTGTGGCTGACATGTATGTTGTCTTCACTGAAACCCTGGGATAGAGGAGGGACTGCTCGCTGGTGGGCATCTAAGCATGCTGACATTCAGCAAGTCATTTTTCCTTTGGGTTCTAATATGTCTTATCCCAGATGTAATTAAGCTTGTAATTCATCAGCTGGCACTTTTTTTATATCTAAGATTCCAGATCTAGCTAAAGACTTGGGAGATGGCTCTTGTATGCTTTTTCTCACTTTGTTGTTGTTGTTGTTGTTTTGGGTTTTTGTTTTGTTTTGTTTTTGTTTGTTTGTTTGTTTTTTCTTTTTCTTTAAACAGAGGGAAACAATAATTCTATTTCCCCACTGCTAGTAGTTTGTTTTTTGTCTGGGTAGTTCTTAAATTAGCATTCGTTAATTTTTATTACAGAGCAGGATATTATGACAGCCTAAAGATACAGTCTTTGATACACATCTCTAATGTTCATGGTGTTCAGGCAAGTATGAAATCTAGGTGGCTGTGAAGATATGGGGGCTTCAGTGAAAGTTTAACCATATAGATTCCATAGAGTTTCTTTTAATAACAATTTAAGCTACTGAGCACTGTGAATGCACTTAAATAGACTGAAGTGTTATCACAAGTCCAGGCAAATTATGCATTTAGTTGATTCCCAGAGAAGGAGAGTGAAAGCTCCAGTTATGATTTCTGAAAGTCAGAGACTGGATAAATACATAAAAATCTTGGAAATGCGTTAATATAACTTAATATTACCCTTGAGATAAGTCCCACAGTCCTATTCAGGTGAGAGAAAGTGGGGAGGTACTTGGAGGCACTGGTCTGTAGGCAGAAAAGCAATATTAATGAGGATAATAAAGAGACTACCAAGGAGGGAGGAATGATGAGCTTTATTGAAAATCTTATTTGTACATAATTTTTTAATATTAAAAAAAAAGCTGCATAAATGTTCTTCTGCAAATTTGTTAGACTAATGTGAAAAGGGAATACAGCAGGAATGTTGAATGAGGTAATAGTAAAATCAACCTTCTGTTGTCCTCTTGTTGTCCTAATAATATGTTTAAGTATCTTTAAAACATTTATGTTTAGAACTACTATATTAAGACAATACATGTTACATCCATGCCATGTGGTGTCCCAGCTCTGCCAAGCCATGGCAGCTGCCAGCGTGGTTGTGATCTGTCATCAGTTCTCTGACTGCAGTCTGAAAACACTGAAAAGCTTAGGGCCTGTTCCAGAACTATTTTACCCTTTGATAACTATTATAATTTTTTGGTATCTAGTAAAGTAAATATTAAAATATTTCATAGAAACTGCCCACCTAAATTTTCTCATGCCAGGAATTGGTGTTCTGAGATGACATCCTGAGTTAGTATTAAGTGTTCTTTAGGTTTTTGATAGATTGTGTGTATCTCCTGATTTAATGAGGTCTAATATTGTATCATACATTTCATGAAAGGCCATTCCACAGGAAAAGTTAGCAATAAAACATGTATGAAATTGTACATGAACTTAATTAGATCTTAGCAGCATATAAATTACTGAACAGACCTAGACTGATATACTTAGAAACCAGTATCTGCCAAAACCACCCTAAATCATCTCACGGGGTTTCAGGAGTAGCATGTTTTGGGGCAGGACTTCCAAACTTTGCACAGAAAATAAAGAATTACAGGAAAGAAGATGAGGGAAAAAGGAACTAAAATGTCATCCATTTGCACCATGTAAGTCCAGAAATGGGTCTCAGTGCAGCTGCAAAGCACGAACTGTGGCAGGCACACTTGAGGGGAACAAACCAGCGTGTCAGTTCTGGCTTTAGGCATGGTGTTTTGTAAATTCATGCATTTAGAGACTGTCGACAACTTCAGCTTTAGGATGATGCATAGAGCTTTTAAAATATATGTACTTTTTAGTATTCTGCCTTCCAAAGGAAGGACTGCATTGATTTTAAGTTTTATTTTGATGAGTAGGACATACATCATGACTAAGAGCACTTAGTTGTGTGTTCTCAAAATAAAAGTCCTCATGTTATTTATTCACTTCAGTACCACAGGAGTGTGCGATGCCTTATAGGTGATTAAAATGAACATGCCATCAGAATTTTGTAACTTACACAGTGCACAGCAAGGGGTTACAAAAAAAGGCAGATAAATACAGGAAGCATCAGGGTTACAGTGGCAAGAGCTCATAATAATGCTTTCATATACCAATAAAAGCTTTCACTTATGCCTGACATACATTTCTTCACTGCGTGTTGCCTCTCTGTCTTGCTGGTTATTTGATTTTTGGTTTCGTTAACGTATTCTACTTATAGATTTTGGTCCTGGAAGGAACTCCTAGTGATGTAAACAGTGTTGGAGCAATCTCAGTAAGCAAAGACTGTAGGGATGTGGTAATGAAGAAGCTGACACTTCAGACTTCTTTTAAAATGAAGGGTTTTGTGAGAATGAATAATGAAGTACCTGTAATTTTTGTTGTGCATGTAGTAGGTGTAATATTATGTACAAAAATAATGCATTCTTCCTCATAACTACACAAAGTGGAAAGATTTGCTGTTCTTTGCCTGTTACTATCCTGTTCTAAGTGGGTATCATTTGTCCAGAAAAACGTTTACTTTTTCACAGTGTCGATATGATTGCTGTGAAGATATGGAATTGTTTTGGGTTTGTCTTTTGGTTAGGAGTTGGTTTGTTTTTT
>WEIU01003618.1:137870-175081 GCA_013389925.1 Aegithalos caudatus | reverse complement strand
TTGTTGGTTTGTTTTTCAATTTTTTTTTTCTTGATATACCTTTCTCTTTTATATGCCTGTCAATTAGAAGAATTTTGTCATAAGTGACTTCCAGTTATTGTCATTATTATTATTTTTTTTGTGGATAAATGCATGAGTATATATATCACTTGAATACTATTGATCTTCTTGTTTCAGTGATACTTTGTAGTAGATTCCTAAATGCTTAGTTAAGAACACTGTTATTGTTAGCCTTGTATTTTTTTTTTTTTAATCTAGTGAAGTTTTCCATACCCTTGCATCAGAGTAAAATTTCCAGTCACTATATTTCAAATTGCTGTTTTATCATATCTATAATGTCTCTGGTTTTATGCCTCTTGCTTGTGTCCCATCTATCAACTTTTATCCCTCTGTTTCTGCCATATTTTTCAGTAATGTTATCATTTTTTCTAAGTTTATGATAATGTTTCTTCACTCTAAAGAGATCCCATCATCTTGATGTGAACTTTTCTTAAAAGCTGTGTGCTAGCCTCGCCAGAACACATTCTCAAGTGCATAGGGCAAACAGGATCCATGTACATTACAAGCTGTAAAATGTGGAGAGAGGAGCTGTCTTTGACATCAGTGTCTGAGTAGCAAATGGCTGCCTTGTACCTTGGGCTTTAATCTCCACGTGAAGCAGAGACACAAAAGTGGAAGTGGACCTATTTGCCTTTCTACAGAAATGCCATTATTTTCTGTTAAGTGTATTTGAGGGAGATCTTTCTTAACCATTTGGACATGTAAACACACAAACACTCAGGACAGCTGCAGAAATATCTGACTCTCTTTAAAATATGTTTAAACCCTGTTAGTTTCTGTCTTTTTGGCCCTATACAGACATCCTTCAAAAATATATCACTGCTGATTAAGTTCATGGTATATACCTAAGAAGCACCTAGCAATGGTGGATCAAATAGAAATAGATGTGTTATAGAATATAATGAAATTTGTTCACCTGTTTATGTGAGTGCTGCACATTTGATGAGTATAACTATTTATTCAACAGCTTGCCCATGTGTTGCCAAATAGTGGATTACATTCTAGTATGTCTTTTTAAATATCTCCATGCTCACGAAAATGACATTTCATCTATTTACACCTTTCCAACTGAGTTAAAATGTCAAAAAGATGTATTTTTTTAATATAAGTACCTCAATTCTTTTGACATTATTTTCTGTAGCTCGTTTCATATGCATATCTTTCTTTTATATTATCATCATGATGGTATTAATCTGGATGTGCAAATTAGCTCTTCATGATGTTGTCATGTCAGCATCTGGATTCAAGATGTGCTGTTTCATAAGCATTGCATCCTATTGCGTTTCATCAGAGTCCCCCTTTTCTAATCTAATTATTCATAAGGAACCTTGGGGATTGTGCTAATGGGCATCTGAAGCTATAAAGAGTAATGAAAGTGGTTGTGTTACTGCTATGCAATTAAGTGTATACAGAATACCATTCATATAATTAAATTCAGGGTATTTTTACCACTCTTTTTCTCCTTTATAGTACATCAATTATTTCTCTGAAGTTAAAATAATATCAGTAGAGTTTAAGGGCTTTTTATGACTATTTCAGCATTTATAGTGACAAAATTTGATTTTTGGCTTTTATAATTAAAAGCTTCAGCAAATAAGGAGACAGTTTTATTTTTTTTATGGGTTTTTTTTGTGTGTTTTATGTGAAAAGGTGGAGAATGTTTGTGGTTGAGACAGAATTTGAACTGCTGGGAAAGCAAGGTGGGTGTGTGTGAGGGTGTGTGTGCTGTGTTTCCCATTTAATATTCTGTCCATTGGTTTGTTTGGATACAATGCACATTATGCTGCTGCTGCTGGTAGTGTGCATCAGCACTCATTGCAATTTGTAAGTTCAGCCTGACCTTTGGTCTGGGTTCAGTTTTCTGTCTCTGTTCATTTGGATTAAATGTTTTGATGAATGAAGATAAAGTATTTAGATCAACTAGTCAATATGTTTTCTGCTGATAATTCCATATTAATAAGTGCTGATGGTTAGTATCTTTAAGGTCTACTGACAATCTGATTGAAATCAATGGCAGTTTTGCCTCATTTAGTTCAATGGGAGCAAGAATGAGTCTTTAACCAGCAGAAAATTATAAACACCAATCTCTGTTCATGTGTCATTCACTATGAACAAGAGTTTTTATGGTGCTGTCAGGCTGAAAAAAATTCTTTTCTTTTTTGATAACAAAGCTGCACTTAGCTGAAGTAATCCCTAGGTAGCCTGTTAGAGGTGTTCCAGCTTTTTTATTCCCAAACAATAGGGAATGTGGCCTCTTGCTGATTCTACTTAAGTAAGTAGTTGCTGCTGCTCAAAATAGCTTGAGACTGCTGTGCAGCTGAAATTCTGCTGCAGACATCCTGCATTAACCTAGTTATCTTGAATTTTCTTGTGAAATTCAGACTTATTTTAATTCTGCAGAGCACATGATATTAAATAGGTTGTGCAGTTCCTTTTTCCAGAACAGCAGTGACAGCCATGATGTTCCATGTCAATGAAGAGGCCCAGGCATTGTGACAGCATCCTCCATCCTCTTATCTTTGATTGTACACAGCTGATTGGCATATCATCCTGTTCTGAGCTGCCTTAACCATAAAAATCCCACTAGCATTTTAAAATTGCTCGTCTGCCAGGTAACCTACTATAAAACAGAGAGGTAGCTTCATAAAACTACTTTTTTTTTTTTGGTTCTCCCCAGGTACCCACCAGGAAAAATGACTTGTGAAGTTTGAATGAGAGTTTAATAGGTCCAGGTCCTGTCTGACCAAATGACACAATGGCTGAGGGGGACTGACAGCTTCTCTCTAATCATTGCTGTAAAAGCAAAAGGAAAAAAGAAAGAGGGGTAAAGAGCACAGAAATCCTGGTCTCTTGGCTAAATTTTCAGGTTGCTTAGGGCTTTAAAGGTCAAATGCAGCACCTTAGGTTAGTACCTCCTTAATTATGAGGAGAATCTTTAGAGCACAGGAATGACATGCTTTTGGCATTACTCAGCAAGTGTCTGCACTTTCCATTAGTTCATGCTCTCATATATTTGTGAAGTATGGCCGTATATTTGTAGGTCATTAATCTGCCCCTACAAAGACAAAGAAGTTTTGCCTCCAAGAGAATAGTTATATTCATCTTCCTGTACAAAATACTCATGGTGCTTGGTCATCAGTGATCTGCAAAGTCAGGTTAACGTTGCCAGATTTTCTACCATGACTAAAGACTCTGATAAAATGGCAGATAAATTTTCTGGCTACTTTCTGCAGTTGGTCATTGCTCTTGAATGAAGCCCAGCATTACTTTCACATACCTTCTAAGCATATCCTCTGAGATAAATGGCATGTGTGAAAATCAGTAAATGAGAAAAAAAACCACTTCAGTCCATTTAAACAACCTTTTTTTATTTGTGAGTTTTTTCCTTTTTATTTTACTGTGGTAGTTATAATTTTTTTTGTTTGCTTGTTTTGTATGGTAATTTATGTTTTCCCACATTATTTTGGCTTCTTTTGACTATAGGCTAAAATTCTTAATTCTCAATTCTAATGTATTAAATAGGGACCAGTTGAAATAGCATTTTCACTGGGTATTGGTTGCTTTCTACTCTCCCTATTACTTTTGTATATTTGTGTCTTCCTGTCTAGTGTGCACATATCTTTAATCATCCAAGTAATTTTGGTCAATGGACTGTGTTTCTGGATGTTTACCTAAAATTTTCATAAGGAAAGTCTCTCTTTGAATCTGGTATGTACTTAGTCATTGCTTTGTTAGGCTTGACTTCAAGTAATATTTTGTTCTAGCGCATTATATACAAGTAGTTATCTTAATGATCCTTGAGCTTAGTTTTGTGCAAATCAGATGGGGGGATGCTGTTTTTCATTGTCAAATCAGATTCTGTCTCTCCTTTTAAAGCAAATTTCCACATACAAGTTCAAATCCCTTAGATAAAGAATATGCTCACTTACAAAGATTGTAATTGATTTTTTGGCCCTGTTTTTAATACTTTGCACTGTAAATGACATCCCAGTGGAGAATAATAATCATACAGATGTTTGAAAGCTCCGTCCTGCAGAGTATGTTAATTGAAGTCTATAAAGTGTCATTGGGCTGCACGTGGTTTCTAATTAGTACAAGACAGTTTCTCTTAGCTTTGTATAGTTTTGCTGGCATCTTTCCTTCATTATTTTACCAGCTGGCTAGTAAATCTTGTCAGTTAGTAAGAAAAAATCCAGAGTTGGAAATTTTCCTGTGTGCCTCATAGTGTCCTGCTTTCCTTTACCAGAAAGATACAGATTTTTGGATGGTTTTGATTCTGACTTTCTTAAGCTATCAGTATGCTTTTAGTTCCAACAGGGCAGGTACTATTCTGACAGCTTTTGAAAGACTCTTTATCTCACATCATCAGGAGAAACATTAGTGCAACAATAAATTTCTTTTCTCATAATAGGGCCTTTATGATAATGATTGTCATTTGTGTAGTTTCGGAGAAAGGAATATTTTAGTGACTGCCTGATAGTTGGATGTTTATTGCAGACAGTTTCCTAGGGTATACAATCAGCAGTGCAATGGAAGTGGGCAGATAAAAGGGTCTCTTTTATTGAAAGGAGCTCAAAATTACGTGCAAAATTACTGTGAGAAGATGCTTTGCTGGCTGTTTCAGCTTCCCTGTGTGAGTGTACTTGGGTATAGGTCAGGTTCTGCAGTTCTTTTAGGAAGTGTGCTTTTAAAACTTTGGTAAATACTTCCCTCTGGTGTGTTAATTTAGCCTAAAGTAGTGTCCCTGTATTTCCTCATGTCTTTCTGTAAGGATTTTTTGCCTTAAGTAATCTGGGAGTTCATAGGACCTAAGAGGAAAATTTTGTCTAGAATTTTCAGGCCTTGGCTGCTTTCTTCAGGCCTCCATTCTAAGCACAGAAGAATGAAATAATAGCTAGTTCTCTTCATAAGACTCTGAGGCAGGACCCATGATTTTTTTTTTTTTTTTAAAGGTAAAATTAATATTTTTCCCTTGCATGCAATGAATAACATTTCTGAATATTCAGGAAACACATTCACATTATTTAAAGAGTTTCCTGTTGATTTCAATTGAAGTTCACTCATATAATGTAAGTCCACACCTTGACGATTGAGGTGGTTCAAGAACACTCTCATGAACAGCTAACAGACAATAATTTGTTGTATATTCTGAGACCTCACACTAAGATTTAGGAGTTTGACTTGATCCTCTCTGAATGACAGTATCCTGAGGAAATAATTTTCTTTCTTCCATCTTTGTTTTTATCTGTGAATGATAATGTGATACATCTCTGTCTTCACCTCTATGTTCTTTTTAGTGTTTGGGGAAAAAAAGTACATGACAGCTGTGATCTGGAGAGGAGCACAGGGAAATAATTAAAATGGAGTACATTCCTTAAGTTGGAAGGGATCCACAATGACCGTGTAGTCCAACCTCCTGACTGATTAAGGCCGACCAAAAGTTAGACAATGTTGTTAAGGGCATTGCCTCTTAAACACTGACAGGCTTGGGGCATCTACCACATCTCTGGGAAGCCTATTCTGATATTTGCCCACCCTCTCAGTCGAGAAATTTTCCCTGTTGTCCAGTCTGAGCTTGCCCAGATGCAGCTTTGATCCATTTCCATAGGGCCTGTCACAGGATACCAGGGAGATCAGCACTTCTCTCTCCACATCTCAGGAAGCTGCAGGCAGCAATGAGGCCACCCCTCAGCCTTCTTTTCTCCAAACTAGATGAGTCCAGAGTCCTCAGTCACTTCTCACAGCTCACTCCTTCCAGCCCCTTCACCAGCTTTGATAGCCTCCTCTGGGTGCATTCCAAGAGCTGAGCATCCCTCTTAAACTGCACAGCTCTCAGCACTCCAGGTGAGGCCCCCCAGCACTGAGGGACACAGCAGGACAGTCACCTGTCACAGTCACCTGTTTTGGCTGGCTGGCTGTGCTGTGTTTGATGCACCCCAGGGTGGGTTTGCCCTCGGGGCTGCCAGGGCTCACACTGAGCTGCTGTTGGCCACCACCCCCTGACCCTTCCTGCAGGGCTGCTCTCCAGATGATCCTCTCCCCATTGATTGATTATTGTACCTGGTGTTACTCTGTCCTCCTGTGCAGAGTCTGACATTTTGACTTTAGAAATTCCATCCCATTCATCATAGCACAATGCTCCAATCTATCTAGATCCCTCTGCAAGGCCGATTACAGAAATCCTCCTTATTGTTTGTGGAAAATGTACTTAAACCCTACAATCTACTCAATATGGTACTGCTTTACAATGGACTCTCCAGTTAGTGCAGAATCTGTGTAGAGGAAAACCTCTTTCTCCAAAGAATTAATTGCTAATTATGGAAGTGCATAGGAGGCTATTAAACTAAAAAAATGAGCTATTTGATTGGAGGTGACATTCCTAGATAAGTACAGTGATGTACTGAAATAAAAAGAGGAGTTTTGTTACTTATAAATACTGCATCACTAAGGGATAGCAATGTAAAATAAAAGCATTGTTGTAGGGAGCCAACTTCTTCCAGGGTTTGGAAATGGTGCCAGGGTCTGCAGCTCTCCTCTTCTTTGCAGTCTGAGGTCTGATGGCAGCTGTGTGCTGGTGCAGGCATGGATAAGACAATGTCTCTCTAAACTCAACCAGTCTTTGGCAAATTTTCCAGCGTCTGCTCTGTGGTTCTGACTTGGGTAATAGTACTTTTCCCTTATCACGGTCCTTTGAACAACTAACCAGTGTGTTTCTCCTCTGTTTTGCCTTGGAGAAACCTGTCAACACCTTTTCTCTTCATTCTGTATTTAATGGATATGTCAACATTGCTTAATGGAGGATGGTGAAAAGGTCTGTTTTGTTGTTAGCTCTGAACAGGGCAGTGAGTCCTGACAGCAGTGATGTCTTGGGCACAGCATTGTGCTATTGTTACAATGGTTCTGATGCCAGTTCAGTCAGTTCAAGCCCAGATATTCCTCTGCAGTGTTCCTCTGCAACGCGTAAATACACCCTCATGCAAACAAAAATTCAGAAGCATCTCAACTACATATCCATAATTTATAATTATAGTGGGATTAAAATAGACTTGAGGCTTCAGTTGGCCTCATGTCTCAGAACTGCTGTATTGCAGGAAAGGCTGCTCTGCCTTGAGAGCACAGCAATAATTACTGTGGACTGCATTTTAACAACCAACAATGATTGCAAGCACAGCTTCAAGGATATTAGTGGAGTTTGGAAGCCTTGCACTTCTATCAAGGACTTAGGTGTGCAAACATTACCTGTGTGGGCTGCAGATGAGCAGTTCTCATGCAATATGGCTTCAGGAGGCATATTGGGGAAGGTGCCTGCAGATTTGTGAGCCACCACCATTTGCTTCGAAGCCCCTCTGATTTGGGGAACCTCCTAAGGAAATTCCTCTAGGTCTTTTTTTGTACAGGAGACAGAAATCTGATTAGTGATGTTTATTTTTCCAGATGATTCCATTGTTGACTTTTCAGTTTTAGCGTTAGGATGAAAAAAAATTACATTTTGCATTTAGCCTTTTGAAGAAGAAGGACTGATTTTTCTTAGTGTTAAAACATAGGTTTGAGGCTTTGAAGTCTCTATTCCATAGCTGTAAACACAGTGGGAATGATCTGATTTTCCACTTGCAATATTGCAGTATTAGACTGGAAAGAGCTTTTAGGGCTGTTTTACATAATGATTGGGATCCCTGCATGCTGCTACATTCAGAAGTAAAAAAAAAACCCTAAAAACCACAAAAACCCAGAAATTGCCTGACCAAGTTGTTCCTGTTTTAGACATTGTCCATATCATCTGTAGTATTTGCTGCTCTAGTCCTGTTATGTAATTGATGTCCATTGAGAATATCCCAAAACAGGGATGTTTATTTCCTGAGGCTGCTAGTGGTGTTTGAAGTTTCTTTATCAGACAGAGACTGGGGAAAGGTGCATTGATTTTTAGTGTCTTCTGCTCTTTAAGTAATTTTTTTTAAATGAGTAATTATAGAAATACGATGAATTTAAACTTGAGGGCACATTTAACATTTGGTTTTCACACAGCTGTCTGGAATTCAAAGTTTCAGGGCCAAGAGGTAATCTGTTTCCTGACATAATAGGGTGATTTAGCATGCTTTTAATTTTAAGCATGTGAGCATTCCCATCTTTCCTCACATTCATTCAGTTGGATACATACGTGTGTGTGTATTTATATATAGAGAGAGATATAGGTAAAAAGTAAAGATTTTCACCTTTTATGAACTGAATCTTATGAAACAAGTTTTTAGACCAATGTAAAGTTGTGTAAAGCTTTTTTAGTATCATCTTCACATGCATATCAAACCTTAAAGCAGTAGGGTGATAGTAAAGCTGATACAGTTATTCTGTTCATTGTAAACAAGCTTGGGGGCAGATTTCGGTGTTTCATCAGTAACAGCAACCCATATTAACACCAAAAAAAATCTGATTTTTATCTCCTTGGGATCATAATGTAAACTTGCTGAAGACATCTTGATGCAAACAAGAGCTACTTCCATGATCTTTGAACTCGGCTTTAGTTTGCACACCTAAACCAGCCACACAACCTGAATAATTCTGAGAGGTCACAAAAACTGATTTCAGTGGATGCTTAGAATGGGGCTAGTATATTATGATATGCATGATCTTCATCAAAGAACTATTAAGCATTCCCAGAAGTCCCAGAGTTATATGATCTTGTGACAGACCCAGAGGCAAATTCAGAGTTGTCAGCTGAATTGCCTTTGGAGCCTGCCAAGCAAACAGATGCTAATGTTAGATGAGTATCTACATGGCTTGGCATGGAGCTCCCATGACAGGCAGCAAGCCCTGTGTGTGACCTTAGCTTGCTGGTCCACTGCTGGGAATCACAGAGGAGATGTCTAGTGATGTGTGAGTTAGAGCTGTCTGTTGCTCATGGTATTTGAATATAGTTTATTTGGATGCTGTAGTCAGAATCTCCAATGAGAAGATTTAAGCACTGCCATCCACCCTCTTGGGTTACGACTGAGAAAAGCAGACACAGTTTGTTTTCCTTGTGCTAGTTCTACAGGCTCCAGAGCCCCCTGTATGTTGGGAACCCCAAGCTTCTGCCAGTTGCAGTAGGAAACCTTAATCTAATCTAATCTAGCAGAGTGTGAATGTTACTGTGTTACCGTGCCACACTGATTCCTATGCGTTCCTATGAATTCACTAAGTACATCTGCCCGGGCAAACTGGATGTTTAGGGGCCCTGGGACCAGCTGGCACAGAGAGGCCCGTGCCCATGAGGGTGACATTCTGCAGCTTCCAAACCATGGTGGCCGTCTGTGTGCTGCCTGTTGAGAAGTGGTCCTACCTTGTTGCCTCTGAGCCATGCCAGGGTGGTGTTTGGGGGGGAGCAATTTATTATATTACAGCCAAAAGCCTCTCAAAGTCCTCTATCAATTTAACAGTGTGAATCATAGCACTATAGAAACCAAGTACCTCCTGGAACTCTTCATTTACTAGCACAGATAGGGCTGTTGTGTCTCTGCCTCCCTTGTCATCACTCTGTGCTTTAATACTCTGGCTCTAGTCCATTTTCTAGCTCTAGCCCTTCATGATTTTTAAGATTATATGCCCCTCACTTCACCCCAAATCCTGCTCACTGGGCTTTTTCACTCTGGGTGTATGCTGTTGTGAGGCTTTGTTTGTTGGGACTCCATCAGTATATTCATTTAGCAATGCATACTCATTTGAGCTGAATATAGGAACATTTAAGTCTCTAGACAAGTGATTAAGGGCTTTATTAAATAGAAATGTTTTGCTAAGCCACAGCACGGATTATCTGTCCCTTAGTATGTGTATAATCAAAACTGGTTCTCTGATCTTGGATAAAAACTCTGGAGGATCTGTTTCATTTTTTTCTTTTGTGTAAAATGGGAATGCTGACATTTCTTTGCTGACTTCCTTGGGTTGCTGTGGAGTTTAATGCCCAGAAAGTACTTTGAACATGAGAACTGCTGTGACAGAATTACTGAGAATTTTGCTTCTGGAATTTAATTGCTTAGTTAAGGATGGGGAAGGAAGAAAAGTTCAGAACCAGCTGGCAGTGAAATGCTATTGAAGTTTATATGTAATATATGGAAATAACATTCATATTGAATCTGCTTATTGAGAATTATTTTTTAAATTTTGGATGATTTTTCATTAGTCTTTGATACATTTTAAATTAGTTATTCTCCTTTAAAATTCTAAATATGGGTGGGATTTTTTTTTTGTACTTGCTTTAGAATAGGCTTTTAAGAAAACTTGATGTTTTCTTATTGTAGATCATTGCAATTATTATGCACAAGCTTAATCGCTTCTGACAATAAAAATAAAATTAGTGTATATTAATAACTTGTGTGTATTAGTTTTTATTAATAATTTTCCATATTTGGCTCATATTTGCTGCAAAATGAAGGGCGAGGTTCAAGGTCTTTCTGTGCTCTCCATAAAACCCGGTTGCCTAGCATTTTTAACACTTGGCAGCAGCATTCCTAATCTGTCTGGAGCTGGCAGCCAGGCTGTGCAGCTCCTCGGTGGGAAGTAACATGGAGCTGAGCAGCAGCTCCCAGCTCAGGCAGCCTTCCTTCTGTGGGTACCAGTTTGAACCCCTCTCTGGAGATTGTAAATGCATGATGTGATGCCCGTGGCAATTTTTTCTTTTGTCCTTCAGGGTGGGTTGGTAACAGGAGTGGACTGGCATATTTTCTAAATATGCGCATGTTTATCAAGCAGAGTGTTTCAAGCCTGTTACTGAGTCCTTTGCTTAGATAAGGGTCTCATCTGTCAGCAAAGAAAGAAAGAAAGATCTGGCTGCAATGTTGTTTTCCCTTTTTTTTTACCTTCCCCCCCCCCGAAATCTCAGAAGAGTAAATGACTAGCATGTGTTACACAATGTAAGCTGTGAAGAAGATTTGAGGGAATGCAAAATTTAGAAGCTTTCTGTGAATATCTTTGTTCTAAAATAGATATTGTTCTGCAGTGTTTTCTTGGTTTTAAGCGTTGCTTGTAAGAATAGATACAAGCAGAGTTACCGAATGACTTAAATTTACTGAGAGTGAAAGGCTTTATAGCCTTTTTTTTNTTTTTTTTTTTTTTTTTTTTTTTTTTTTTTTTTTTTTTTTTTTTTTTTTTTTTTTAATCTTGTTGAGGCTGAACAGGATGGAGGGCTCGGTGTTCCCTGTTTGGCCATGCCCAGGGGCTGGAAGCAGGGCTGGAGCAGCCCCTGCAGTGCCTGTTGGTGCTCAGGGAGGGCTGCAGGCTCACAGCACTGAGAGGCTGCTCGGGGACTGCGGTGCCTGCCACTGCTGGGGGCCCTAAATAGCTATTAAAAGGAATCGTGGGAAGCTCTTTATCAGTCCACTGTGTGTTTCAGATTAAGAAGGCACAAAGTGGTGCACCTGGTGACTTCAGCAAGGATAATATTAATAATGTTAATTAGCCTTTCTGCCTTTGCAACCTTGCTGGTCTAAGCGGGTCACCTTGAACGTGAAGACACTGAAGTGCATGAAAACTGAAGCCAAATTTTTGAGAAATGTGTCCTAATTTTCAGCTATGCTACATCTGACAAATGTTCCTTGACCTTATTTACTACTTTAGTTGTGGGAAACTTTGCATTTACCACAGTGGGCAGAAAGTCAAGTCTCTTGGGCCTCTTTTCCTGGAGGCTTTGTACTCTGCAGGAGGGATATGGGTGCCAGAACCTCTGAAATAAGGGCCTTGAGCTTTTGAATGAGGAATACATATGTGTGAGGGTCAGTTTATGAAACTCTGAATCTCAGCCACTTGTATTCAGTATGAAGTGTTGTTTTAGCACAGAACACTGAACCCAGATAATCTATTTTACATATTTGTCCTGTAAGCAGTTCTTTTCTACATTGACTGTGTTCTAATAGTTGATTTTTCTAATTTGAGAAATACAGCTAAAAATTAGCATGTGATTAAAAAGCTGTTGAAAAAAATTTCTAGGCTCATAAAATAAACACATACAAAAATAGCAGAGGAAAAAACCAACTCTACTAGATCTTCAGGCTAAAAAGAGTAAACCACAGTGGTTATAAGCACTCAAAGAGGGGCTGAAGACTTTGGGTTTTGTTTTTTTTTAGGTTCTGTTTCAAATAAATTTTCTCTTTGAGTGAGCATTGAACATATGTTCAGATGTTCTGCATGGGAAGGTGTTTTCCTTGGTCCCTGGGGATAGGGATGCATGGACTTGTGAAACTCAGCAGTCTCATACTGGTCTCGTGGTCACCTAAGCCTATGCAGGCCACCAATGTTTAGCATTTCTAAAATCTAAAAGTTGGAGATTAAAGATGAAGAAAAGGGGAAGATCAGCACAGTGCTTGCCAGGATTTGAAGTAAGAAAACATTGTTGCTTCTGTTCTTTAGGGTTTTTTAACTTTTATTTACTATCATCTCTAGCTGAAGTGGTCATGTTTCAAGGAGCCTTTCAAGACCTGTTCAGCATTCAATATGTGATTTTGGATTTCATATCAGGAAGAGGTTGTACTCTGGAAGAAAGGTGATATTTAGCCTGATAAATCTTGCTCTTGCATTAAATGGGGCTGTTGGTTTTTGCTTTTGATGTATTTGCCTCTTTTAGCAAAGAAGCTAGGCAAGGTGGCAGTTAACAAAATAACTACCTGAAGTGTAGTGGACACCTATCTCTGGATTTCATTTTAATTGATCACCTTGTTTCAGTGATCCCTGAAGGTTTCCCACTGTTAGCAGCATTCTTTGTTCAGAGTTTGCCTTGGCCAAATTCAACTTCCTGTTGTGTTTTGTGTTGTCCCTACATCTAACATGAAGCAAACATTTGCCAGTTTTCAGCACAAACTCATCAGACTTTAAAGCCATAATAAGTGAGATAAAAAAGCAAAATTAAAGATTTGCCAGGATGACAAATAATCCTAGGGGTGAAGGGGAAGATAGATCCTTCTTTTCAAACTACTTCTTTTCTGTTGTAGCATTTCCTTGTACTCTTTCATACTTTCTTAAGCTCTCATATGTGCATGTAGTTTCTCAGGTGCACTCTTTTGTACCCTTCCTCTTGCTCTTTTTAATATTTGCATGCTCTCTCCTTCTCTTGCTATCTCATGCATCCTTGTGCTCTCCTTTTTCTGATTTTCCTCATCTGGCCACCCAGCTTGTGCACATAACCTTGGAGTTGTTTTGGTGCCTTGGAGAGGTGATCAGGAACTTTGTGTGTAGGTCAGGGAACCTTGATGTCTATCTTGTGATTTTGTTTAGAGGTTACAATGGTAGTTCTGGGTTGATGGTTAGATTTGATGATCTTAAAGGTCTCTTCCAGCCCTGATGATTGTGATTCTGTGATGCTCTGTCTTGTCTGCCCAAGAGTAGAGTTGGCTTTCTGGTGTGTTGGTTATGAGTGTTAAGTATCTGACCCACCCCAGGTGAATGGTGTGATGTGGGAGAGTTTGCATTGTGCTTGCTTGAATTTTGAGGATGTCCTGATATCCTAGATTCCCTGGATCCAAGATGTTGAATAATACTGCTGTGGCCCAAAGTGAATGCACTTTACAGAGACTGCTACTTCAAGCAGGAAATTTTTCAGTTGCCAGTGATCTTTCTGCCAGCTATTTCAGAAAAGACCTTCATATGTTTGAGGTTTTGCATACTTTATTTTCTAGCTGTTTAAGGGAACCTTTGAAACTTCAGCTTTTAAAAAGGTAGCAGGCTTTTTCTTTCCATGTATTTTTTTCTTTCCCTAGTTTTTTTTTCTTTCTTAATCTAGACTAAATTCTGACAGCACAGCTCTTTGTACTGGCCTTCCCTTCATTCGAGATACTGTAACACTGCTCCTCTTTTATTTGCCATTTGTCCTTTTGTTTTATGGTTCTTTTTGTTGCAAGCTTCTTTGTTGTTTCTTCCAGATTATGCTCCTCAGGGACTTCTGTATCAGTACGACTGAACATTGCTTGCAGCCATGCCAGATTGTGCTGTGATCTTATTGGATTTCACAAACCAAGGTTAGGCCAGGTCAGAACTTGGTTGAAATAATGTAGGCTACAAGCTTGCCTGCTAGCCACTGGGAACACACACAACAAAAACCTGAGCCAGATGTTGACTCAGTCAGCTCAGGCTGGCAGCATTGCTGTGCTGACTGTGGTGGGTGTGATACTAATGAGAAGTTCTGACTTGTTCTGGTTTGTAGGATTTCACAGCTTTTTTTAGAGAAGAGTACTGTTAATTCCAGTGTTCTGGCCCTTTCCAAATCCTTTAATTCTCTATCAGGATTACAGTGGAATTCAGTTGAAGATTATATTCTCTGATCTTCTTTTCCCTGTACTGTTGCATGATGATTGCCCTCGAAACTTGCTGTGCTCTTCAAAAAGCTGCTTTTGTGCTGGATGAAATAATTACAAAATTTTCTTTGCTTTCCTGATCTTCTGAGGGAAAAAAAAAAAAAAAAAAAAAGCAAACCAACAAAAAACATGGCCTTCAGATTCAAGGTTCCAGAAAGGTAGAAGGTAGAAATTTTTAGTAAAAATAACACATGAAGATTACAGTTGAGCTTTTCTGAGACTTGCTTGAAGTTTCTGACCAAAAGACTGTATGAGGATGTGTAAGTATGTTCACAGCTTCACTGAGTGCATATTAGGTGGAAAATTGCATACTCTTACACTTGAGTGCCCCAAAATGATAGGAAGATAGAATATATAGGTAAGGCTTTTCTAATTTATTGTAGAGGTATTCAGACCTGTTGATGTTCTGTATGGCTTTTAATAGCTTATTCTTTTAGATAAATATGTGAGAGGCTAGAAGGTGAGCATAGAAAAGTGTGTGAAATAAAGGTGTGAAATAAAGGCCAAAATTAACTTGGGCTACATGTACCAACCTTTGTCTCATCCCTGTACTCAGCCTGAGGGAGGGCTGTTGGAGGGCTGCTCATTTGCCTGCATCCATGCTGGAACAATACCCATGAAGTCGTGGAAAGAACAGTACAATCAGCTTGATTTACCTTGATGTGCCCAGATGTAAAGTGATGGACTTAGATCTCACAAAACCTGAATATATCTAGCTAGGCAGCAGCCATTAACAGCATAGCCATTAAGAACCTTTAAGGAGTGTACATTATGAATCTGAAGAGGAATTAGTGAGGTATGAAAGGGCAGGGGTGACTAGGAGTCAGTAAATTAGATACTTCACAGGCTGGATCAGGAAAAACTTCTTGTCAGATAAGATGTAAATTAATATGGTGTCTTTCTGTGTAATGTGCTTTCTGTGAATATTTACAGTAAGTCCTGAGATTCAATTCTGTAATGCATTTTACATACTGGGAAAATCTGCAGTGGCTGGATGTGGACCAGATAATCAGATGTTTATGCCCCTGGAGTATTTTCATCTTTTGAAAGTTTGGAGAGTGCTTTTCTAAGTCAGCGTCTGTATACTGAGGGAAAATATTGAATATCTTGACTTTTAAATTCACGTTTATATACATTTCTACATAGACAAAATGGAAAATTTAAATTTTGGGTACGAAGATTAATGTTCTTTTAAAAGATGGGATTTACAGTTTGATTGTAAGCATTTGCATTGAGGTTAGCCATAATTATTCTTAATAGGTAAATTATCTCTGTCTCTGATAATCCTAATTGTCAGTGCAAAGCTTGGCACTGCCAGCAGAGATATGGAAGGTGTAGTGGAGGACATGGCTGGAAGAAGTCTTTCATCTCTGCCATCCCTTGCCAAGGGCTTACTGTACATGCAAATTCATCAGCTTTTCTATTGTGGTGCATTTATATATCCTGGAGAGGCTGAAATCTGGGAATTAATTGCTCTGTGAGCTTGGGGGGCCACTCTGCAGTGGGAGAATCTGTAGGATTGGGACAGTAGTGGCTGATGTTGCTACAGCATTAATAAATGTGTGGGGAAATGTCCTGCAGAAGAGTATGAAGAGCTTTGTTGATTGATTCTGTCCTTACCTCCTCTGTTTTAGGAAGAGCCAGCCTGGCTAAGCCCTTGTAAGAAAACAGCATGACTGATGTTCACCTGCTGAACAGATATGCTGGATATGTTTGGGGGGGTGGTGGTGTCTTCACAGGGGACAGATAGCTGTTGTTTTCAGCTGTTATTTACAGGATCAATAAAACTGATTTTCCAATTCAAGGATAATTTTTACCAACAAGCTACATAGCCTACAAGGTCATAATATTGGATCTGCTCTTTTTCAGAACAAGTTAATTTAAAAATGATAGGTAGTTTCCAGCTCAGGATTAGTTTTTCTAATAGAAAGCAGAGATGTATCTGGAAGAAACACCTTGGGAGGAGGTGAGAATTTTGCCTCAGAACAACATTGTTGTACACTGCCCACAGTCCTTTTCTTTGAACAATAATCATTTTACTGTGCATGATATTTTAATGACAAATGCAATATAATAGAAAATGCAGAGCTGTTTTAATACAATCCTGGTTCAGTTATTATTGAAGGCTGTGCAAATATTGTTGTGGACTTCACTGGGCAATGACAGATGTCCTCTGTAAAGTGCAATATAATTTAAGACCACTGCCACTGTAGAGAAGAATATTGTGATGTTATGGAATTATTCCAGGCCAATAGTAAGCACACATATATGTCCAAATGCCATTCATTTCTCTTGCAGTTACTTTATCTTTTTTTTACCTGTTGAGAAAGTTTCATTTACATGACTCATACAGATACATACATACATATTTTAATACTACATTCCTCCCTTCTCTGCATTTGCCCTTCTTGCCCATTGCACACTTAAGATAAGGCCCAGTTTAAAAGGAGTATCAGTACGAGGCTTCTGCAGTTGTGCCTGTGTGATTGGGGTGAGATACAGCTTTGAATAAGTAAGATCACACAGCTATCATTTTGTAAGCAGGTGACCACACCTATTATCAGTATGAATTCTGCAGGGTAAGAAGAAAATAGCCAAGAGGTGTTCTTCCATTGAAAGCAGTCTGAATGAACTTTACAGGCCAGAAAAGTTGATTTGATTTTTAGATTTTAGAAAAAAACCCTTTTTATTTTTGACATCAAACTCAACCCACTTCAAACCCCAGAGCATCATGAACCATAACCAGAGTCTCTGTCCTTTTCCTATACTTTGTTAAATCTTGGAGTTTTGTAGTTATTATGTATGAAATATGTAGTCTGTGGATGTCCACATAAAAATCAAATGCCATTACCTTTTAGAAGCTTTGGGTTCAGACACAAAATATTCTTAAGTCTTCATGTGCTGTTCTTCTCAAAGTCTTCACATCCATTTATGATTCCCTTTTCCTCCTTTATATATGGAGTAGCGGAGAAAAAAAATGCAGAAATGTTGGTTTAACTTAGAAGAATTTGCTGGTGAAGTTTTGCTTAAAATTTGAAAAGATATTTTTCTTTACTCTGATTGGAGCAAAGTTTTCCTTTTTTAGATGGTAAATAGTTTATAATGTTTGAGCAAGAATCTGGCTTTTGGATGGCTGTGTTGCTGATGAGAGCTACTGGCATCAGAAGCTTTCTAACACCAAACTGCTAGTTTGTTAAAAGAATAATAGGAACAGATGTTTTCAATTCATAAAATGCATCAAGTAAATGGTACATCCACTTGTTATTTCAATTCCTTTGAATTTCTGTGAACTCATTTGGGGCTAGGTTTTCAAAAGAGCTTAGCCCACTGTCACTTTATTGTTCTCACTATAAACTGATGGATGATGAACATGTTTGGGAACTGCAGCTTTTTATGCCTAAAGGGGAGCTCCTAACTACTGACGCTTCTAAACTCTGGCCCATGTTTCTGATGAGTGAATACTGATCATTATAGAGGATTCATACATGCAACCTCTGAGTAATACCCTGCATTTGCCTGTGATTGTATATATGATGGTTTCTTAACTTACTACTGCACTAGGCATTTTAATTCAAATTATGCTAATAGTGTAGGATTAACTGCAGATTATGATTCTAGTATGTACTGTCATTCAAACAGAAGAAGCAGTTCTTTAGCTCCTGCAGCCTCTTTCTCCCTCTCATCCTGATGTGTAGTAATTTGTGCTCTAGACTGGCCTCAGGTTTTGATGAGGTTTCTTGTTTAAACTGATGAAATTGCTTAGGCAGAGGCAGTTGTTGAAAATGAGGAAAAGAGAGACTGAGATTCTTTTTGTCTTCTGATGACACATTTTTACGGTGCTGAAACGATTTTCTGAAAACAGTGATTAGAATGGGCTCTTGCCAGCACTGCACAGTGAACAGTTCTGGTTTTGCCTTCATTCCTCAGTGGTAGGACAGGCTGCACATACTTTTTTGCACTCTTGACTCAAATACATATTTGGGAAATCTAGTGCTCGGGGGTTATGTTAAAATCACTGGAAAGTCGTAGAATAAATAATACATGCAAGAGAACTGATGTTATATTGGTCCTTGTTAGAGTATGTAGCAGGAGGCCAGTTTTGTTCTTTGCCAGTACTGGAAAAAAAGCTTTGTAGCCACCCAAGATGGCTCTTGAAGCATAACCTCTCCAGAGAGCTTCTCCTCCCCCAAACTGCAGATGTGCTGGAAACACAAATTTGCCTCCTTAATGTTTTCACTTGTTTCATTAGAGTGTAATGGCATGCAGCCTGTTTGCATTAGTGAATTAATGTGTATTCCTTCAAATCTCTCATTTATTGCACTTTTTGTGGAGTGCCTGATATTTTTAGTGACTTCATGTTGTAGCAGCAGTCTAAAATCTGCCTTTATTCTCTTTCTTCCTCCAGCTGATATTATTTCTACAGTTGAGTTCAACCACACTGGAGAACTGCTGGCTACTGGTGACAAGGGGGGTCGAGTTGTTATATTCCAAAGGGAACCTGAGGTATGTGGGTCACCAGTTCTTAATAGCTTGATAAAACCTGGCTTAATTTTTAATACTTTATTTTAATTGAATTAACAAACTTGTTTATAATCTCAAGATTCAGTAAAACAGTGTCATCTGTTTAAAGAGAAGGTGAAAAAGGGTAAGGACTTTTAGCTCGTAAGTTTGCTGTCCCAAATAAAAATGCTTCCAAGCTCCAAAATTCCACTATAAGAAAAAGAAGGTTATTTTTGTTTTACTTCTGCCTTGTTTTAATAGTTTTTGCCTGATGATGGAACTCCATTCCATTTAAAACAATACCTTCACTTACCTTTATTAATTTTTATTACACTTGTAAATTCTGTTCATCTGCGGTGTCTTTTGTAGAAGTCCTTCCTGAATAGCTGACATTTCTTCAAAAATTCTAATATTAAGGGTTCAATACTCACAGGAAATTTCATTCTTGCTGAAACAAATCTATCAATATCATGTTTTAAATGAGAAATTAAATTAAATTTTCAGTATTTTTATAAGAGATGAAGATATATTGCAGTCACAAACACCATTTCTGTTGTTCTTATTCTCCACAGAGTAAAAATGAGCCTTACAATCAGGGGGAGTACAATGTTTACAGCACTTTCCAGAGCCATGAACCTGAATTTGATTATTTGAAGAGCTTGGAGATAGAAGAAAAAATAAACAAGATCAAGTGGTTACCACAACAAAATGCAGCTCACTCACTACTGTCCACAAATGGTGAGATTGATGAGAATATGCAGGACATATCAGTATTTTCAGGTTTTGTTCTAGATGTTTCAGTGCTGATGGTGTATACTTGCTCATATTAATCTACTGTTCTAGTACTTTCCTCTTTCAGAGTTTACCAAAACTGTCATACTGCCTCTTATATCTGTTTTTTGTGTATTTCATTCATAGAACCATGAGGTTATTAATTATTCATAGACATTTAAAGAGCTGTCCATTTTTCTATTAATATGCAGCGCTGTCCTGAAATCGTGTGACAAAGGCATCACCTAGCTCAGCAGCTTGTGTTCCATGGGAAATTTAGAATTTTTTCTGCTGTATTTTTCATAATTTTATTACTTGTAGGTGTGTAAATGAAGGTAGGTGAGAGAGATTAATTTATTTTTCTTTTGTATTCATTATTACCAGAATAGTTTATTTAAGTTTTAAAAAGGTACGCAAATTTTGGAAAGACAGGAGGTCTTCCCAATACTGGGATATTGATACTGACTCACATTTCTAACATGTCTAAGGCCTATTGATGAAAGAATGCAGTATTATTACCGAGGGGATATTCAGATATAAAATAAGGGGAAAAATCTGAATGTAATCTTACGTGCACAGGTGTTATTTAGGCAGCATTTAGACACCCAAAAACTTTATTATTGCAAATGATGCACAAGACAAAAATGGGTTTAAATTTTAGATCTAATGGTAATCAGAAAATATATATTTTTTTTTTTTGTTCCAGGAACTTGAGTGTAATTGGGAGTTCCTGATAAAAAATAGAGTAATCTCATTTTTGGGAACTGACACAATCACAAAGTGATTGCTTTGCATTAAAATATATAGCATTAAATACTGTTTACATTAATTCAAAGTAGATGATAGTTTTTTAGGATTTTGTAGTTTGTTTTACTTAAATTTGCCTTTGACTTTTTGGGGGCACTGTTACTTATTCGAAATGAAATATACCTATTACAGATAAGTGATGTATTCTAATTTAATGATTAGTCACCTTCCAAAGTTTGGGAGTTTATTTCTACTCTTCTCCCTTGGTCAAAATATCCCTCACCTTCTTCAGATAACTATGAATAGCTTCTTCCAAGCGTGTGATACAAAAGCAGATTATCAAAAGTAAACCTCTCCCTTTTCATTTTACAGTTTGTATTTAGAAACACAGAGGAATACAGCCAAGTCCTCCAAGATTTTCAGCTTTTACAGTTATAGATAATAGATCATTACATGAGTTTTCTGGTCCATACTATCATGAAAGAGAAGAAAGGAAGAGATAATCAGTCCTAGTGCTGCTGTGGTTCAATCAGTTTCGACCAACAGTGAGCAAGCCCAGGACCTGGAAAAATACTTTGGTCTCTCTTTCTTCCCCTTAGTTTTGGAGCATCTCAGCAGACCTCTTCATGGTGAAGAGAACAGAGGTGGTTCCACTGGCACAAGCTTTGGATTTTGGCTTTGAATTGCAAAACATTTGCATGTGCCAAGGAGGATTCCTAGCTTCCTGGCACAGCAGGGTTGAAGTCTCAAGATTCACCTCCTGGCATATCCTTAAAGATTGTTTTAACTTCAGGGTACAGACAGCCCACGTTGAATTATTCACTGTCTCACAGATTACCTGGGAGAAGCCTTTGACAATGTATATCAATTCCATGCCTATAAAAAGGGATAATAATATGTTTCCTAACTTGAAGGCACCACCTGTCACACATGCTTATATTGGACAGATTGTAGAAATATCTTGAGTACTGTTTTTTGTTTACTAAATTCCGAGCCTGCTATTTTAATGCAATTTTTGATATTTTCTTCTCTGGTAATTTAAGATCTAATGCATGGTTTATTGCAGAAGAATAATAATTGTGAAACAGCTTCTTTTCCATGTGTTCAGGTGGACAGTGCCCACTGAATGTGTTAGAAGGAGTCTCCTGCTGTTCAGGAACATGGGGGGAGAGTCAGTCTAAATCTATCCCTCAGTATATGAGACTTGGCAGGTCTGCATCTGCCCATGTCTGTTTCTGTCATCCTAAGGAGGACTTTTGTCTGAAGTTGTTTCTGCACAGGTCACCTCTCTCAGAGGTGATCTTGGCTCCTTTCCAGTTCACGTTATCAACAAGTTATCAGCTGAGCTTTGATTGTGGCATCTTAATTAATGGAGACAGAAGGAAACCACCAAGGCTTTCAAATCCCACTGTGGATTTACAGTGCTTGCTGTCAGCAAACTTGTAGTTTGCACTGTAAAATGTGCAAACTGATTTTGTTGTATAATAAAAACTTATTATGATTCATTGGTATCTTCTGTACCAGAATATATTTGGGCCACTCTCAGTGTGAGCTGCATAAAGTAGATCAGAATTTGGCCATACAACATCCTCTTTCATCTGAGGATTTCAAACTGCTTACTAGACATTAATTAATTTTAACTTCTAAAGACCCTTGAGACTGAATACTTAACCTCACACAGGTGTTTCTATTTTTTCTATATTTTGCAAAATATATGCATACTTAATACTTCTGAGGAGTGTTTTAAGTCCAGAGGTAGATAAAGGAGAAGAAAACCAATACATTATAACCTTACCTGCTAATAAAACAGTTTTCACTCAGGAAAAAGGTAGATTTATTAATAGCAATGTAAAATTTTGCTTTTTCTTACAATTGCTGTATTTATAATTTTTTTTACTAAATCAGCAGGAATGCACTCTTTATATGTAAATAAAATATCCAAGGGCATGACATGACCTATGTGTATTTTTAGAAATTAATTGATATGATATACAATACAAATGAAATTTATTGAATATTTAAAAGGAGCTTTTCAGTTACAGATTGAACTAACCTTTTGTTCTGTAGATTGACTGTAATTGTATTGTGATTTTTTTCTGCTTGTATATTAGCATATCAATATCATTAAGAGATACATAATAGTAAAAAAATGAGTAATGGAAAAATTGATTTTGAAACAAAGAAAGTTCAAAGTTAAAAGTTGCTATAGGAATGTAAATCAATTCATGTTTTTTGTATATCCTGTCTTTAAAGTGATTTGTACTAGCATTTGAAAGTAGTATTTGGAGCAGTCACACTGGGGAAATTATTATGCTCAGCTATGTACTTAGAGAAAGAAAGGTAAAAGAAGAAAGTGGGATGAATTCAGAAGTGATGGAGGAACTGAGGTTAATAAATCTGTGCTGGTGGTGAAGGGCAGAAGCTCTGGAAAGACTTTTGCTCCTGAACCAGCAGATGAGTGAAACAACCATTACAATCTCAGGGAGAGATTTTTGCAGAAGAATTGGCATTGATTTTTCAGTGTAGGAAGTGTTAGGGTTGGCAGGTTAGGATCACAACCACAGGTGGGAGTGGACAATCAGCATTAGGAAATCTGGAGCTTCAGCTTGTTAAAAAAAAACAACCCCAAAGACAAATGTTGTGTGAAATGTTTAAAACTTCTTGGTTTCAGAGGTCCTTTGCTAACTGAGAGACATCATTACTCTCTCTTCATTTGCTTCACCCATCATGAGAAAGGAAGAGTCCAGATTTTATTCCATTCCTTGCAAGAATAATACATTTTTCTCCTTATTTACCTCTCTTGCCATGACAACAGATTTCTTGGTTTGGTTGGTTTTTTTTTTTTTTTCTTTTCCTCAGTTGTTTCTCAGCTGCTTTCCTTTAGGAGGGAGAAGTGCCCTGTTTTTTACACAGCCTTTCATTTGCAGGAGCTCCTGATGTTACACCAATGCACCACTGCCCATTCCCACAGTGGGCCAGGAAGGGGTCATTGGTCTGGCTGTGTACTCCATGCTGTTCTTGTGCTGTTTATAAGTAACCTAGCAAACTGGCATTAATGCCAAACTGGTGTTAATATTGAAGTTATTTCCTTGCCAAGTCAAATTGTTAAACTGAGCTTCAGCAGTGATCATCAAGTCGTTTGGTTTGTTCCACCTGCAAACTGCCAGGTTGGGTACATGAGCAGCATGTGCTCTACATGCTCCACACAGTCTGTCAGCTGCCAGGACCTCCTGACTCAGTGTGAAGGTCTGGGATGTGATTTATGAGTATTCTGTCTGTTGGCAGTGTTTTCTGGATGTGCAGAATGAAGTGACCCAGACTATCTCAGTGCAGGACTTGTCGAAACCAGGGTGTAAAAACTTTAAGGAATATATTTTGAAAGGTGAGTAACTGCATTCAGAATTCCTAAGCTGACAGTTGCTTGTCTTTTCTTTTAAAGATAAAACAATCAAATTGTGGAAAATTACTGAAAGAGATAAGAGACCAGAGGGGTACAACTTAAAAGATGAAGAAGGAAAGCTTAAAGATCTTTCTACAGTAACATCACTGCAGGTAAAATGTCCATGTCCAAAATTGAGTTGTTTCTGTATGAAAAAGGTAGTGCTAAGTTAATAAAAGGTTTAAATACATACCTAATGCTAAGAATTTCTATGATCATTCTAACTGAAGCTTTAGCTGACTGATAATTGTATTGAATCTGCCACATATTTTCAAGTCACAAATGCTTTAAGATATACTGACCAAAATAAGTATTTTTGAGAGTTCATGTTTGTTTTATTTTTCCTGATAAAATTTTCTTACAGTCACTTAATGTACTTTCATAAAAGGTTCTTTAACCTCTTGTTCTGGAAACATTTTACTTGTAATTAATTTTGAACAGGTTCTTGCCACATTCGGAGCAATGGTGTTAAAAACAGTACACGAGATTTCAGTTTCATCTTTTTTTTCAGTTTTATTAAAGAATTATTTTAAGAGTGGGATTTGCAGTAGTCTGTGCTCTGGTAAACCTGAGATGCTGCATTGCTAAAAAGATGCAGTCATGGGACTCAAATAATCATAGAATTGTTTAGTTTGGAATGGGCCATTAAGATCATCAAGTCCAACCATGAATCCAGCACTGGCATATTCAAAAAAACATGGCCCCAGTGCCACTTTGAAGCTTTTAGATACCTACAGGTATGCTGACTCAACCACCTCCCTGGGCAGCCCCTTCCAGTGGTTGACAAAAATTTTGGGAACAAATCTTTCCTAATATCCAGTTATAATATAATAACCAATTTAATCCAAATATAATACAATAATCTTCCCAGTGCAACTTAAAGCCATTTCCCTTTCTCCTAACATTTGTTTCTTGGAGAGGAGACCCACTGTTGACATGTTAATGACTTTTTTGGCTGAATTCACTCCTGGTGTTTTGGCAAAGGAAATGGCTAATGGATAGAACTGGAAGGCTATATTGTATAAACACTAGTATGTCTTTATTAGTGAAAAGAAAACAAGCCAGTATTGTCTGTTGGGAGAAGAAGCTTCCAAAGTGTAAATATGGCTACATTAATGGAATATTTATCTATTCTGTATGATTAGGCAAACAAAACTATTACAGATTGCTTATAGTCTGAGAATTCTCTGAGAATTCAGCCTCTCTTGAGGGGAAGAGGAAGGGGCAGCCCTGATCTCTTCTCTGGGGTGACAGTGACCTCAGGGAATGGCCTGAAGTTGTCAGGGAGGTTCAGGTTGGATATCAGTCCTTCACCCAGAGGGTGGTTGGGCAGTGGAACAGGCTCTCCAGGGAACTGCTCATGGCACCAAGCCTGACAGAGTTCAGTAAATGTTTGGACACTACTCTCAGGCACATGGTGTGACTCTTGGTGATGGTACTGTTCAGGGTGGGAGTTGAGCTCTGTGATCCTTGTGGGTCCCTTCCAACTTGACATATTCTGTGTTTCTGTAATTCAAAGGTTGAGTTTTGTTCCTTTAGTAGAAAATGAAACTCAAGTGTTTAATTTCTCTGTGTTCCTCTTTAAACTACCTTGTGGACTGATGTATGATAAATTGTTTCTGATGCATTTTCAACAGCATTGAATAGTCCCAGTCATGGACCACAGCTTTACAGTATTTAATGCTTTATTGATAGGGAATAAATTGAGTGTCTACTTATTGAAGCATGACTTTGAAGTGATACACATGGAAATAATGAGGGCACATTGACAAGTGATAATCTGTGTTATTTTCAGGGATACTTGAATGTACATTATGTCATGTTGGCTTTGTTTTGCACATCTTTGTTTATTATGTTTGTCTAAGCCTTTTCACCACCTGAGTTTTTGAAAGACAAACACCAAGTAGCAAAACAAATACAGATAAGTGATTTACAGCTAATGGCAAAGCATTTAGCAAAGGCAAAATACGAGTGCTTCACTCCTTGCCAGAGCCTCCCTCACATGTGGGACAGTAGCTCATGCAGTGGGACTCACCTGCTCTGTGGCAGCTGACAGTCCCTCCCTTCCCACAGTCCAGACTTTCCATCATTTTGCCTGCCTCTCTTGTCTCTCCCTTCCTCCTTGGCAAGGAAGGCCTTGCCCAGCAGTTAATCCATGGGGAAGTTCAGCTTGTGTACACTCAAGAAGCTTTAAAATATCTCAGTCTTTGAATGCTTTCTCTCTATTGGAATTCTCATCACCCTAACAAAACAGTATTTAAGTCTTACTCGCCTTCAGGTTTGTGTTTTCCCTTTTGTTTTTTGGCAGGTGCCTGTATTGAAACCCATGGATCTGATGGTAGAAGTCACTCCCAGGAGAATCTTTGCTAATGGTCACACCTATCATGTCAACTCAATATCTGTCAACAGTGACTGTGAAACGTACATGTCAGCGGATGATCTCAGGATTAACCTCTGGCATTTAGCTATCACAGATAGGAGCTTCAGTATCCTTTACTGTGATTCCTTGCTTAGTGTTCATGTTATTAGTAAGGCTTAGGAGAGCTATTTAAAAATATTTTCCTGTTGGTTTTAAAATATACTTTTACTTACCAGAATCCCTGCAGTATTTGTAACAGAAAGTACTGAGATATTGTAAGAGACAGCTAAGAGACTGAGAAATCTGGGAATTTTATATGAAAAATAATGATGTTGGTTAAAGACATTTAAATAGGAAACACATGCCAGCTGAATGATAACTATCCACCTGACTAGAATACTCTGTACTGTTATATCCTAAAGACATTTCATGCTGAGATACTACACCTTGTTTTGCTGCAAGGTCGGTTCTTACCCTGCCCCTGCCCCCCAGTCTCCATCATCCTGCTTTCCAGAACCCTAATGCCTGAGATGTGCACAGTTTGGGGGTGAGGCTCAGCTGCTTTGGCTGAGTTGTGTCTGTGATTAATGCAGGAATTGATGTTTCAAGTGCTGGTGTTATCCTGAAAACTCCATTGTGGAGTCATTCTGGCCGTCTACAACAGGCTGCCTTGGAGGGGCAGCAAAAGAGAATGTAGCCAAGAAAAGTGATTATCTGTGTTTTGCAGAACATAAATAGACTGGTAAGAAGGGAAGTAGGTTATGGGGCCAGGTCAAAATGTTGTGTTCCTTTGGTGATTTCTTTTTGAGTGTATCAAAAGGAGTTAGAAGAATGTGTCTCTGTGGGTCTGTATGAGGGACTATTAGATGTCAACGTGAAGTTGTCCTGTTGGGGTAGATTTTCTCAGAGGAGGCACCAATGTGGTGGGGTGTTCTCCCTGTCTCTGGTGACTGTATTTCTTCCTTTGTGGGCCAGGTCATCTTTGAAACTTGACCCATACTTTGCTAATGTCACAGGAAACAATGATCTTTAAATCAAAAAACACTTAATGCCCTTAAAGAATTACCTGTGCTGGGTCAAGTGACAAGTGGGCCTTACCTTGGGGATTGTAGTGAATATCTCCTCAATTTATTTCCAGACTCATACTATTTTTCTGCCCTTCACCTGCATAGATTAAGCAAGCTTAAAAGGGGCCCTCTTTAATATGACTGTTTATTTAGGAACAAATTATATGTAGTATAAATATTTATATGTAGGTCCAGCTGTGTCTGCTTTGATATCCAAGCAACTGTACTTCCAGTCTTTAGTAAGACATATCAAGATAGGCAATCAATAGGCAACACACCTATTTGGATAGCAGTGTGGCTCTGACAGTGTCCTCCTCACAGCAGCTGCACCCTCCAGACTTCTCTGTCCTGGACACTTTTACATGTGACTCTGTGTGTTCTCCTCTTCTAAGGCAGAGCAGTGGGTCAGACCAAGCACAGCATTCTCTGTACACCTGTGTATGATCACCAGATCACATTCCAGAGTGTTTATGCAAGATAAGGCTTTGCCTTTGGCAATTCCTTTTATTGTATTTCATAATCCATGGATTTCCAGGACAAATGTTGCTGAAAAGCTTCAAAAACCAAGTAAATAGTTGTTATTATAGTTCATGAGGACAACATGAATTTTTAGTGTCATTTGCCACACTAAGAGGTTACTGACAGAAATATCAGCCATAAATGAATAGCTGTGTGGACTCTGTTCCAGGCATTATCCCACTCCTGTGGTTCAATATTTACTGATGAAAGGTGTTTGAAGGTTGCTGATTGATTAATTGATTTAGCTTTTAAAACATGATAAAGTTTATAATGACACACTCATTTTCTGAGTATGTTCTAAGAATGATGATGAGAGGGAAATTAGGAGTGTGTTTCTGAGTTTTAGGATGGGAAAACTTTTCTGTGTCTGAGCCAATGGCTTTGGGATACCTGGATTTCTCTCTTGGATTGGGATACAGATATTGCTGCTTCTTTTACAGTTAAATGAAATTCTATGAGGACTGTCATGAAAGAGTTCAGGCAGGGATAGGAGATGACACTAGGTAACAGGATAATCAATTCTAGAGGCAAAATGTTCCTGCTAAGGTTCCCATGGTGGTAGCAGGTTGGCTTTTGTGGCTGGGTACCTGTATGTATTCAGGAGAGTAGGCTGAGTTAAAGGGGCTGTACCCACTACTGTTTGAGACAATACACGCTGTACCTGTCTGTATAGAGTTGTCAAAAATGGGTCATCAGGCAGATCACTTTTACCTAATCCTTTGATAAACAGAAATTTTGACATGGTATTCCAGGAGAAGGTGAGATAGTTACAGAATATTGCTCATATTGGGGAATTAACTGGGAGACCATGATAACTGAAAGAAGGGGATGAGTAAGTTAAACTTCCATCTGTCTCCTGACAGGTATCTTTCTGTCCATATGGAGCCCTGTACATCTTGTAAAATTGCAGGGATGTGTTTTTCCCTGGATAACAACATCTGTCCCTGAAACTGCATTTCTGTCCCACAGAAAAACAACTTACATAAAAATCTCCTGGAAGTAGATGAGTTTCTGGCAAAATCAGAGGGTGTGCCAGTTGCAATTAAGACTAGACATATTAAGGTGAAAAAATTCTGCCAAACAAACAGTTTAAATTATAAATGAATGTTGCTGGGCTTTGTGCCTTCTGTAACAGGGATAGGCAGGAAGAGGCTGAGGTTGTTTTAAAAATGCTTGTTTCATAATTTTTTACTGAATGCAAAGGGGAAATGAAGCGACTTGATGTTTTACATTCAAGTTTTGATTCCTTGAAATGCATGTTTAAAACAATAAATAGAAAACATTTTGGTTTGAAGTTGATTTTGTTAATGAGGGATCTGACAGGGATGAGTATTTGTCTTTCTGTTTTCCCTCAGAGGCAGCACTGCTACGTATAATGACCTACAATCTGTTTACCCAAGAGGCTGGTTGTGACAATGACACAAACAACACATACAGTGGTAGTTTCTGGACATTCACTTCATGTCTCAACATAATTACAAACTGCATAGGAAATGCTGGAGAAAGACTGAATCAGCAGCAGCGTTTAGACATTTTACAAGTAAAATTCTTTGCCCTGTAAAATTTAATTTGAGAACAGTTTGGTTATAACTCATTGTTTTAGCAGTTTTACAAATGACTGATAATTTTTCATTTCTTTGAAAATACAGAGCAATGGAGATCGTAAATTAATTCTCTTTCTATAGTCTTTGGGAAAATATTTTAAATCAGCTTTGCAGAATTTGACCAGAATATTTACCTGAGTAAAATCTTAGGCAGATAAAATACAACTAGTGCTTTTCTGGTTTGCTTTTGTATTAATGTAAGCACTAACTGGGGTGAAAAGCAGACAAGTGAGTTTATGCTATGCCTGTTTAAATTTTAATGAGGAGTATTCTGCAGGACTTCTGTACATTGCTTCCCACTTGCAATCAGATCTGCTCAGTATTGTTTGGGCAGGAGGAGGCAAGGGAGAGGTGGAGGTGAGAGAAAAGGAAGGGGGAAGATTAGCCTGGTAAATAATTGCACATACTAGGATTTTTCAGTTAAAGGTTTAATGTGTTCTTGTGTTATGGAGAGCAAGAGTCAGTGACCTTAATTATGGATGATATTCTGCACTGGAAAAGAAGTAAGGTAAGGGTTGCTGTATTTGTTAATGTTTGGTCTGAAATGGTTTAGCAGTGTTGCCCATAGTTTAAGCCTTTAGATAGTCATCTTGGGTGAAGTGAATGAGAAAAAAGGACTGCCAGGAGCATACTGATAAGGCTTACTTGCCATTAGCAGCAATCTTTGGACTATCTAGCTGCACTAAATATTCTTTATGAGAATGTATTTGGATTGCTCACAGAACTGTGTAGCTCATAGCACTTGAACTCCCTTCATTTCCTGGTAGCACACTATTTCACTCTAGAGGCTGTCATGGCATTGCTATGGAAACAACATCGCTGTTTCTAGCATGTCATGTGACTGAGACTCATCTTGAGACTCATCTTGACTAAAATACTCATTTCTCAGTCAGATCAATATAGTCCAGGGTTATCCTGTTTTAATAAAAAATTCCTTCTTCTGTGTCCCAAAAGGGTTAAGCTAATTAGCAAATCACCATAGGGCCTTCTAGTCTAATGTATTCTGGTATTTGAGGCATATCTTGGATAGTCAGTTTGTTAGGCACCATATCTTGGGAAAATAAATTTACTTAAGAAGTAAACAACAGGAAAAAAATGAAAAACCCCAAAATAACATGGTACATTGATGGAAACTATGTTTGTGGCAGCCCACTGTGCATCTGAATGTGGTGCATACATAGAGCAAACACAGAGCTCTGGGAGCAGCCTAGGCTGGGGGAGAGAGCCAGCCTTAGAAAATCCCTGTACCTGGCTCAGTGCTAAGTATGTGAAAGCTGTATGAAAGTACAGCTGTATGAAAGTATTGTCTTGTTACTTGTGGAGGAAGTTTGTACACTTGAGTGAGATAAGGCTGTTTGTATAAGAGTGCCTGAACCAGGATGACTGTGCAAAGCTGTGTGCACAAGGATGCATTTTCTGTGCTCTCAAAAGCATGTCTGTACTGTGTGAGAAACTGCTGCCACCCCCACCCACAGCACTGTTTTCCTACAGAGCACACCTTCTCTTTGGGAGATGGCAGACCTTATTTCTCTTTTGAGAGCTCTGTGTAAGATGTGCTAGCACTTCCTATTCTGTTAAGAAGAGTGTGTCAATCTCTGTCAGGTGAGTGTTGTACCATGGAGTCATATTCCAGCTGAGTTGCTACTAGCAACGTTTGAGTAGCTTTTCCTCAAATTCATGTTCCTCTTTTGTTCTTTACTTCCTAGAGTCTCTCCCTCTCCCACATGCATTGTGTCTCTCTCTGATAAAGGAGAGTGAAGATGCCTGAAAAGCTAAAATCACATCTGTAAGTTAGAGGATTGCAGAGGTGCCATGTACACTAATCCCATGGTTTGGAGAGCTCTCTTATTCTAACTCTTGAGAAATGATTGCTTTGCCTTTCTCATTGAAACACTCATATGTGAACAACTGCAGGGGGGAAATGCTGTTTTAACAAGCTGATCAAATTCCAGGTAGATGGGATTCCCTTGCTAGACTCCACTTTTTCAGAACAGAATACTCTCTGTCTAGTAAAAGAGTCTTCTACTAACAGCTGACAGTGGCAAACCCAAAGATTTTCATATCTGACTAGTAGTCCTTAAGACTTGTAGACCTTTGTCTTTCCCACGAATTTTCCATTTATGTTACTCTTATCTGAAGCAATGGAAAAGTTTTTCATGAGAAAAATTACTACAGTAGAGGGAAATTCATTGTTACCCATTTAGAAACAATTCATTATCTACTTCAGGTTGTTTGAAAGTGATCTGAATCTCAAAGCTCTGCAAAATGGCAGGTTCCATTGACTTTGCCTTTTAACTTTTGGGTTTGAGATCTTTTCAGCTTATTAAAAATAAATTACTTTGAAATTGCCTATGAAACTAGATACCAAGTCACCTGGTAACTTGAGGATCATTTGCACTGGTGTAGTTCAGTAATAACTTTTGCTAAGATGTAATTAATAGATTAGCAGCAGGTGCTGTAGTTCTTACATAGGTTTTATTCCTAATGTTTATTATTTCTGTGTCAACAAAGGTATTTATGAGGGGTAACAGGCCATAAATCATATACTGAGGATTAGGATAGGAACAAACTTCAACATAAAGCTGCATAAAGTGCTGCTGTGGGACCACAACAAAATATTGTATAGATATGATGGTGTTAAGGGTACTTAAGAGAATTCTTTAAATCCTGAAAAATAGCCCCTTATTTCTGGACAGATTCTTTTAATTAAGTAAGCAGAAAGTATAAGCAATTCAGATCATCTCCAGAACTGGATGCAGCACTCCAGGTGGAGTCTCACCAGAGTGGAGTAGAGGGGCAGAATCCCCTCCCTTGTCCTGCTGCCCACACTGCTTTGGGTGCAGTCCAGGACATGGTTGGTGTCTGGGCTGTGAATGCACCCAGCCTCTCATCCAGCAGCATCCCCAGGTCCTTGTGGGCAGGGCTGCTCTCCATCCCATCATCCCCCAGCCTAGGCTGATACCAGGGCTTGCCCTGACCCAGGTCCAGCACCTTGGTACTGTTAAAACTCATGAGATCCTGGGCCCACTTCTTGAGCTTGTCCAGGTCCCTCTGGATACATCCTTGGTGTGTGTTTTCAGCTGCATGTTAGGAAAAATGCAGTTGGGATTCTTTTATTAAAGTCACACAGGAAATATTTTTAATATCAGTCAAGGGATTAAATTAGTAGATAGGTGATGGTAATAGGTAAATAGTATGTGTAACTGTAAGTTGTCATCTTCTCTGAACTGCATAGAATCCCAATAGTATATGGAGCCTTTCATGAACTCTCAGTAGACTCATTTGTAAGAAAAATTCTGTGTGTCCCCAGTGCAAAGTGCCAAGAGAGAACTGCATTTCTAGGATCACTTAAATGGCTTTGTCTAGCAGGCACCAACATAGACAGAGCTTTGAAAAAAGGCACTGAGTTGTCTTCTGGTTCTGCTGAGGTAAAACTACATCCAGTTCAAATACAATACTATTTCTGATGTGGTCATCATTATATAGAATATCTTAATTGGGTACTGCTTTTAAGCTTTTCAGAGTAAGAACAGTTATGTGTTTATATGTGAGCTTGTGCAAATTGCAGTCTTTATAACTAGCTATGTAATTCAAATACTAGAAAATAATTAGAGAAGTAAGGCTGTGTGGTACTATGAAGACCTTGCAGGTTGTTGGTTTTCAAGAAGTAGCAAAAAGTCTCAGCATCTTTTAGGAGATCCCTTAAGCATCTGTAAGTTGAGATTTAGGGAGGTCTGAAAACCATGACTAAACCTGCAGAAGTGGTCTTTCAATTCTTTGTTTGGTTTTGCTGCTTGCCAGAGGACACTTCATGATCCCTGTCATAAACAATTGCTTTTAACTATTCTGATTACCTTAAATTGACTCCTATCTTAGGAATTTGACTGTCAGGCAGTCAGAGAGAATTGGATGACAGAGCATGACTGATAGCCAAAGGAGCAATACCAGAGCTAGTTAAGCAGTGTCTTAGCACTGATTCTCTGAGTGAGATCCTCCTGGCCATGCAGCTGAAATGTGTATTGAAGCAAAAGAAAACAGTACATGGCTGGAGTGTATGATACCAGTGTCATCAGGGCATGGGGTAGCATTACGGAAATATTCCCCACCTAGTCATCCTCCAAAATAAAGAAATGGAAGAGTTGAATCTGGCTGTGAAAAACTAATTACAAGCTGAGGTCTTTGCATACTTGGCAATGACCAGTCTCTTTTTTTTCCTGCAGTTGCTTTTAAAGAAGTTAATTTAAGGTGATTTGAGCATAGCTATAGCCTTGAGATAATTACTGCACTGTAGATTTATTGTTTAATAGAAATATTAATTTGTTAACCAGAATACGTAATTTTCTTACTTATCACTCCTGTCCACACACAACTTGAAGTAAGTGATTACAGTATTCTTTTAATGGATGCCTTTATCCAGCCCTCTGTCTTTTCTAACACAGTTGTCCCCAGATAGATACCCATACCTATGATTTTATTTCTGCAGAGGTAAGGAAAAACATAGCCTGAGGCTTTAGAATACTCTTGCTTTTTGAAAATGTATAGTGAATTGTAAAAAGGAGAAAGAATATTGATTGGGGTTATAGCAAATGATAAAGAATAGCATGAAATTCTGAGCCTGTAAAAACCATGTCAGGGTTTCTTAATAGTGCATTAAAGATCACAACTGAGATTTCACTGAATTCATGTGTTTGTAGAGTGATTTAGGCAATGCAAATCTAGGAGATACTTAAAATTTTACAATAGGTGCAAAGATGTCTTTTCACAGATCTCCACAGAGGAAATTGCTTTCTGATTTAATAGGAATGGCAGCAAACAAGTTACTATTTTGTATCAGGAATGCCCTTTAAAATATCATTATCTCAACCTTTCTCAAGTTTATTGGTGTGGAAGAGAGAAAGAACCATTAATAGAGCTGAAATGAATATTAGCATCAATCACCAGATTTCCTTTATCACCCAAGTAATTTCAGGTGTTATCCAGAATCTGAGATCCTTAGCAGAGAGGGACTTGGGAACTATGTCAAAGAATATTAAATTACAGATAAAGGGTCACTTCGTGGAACTGATCCTCATCTAAGTAGCACTCATATTTTAGAGTAATGTGACTGCAGTCAATGAAGTTATTCCTGTGGAAATGGGAAGCAGGATTCAGTCCAAGATTTATTGTCTTACTAATTTTATTTCTTCAGCTGATGAGTTTTAATCAGTGTGTTGTCATTGTGGAAGCTTTTAAATGGCATGCTTCTGTTTCCCTCCGGATTAATTTCTCATTGAAGCATTTTGAAAATGAGCCATTCTCTGTTGTCACAGGTGCAGGCGGTGTATCCAACTTGAAAAACGTGTATTATGAATTTATTGAAAGTTAGACAAAAAACCCCATTTACACAGTTTTAGGTACAATTATATGAAAAGATAATGTATAAATAATTTAATCAGCTCTGCCAGAGGGGAGAATTCTCTTAAATGAGTCTAATTATTCTAATTCCCATGCGAGTTTGGACTTGAAATTAACCTTGCAAAGCACAATCTTTCTCAGAGTATTAACATAAAAAAGAAGAAAATATAACTTGCTTTGCTCATTAGCTAAAATATCTTTAGCTCGAAGAGTACTCATACAAAGACAGACATCACAAAAATGCTCATGTGGTCATCTCAGGTATTGTGTCAAGCTTGAAGTCTGTACCTGTGTGTTCTGTGTGAGCTGTCACAGCCTGAGACCCTGGAAGCTTTTCTCTCTATTAAAAGAGCTGAGACACTCTCATTAATGCACACATTACTTTATTTTGGGTTGTCACAATTCACATTGGTAAGGACTGCATGTGAGATGGCAGTAGTTTGCACCTTTGGAATACAAATACCATGTAAATAAAGGCCATATTAACTTCCACAAAGTTATAGCACCAGTTTTAAGAATAAGTCTGTTTTCACTGTCATATTGCATGCTGATGGGCATTTTTGAAAATCCTTTCAAGTGAATTAAGCAACCAGAATAAGTCCTGCCACAAGCTTTTATTCAGATATCTTATGTAATGTGTATAGGTGATGTAAGTTTTATTAGTGTTTTTAAAAAAGCTATTTTTCAGAAGTATCTCACTTCTTTTGTAGATTTTGTAGATGGTTTTTGTAGATAGTTTTATTTCACTACTTCCATAACAAGCATGCAGGGAAGGGGAGAGCTTTATGCTCTGAAAGACACTTCTAGATAGCTAAAGTTTGCAAAAAATGTATCATTTGTGACTTGAATTGAAAAAATCAGTAAAAATATGGAATTACTCCAGTCTAGTGCAGTACAAATACTACTGTATTTGGGTTTTCTGAAATGTATATGAAAGAATAAGTTGCATACTGCTAAAGAAAAATAGCCACCAAAATGCTCTAAAGAGTCTATACTCTCCAGCTGGAATTTCTGTATCTGCTTTTATTTAAGAGACAGATCTTCCTCAGCTGCATGGGATTTTAGTAATTACCAAGAAAAAAATTTCTTGATAGGAATTATGTTAGCATGTAGGTTATTCATAAAAATAAAAAAAATAATAATAAAAAATACCTTTTATCTCTTATTTCCAAGCTACATAGGAAAAAATCCCTGGCTATTTTTCAGATGGAGTTTGGGTAATTCTATATGTCATATTTCTCTGTACTACCAGGGACTCTATTCAGCAAACTAAGTACATCCCTCTCCATTTTCTGTTAAGCATCTAATGTATTTCAGGGGAGGTTTGTCAGCAATGAGATTATATTGCTTTTGTTTATAAATTATCCTTGCCTTATTAATGTTGAATCATTCTTTTCTTGGAACCTTTGCCAGTGTGTACTACATGATGCCACTTAACCAGACTACATAGAACAGCACTGCCTAAGAGAAGCTCAGCTGGGGGACTTAATAGGACTCCTCTATTAATAATTTATATATACCTGAGGCTCTTCTGGTATTTGTGTTCCAAGTGTAACATTAAGCGTGCCACAGTAGTTTCAGACAAATCATACTCAATTCATATGCAAATATATGAACTAAATATGACTTTGCAATCTTTCAGTGACTGTGTGACTCCAGGTGTACATTTACAAAGTCAGGTCTTCTTCTGTTGATTCATCCACTTAACTTTTCTTTCAGCTGTGTATATGCAGATAATGATGTCTTTGCTCTTGAAAATTTGTATTTGCATGTGGTTGTTGCTAGAGCAGGGATGTGACTGTGTCTACAGCGGAAAATACAGCCATTCCATTCAGAAAAAAACAAGCCAAAAAATCTGTTCCTAAATAAATTCAATTTCCCAGTATCTACTTCTAAATTCATTATTCTGTAAGTAAGTCATTGGTTGCAATGTGTATGAACAGGCCTATCTGTGATAAAGTTTGGAATTGACCTGCATCATTTAAAATGGTCTCCTTCCTCTGCTTTCAACACTTAGTTAAATGTTGCAGCTACTCCAAAGGCAGTTTCTCTTACATAGTAGTTTTTCTGCAACTTGCATACAGCAAAGTGATGTTTACTGAATTTATGGCAGTAAAAGCAATTTCCTAAAATTTATTAAGCATATATAAAAGATGTTGATTCTTTTTTCAAGTAATATTTGTGTAATGGAGGTTCAGGGCTTTCTTCCTGCTGTTTCTTTTTATCCTACCAAGATAATAGGAATGAAAAGTAATTCTGATGCTCCAAAAATCAGAATGAGATCTCTCAAATTCAGGATGACTTTTTAGACCAGTATGCATTCTGGGAGAAAGTTGGAAAAGACAAATGTAATTATGAGAATAATATTAACAACCTCTCAAAACCAATTAATCAAGAAGAGAACCAAGTGAATACTCCCATGACTGGACAGCTGCACGTAGG
>WEIU01003618.1:77344-131654 GCA_013389925.1 Aegithalos caudatus | reverse complement strand
TTATGCTACATGTATTTTTTAGCTTAAGTTGCATAATCATAAAAGGCAGTGATCCTTAGTGGAGCGAGCAGATCTGAGCTGTGCATTGTTCCCTCTCAGTCAGCATTATCTGGGATAGAGCAGTAGTTTCAATAGCAAGTGCAGGAGATACAGCTACCTGCTTGCTCTCTGTTAGTTTCAATGAAGAATTAAAGTGAGAATTCTGTGTCTCTGCGACACTGTTTCTTTGATGTCTTTGCACAGTGTGGATAAATGGTGACCTAATGCTAACGGCATCTGCAATAAAACTGTGCAGACTTTGACTTTTACATGGCTCTTTGGGTTTGGTATAAGTGGGCCAGATATGGACATTTAAAACTGTGCTACTACAAAACAAACAAATTTATCTTTGAAAATGTTACATATGTGTACATTTGCATGCTTCCTTCAAGTAAGAGTCATGGTTTACCTGCAGACAACTGCATTTTCCTTGATGAAACTTCCATTCAGACATTGTAGATATAAAGCCAGCCAATATGGAGGACCTGACAGAAGTGATTACAGCCTCTGAATTCCATCCCCACCACTGCAATCTCTTTGTCTACAGCAGCAGCAAAGGATCCCTGAGACTGTGTGACATGAGGGCATCAGCTCTCTGTGACAAACATTCCAAGCGTAAGTCCTTGCTCCTTGGAGCCCCAGATGTCATTAAAGTCTTACTATTCACAGACAGCACATAGATGGGTGCATATCCCAGGGTATTAGTTTCTCACTTGCAGGCACATTTAAAAAGAAAACAGCAAAAGGAAGAATTTCTTTTTTTCACCTGTGCAAGTATTAGCTATGAACTTGGTAATAATCATGTCTGTGATCAGTTGGCCATACAGTTCTTATTGCAGGGATCAGAGAAGAACCTATAACTCTAGGAAAAGAGAGTTCCTGACAACTCAAAGAGGGTTAGGGAGTATTTAAGTAGAAGAGCATACTGGTTTGAATACACAAGTACTGTTCTGAATGCTGCAGCAAGTAAATTTTGATTGTCAGGCTGCCTTCAAATTTTGACTTTTCTGGATTAGGAAATCTCAGTATCCTTCCTAAAAATGTAGTTCAGCGTTTCCTGTATGTTTTTTTCCAATATTATGTCTGAACACACTCAGAGGAAATGCAATAAATAATCTGGTGAGGGGTGGGGAGGAGGGGAAGGAACTAAAATTTTGTTGTTATAGATGTTGTCATCAGTCCTACAGAGATAGCCTGTGAAATTTTGAGATGTACCACCAAATCATGATAGTTCATATCTGAAACATACATAAGAAGAAGGAAGCAAAATTTTAAAATATGTGACTATCTTTGTTCTCAAAGTAAAAGTTGAAGAAAAATGCATGTTTATACTGTCTTACTATCAGCTCTTTATGGTCTAGAGAAGACAGACTGTGGTTCTTCCCACCAGTAATCTGGCAAGCCTGGGCACTTTGCCTTGTGCAAACTGCATGTTCCTAATCTTCTGAGACTGACAAAGGCATCGTGGGTGGTTGCTGAGGAGCTGAGAACCTCATGAATGAATTGTGGTGGCTCTGCTTCAGTCACCTTCAGGACAAGGGCTCTTCCAGGATACCTATATCTCACAGAGCTGGGTCATCAGTTTCTTTTGCTATGCTGAAACATTGGAAGGAAATTCAAGAGAAATTCTTTTAGTACCAGAGCACATCAGAGGTTTTATGCCATTAAGTGTCTACTTGAACCGGCTTGAGATAGACAGATCTTATTAGTAGGGTCAAGAGGGGAGGAAAAAGCATGTGAAGATTTAAATGAGACATAAATGGTGCACAGATTTCATACATATGCTATTTTTAAAACTGAAAGGAATTTAGTAATAAGTCAATGACTAGGCCTTTTGAGTACAAGGAGAAATGCACATGCTCAGAAACTCTTAGGATGTGGTGTCCAATTATAAAAAATAAACTTTGAGGACAACTTCCCAACCAGAGAAGTGTTTTTTACCTTTGTTAGCTTGTATCTCCTTGTAGGGCGAGTTCAATACCATGAAGTGAAATGTAAGCATGACGCAGTCTGACACAATGCTGTGAGTTATCCTGTCCCACTTAATTGTTTTGTTCTGTAATACTTCCATTTTTTTCCTGCTAATAAGGCCTCCATGCCCCTGTAATTCAGTGCCAAATGCCAATCAGAACTTATTAAAGCCACAAAACAGCAACGCTGGATGAAAGAAGGCATTTTATGCTAGAAGTGAGCGCAAGGTCTAATGGTCATTGATTAAACCCCATTTTCCAGATCTATGAGTTAGAAAATAGTCATTTAATGTAGCATTGCTGCACTGAAGTCATCAGGCTCATTGAGAATCTGAGTGTGTACAGTACAAAAGTGATATAGCAATGGTAGAATTTCCAAAGTGTTGAAGGGAGAAGGCCCATGAGCTGCTGATTGGAGTGGTTTCAGCATAGCTCTCAAAGACAAGCAATGTGAATTATATACAACCCAAAGCAGCCTAAAAGGATATATCAAAAACCAGTCTGCAAAATCAAGTTATTTGCATGATTGTCTCTCTGGTACCTTGACTACACATCTGATTCCTCTTTACAGTTGCTAAATTTACAACTGGTGCATATGCATGACCAGTACCCTGCCCTCCTATCTTTCCTTGTCTCTCAGTCTTTTCCCATAACTGACTTCACTTTTCAAGCAAAACACCACAACTGGAGTTGCTGTAAACCCTCATGTTGTGCCATGCATCCCTGCTTTCTCAGCACAGTCTAGTATCACTGCCTGCTGTGTTTCAGATGCTGTTCCAAGATTGTAATGGATGTACATATTCTTATTTACAGTGTAACACTTAACAAAAATACCTGGATATGTTGTGAACTTTTGCATTTACTCTGTTTCCCCTTATTTATTCAAATCTCTGTAGCTCTCATAAAGTCTAATGCAACTCTTGTGGAAGAGCTCCATTTGTACAGGTTTAGAGAGTGCCATAAATAATTACTGTGCCCTACTGTAAAAATAAATTACATATTAATATCTGTAGTGTAAGTCAACCAACACAGGATGTTAATAAATTATAATGTCATGAAGATTTCTGGTTTTCTAAGCTTTGTGGCAGAATCTCTCTTTTAGGCATTAGTGACAGCAGCACTACAAGGTTTCCCTTATAAATCCTCATGGCTTTGACATGGACAAGATGAGACTACTTCCATTTGTACTCATCCTTGATCCCTATGCTGAGATTTAATAGCAAGCTGCCAATTTGTGTGATGAGTTGTAATGGGCATATCTATCCCTTAGAAAAATTATCTCAGACCACCAAATCTATTTATAAGTCATTGAAAGAATATCAGGTCAGTAGCTGAATTTTAAATGGTCATTGAGATACTGATAAGCTGTGATAAAATGTGTTGTCTCTCTAATAAACTACCTGAAACTGCTTCTTCTAACAGCCCTGTAACAGATTGTGCAGTACTGAGTGAGGATCACTCAGCAAGAAAATCTTATGTAGCCCTTGCAAATGTGTATCAGGGAAACATTCGTCTGTAACCATAGAGCACATGGGTACATTATGCTGTTCCATGTTATTATCAAACTTTGCAAATAGTGGGAGAGGTTGTCATCAAAAATGTTCTGGAGAGGAGGTGCCAAAGATATGAATGTCCCTGCTTGTTTAGAATATTAGAGGAGTGGGACTGAGGAAGGTGTTCTTGCAGTCCATGGTGATGTAGAGAAAGATTAAAAACATTTATGAAAGTCAGACTTGAGCAGCAACAAACAGGGAATTAATAAAAATAATATGGAATTTTCACCTAAACAGTGTACTTGTCAAAGCACACAAAGTCTGCCTTTGAGATGTCAATATGCATGGCAGTGTAGTGTAGAAAAAAGGCAGTGTATGGAAATCTGTGTCAGCATTGTTAGAGCAGTCAGCTGGGAACATTGAAGAAATAAAAGAACTAACCTCCACCTCAAATTCCATAAATTTTTATGCAAGGGTGACAAGAAAGGCAAGTATAGGGATACTGTTGCAGTAAGATCATTTTGACTAAAAATATGCTTATGGCAGCATTTGTTCAACTAACAAGTAGTTGCTAATTTGTTTTTTTTTTGTTTTTTTATTGCTAATATTATGTTCAGAGATCCTCATAAATGTGCATGGAGTTAATATAATTCTTCCAAACAGCTTGTAGGCTAGATGGGTACATATGGCCGTTTCATCAAATCATACAATAGAGCAGTCACAGCTCAAGTCAGCTTGAGCATGTGAACTCAGAAAAAAAAAATAAAGTGCTTTTTCAGTAATTCAGAATTATTGAAACCATTATTAAATGGTAAATTGTAAATTATAAACTGTATAGTTATTCAATATGGAAATTTAAGCCACTCAAGAGTATAACTCCTATTGATATTTCATGTAATAACATTAACATCTTAAAGTCATTGCATACTTCAGAAGCTGTAGTAATTTATTTAAATTCTGTATGTCGCTTTAAGGGTTTTTTAGTATTCATTTCTTAATATGTATTTGTAGATTAAAACCCTATTTCTAATTATCCATTACCCATGTGCGAAGTTTACAGCAAAATACTTCAAGGAAAGAGGAGCTGCAGTCTCAAGTTTATTGCTCTGTGTGCCACAGTGATCTTAAAAACACCAATTTTGGGGTTATATAGCATTGGCCTCTGTCACCATGAATTGGTGCTTTCTGTCCTCCAGACAGACTTCTCAAGCTCCAGCCCTCTGGGTCTGGAGCAGGAGCTGTTGAGAGCCCTCCTCCCTTGACCAAGGGAGCATTTGTAGGTGACAGGCAATCCCAAAAGCTTTCCCTGGACTCTCCCTGAATGGAGCACAGCATCTCAGCTGGTGCTTCCCAACCCCATGGGTTGGACAATCAGGATCTTAAAAATATAAGCTGGTTTTTGGAGCAGTGCAGAATGAATTCCAGGTTTGCTTTGTGACTCAGAGATGACACCCAAAGGTGAGGGAGTGGTTTTTCCATTGAGAGTCCTGTTCCACATTTTTATTTGAAATCCAGAAAGAAAGAATTCCTGAAAGAAATCCTTTCCCCAAGGATAAATGCCACTGTCCTGTCAGTCAGGCATGTAACTCAGTTGAGTTATCTGCTGGGCTTTTTTGAGATTACCTTTGATTTTAAAGAATTCAGAATCATGGAAGCAGCCAAGACATAAATCAAGGATAGTCTAAATAATCATGCTGAATTTTAAAAATTAATTATTTATATTTACCAGTTGTTTAAAGCAGGTTGGAATTTCAGAGACAAGACCCCTTTCAGACCTCTGACTGAATATGGATTATCTTTCATTTGGAACAGAGAACAACCAGATGCACAAAAAGGCCTGTGACAGAATATCCCTGCTGGATTTGCTAATTAATATTGACCTTTCCAAATGAATGATGCTTATTGTCTGACTGAAAAAGAGACAACTTGTTTTTCTTCTGTGTGAGCTTTACATCTAAAATACGCTTTTTATTTCTGCATCTGGTCTCATGTCAGGTTATCATCTGAGAGAGAGACAGTCATCACTCTCCCTGTAGGCACAGAGAGAGCCCTGTCAAAGTGATGTCCACTTCAGGCAAAATCTGTAAGGTTTCATGTGACAGGAGTGAAACTTATCTGAGCTTTTGAAATGATTTGACCCTATGCTTGATGAAGGCTTGTTCTCCTTATCCTAACTGTGGATTTATTTTTAAGCATACACGACAAAAGCATATATGCATTGCTGATTTTATATCCCCAATGAAGAAATGTGCCTGTATCCTGAGAATTTTGTAATTATGACTGTCACTAAAGGTCTGTTACTATAATTTGATGCATGCTAAACTAGATCCTGGAACAGATCCTTCCTTTTGCAGGAATCCCACCGAAATTTGGTGACAGATTGCCTTTAGCATGGGTTCCAAAGCTTCCATTCTGCTCAGTTTGGATGAATGTATAATAAAGACATTTAAAACACGGTTAATGAAAATTCAAAGATGTTTCTACAGAAATACAATTATGTCTATATAGTGTTTCCTCCAGTTGTGCAAGATATGTTAAAATTAAATCTGAGAAAGAAAAAAACTGATTTATATATTTCTAGCTATCAAGTACTACGAGTGAAGAGAAAAGCCTGAAGCAATGGTAAATGATTTATGATTGAAGAGGTGTTTCATTAACCCCTCTCCCCCAACCACACAGAGATAAAGCAAATAATTGCTGTAAGATTGATTTAATTATTCAGTCTATTAAAATTCCTGTCTTGTTTGCTTATTTTTTTAAATAGCCACAGATTCTGCTTTTTAATGTCTCATGAAACTAGCTTTCAAGATCTTATTTCACTGGGGGAGAAAAAAACCACTTATCACTAATCTTATATATCAAGATCAGAAAGACTTCCACATCAGTTTGTCTGTAGAGCAGTAGTAGTTTTATGTCCCATTAACTCCTTGGGATTGCTCACAACACGTGGCATTAAACATGCACATAAGTCTTTGTGAGACCGAGCTTTAAAGAGGCTTGATCTTCTAGATTGGCTTTGTGTGTTTTCAATTCCTTTTCTCTCTTTAGCACCATTTCTCTTTATTAACAAACTCACTGGCAAAGTTACATTAATCTAAGCAGCTCTGTAGTGAAGCTCCCACCCACTGATCTTTAGCTATTGATCCAGCTTTGCCTTTCAGCACTAATGCACCCTCCCTTGTGGTTTGTGACAAGCTGCAGCAACTCAGTGCAGATGGTAAAACAGATTCTTAAATATTGATCTGAGGCTCCACTTTTAAAAGCTGTGCTCTCTAGAGGTATTGATGAGAAGGCTAGTTTTAGTACTGGGTCATTGGATAAAGGAATGCTGTATGGTAGGTGAAATTTCAGTCTTGTGGTGTGGAGGTAGGGTCAGAAATTTGCTTTGAGTAAAAGAAGGAAAATGAGATGTGTAAGTGACCAGGGCACAAAGAGGTGCCCTCTGAATTACATAAAAGCAAATACAAAATGGAAATATAAAAAGATAGTTCTTTTTAGTTTAAAGCAGGATAAACAGCTACAGGCTATGATAGTGTAAAATGTTAAACAAATGTGTCTCACAAAATAATTGTATTTTAGATAGCTTATGAAAGCAGATTCAAAAACTCCCTCTCATGTATAACCATGTTAATCAGTGTAGACCAAGAAGGCAAGATTGTCACATTAGCAGAATATTCTATTACTGTAAGAGAATTTCCAAGGGAGATGAATGTATGAGTGGATTGGCTTAATACAAAACAATAAAGCATTCAGAGATAGTGAAAGATAGAGTAAATAATAATGGCAAATCAAATTATTATCATGAATAATGAAGCTAAAAGGTATAAAGAAACCATGAATTTCAGTGGGAGCTTGCAGTGGGCTTGATTCACTTAGAATGAACTCAGGGACTCTTTTATCTTAAATCCTAAAATAAATGTTAAACAGTGCATAAAAATGACCATACCTGGGCAGACCTTCTAGCCCAGTGTTCTGGCTCTGATATTGCCAGTAGCTACATCAACAGAAAATGTAAAAACACACCAAGTGTATAATCTTTACCCTCTGCAATTTGCAGTTGGAAACTTGACATTCAGGGACCTTAGTAGAAGTGAACTTACTGCATTCAACAATACTGAAATGGATGTGGGGTTTTTTTTCTTCCCTTGAAGTTGTGCAGTTACTTTTCAATCTGTGTGCATTTTTGACCATTCACAGTATCTTTCAGCAAAGTCTTTAGTAGCTTAATTAGGTATAGATGAAGGACCATCTTCTCTCTGCTTACCCTGTCCTAGTTTCATGTGGTGACCCCTACTTGTGGATTGGAAGAGACAGTGTACAAAGTGAACTGTCATTCCCTATTCATCCTTTCCATGCCACTCCTCATCATGACCCCCTCAGTCTTTCCTAGGTTGAGAGACCTCAGTCTATTTAGCCATTCCTTGCATGGAAGTAATTTGGTACTTCTGGTGATTTTTATTGCCCATTTTTATGTCTTGAGATCTCTACCACACTAGAGATAAGCCCACAATTATGCTTAGCTCAAGATGTGGCATTTCTTGAATTAAATGGAACAAAAAAAAAAGTGCTTTCTGTGTTGAAAATTAGTAACAAGTGTCATGTACTTAAAAAAATAGTATTTTCATAGAAATTTAATTTCAAATGAAATTTAGTTTACATTTTTTGTGCTAAATGATGAAATGTATGTGATAGAGAAAATCACAGCTGACCCTGAAATAGTGCTAATTTGCTATCTAAAAACATTAGAGTATAGTTAAATAATTTGTTATTTTGGTTGAATCTTTTTATTTATCATCTATTAGGAAAGCATATTGGTTCTTGCTTCTTTTGTTCCTGTGGCTAGTCTGTCAAGACCAATGAAATCCCATACATTTCAAAGTACTGTTTTTCAATATGTTCTAATCCGGTATTGCAGCCATTTTCATTTGGGATCTGGAATTAAATAGGGACTTAGTTTAAATGATAAATTATTTGGCCTTGGACTGAACCCATTTTCAGTGTTTATGAAATTAAAGCCCAGTGAGGGATTACCTGATCCACTTTCCAGGTCCAGTTGAAATTCACCTATTGTTTGTGTACGAGTGTAACCCAGAGGTTTATCTGTAATAAGTTCTTAATTCAATCTAGCTGCAGAATGTTTACTTGCTTATAGAACAAAAATGAAAAATTGTTTTCCCTATCATGTTCCACCAACTTTGTTTGGCCCTGGTCTTCATGGTCATCTTCCTCTCAGTAACCACACTGCCTCTCTTTCCCCTGTTGCTAAAGCTGTTTTCATCCCTTTGTGTGACCCTTGAACAGGACCTGAATGATTTTCTATATCCATTACCTGTCTTTGGAGGGAGGGAAAGATTTATTTCATGGTGCAGGATTTCCAATTATTTAAGTAACAGCAAATGCTATAAAGTCAGAAGCTTTCAGGACAAGATATAAACTATAAACAGTATCCTCTTCAAATGCTTTAATAAGTCATTATTTGTTTATAAGTAGAAAGAAAACAGTGCTTTTTTTTTCTGCTAGAGGGAATGAGCTTTTAAAGCTATTTGTAATTTTATCCTGTGGCTGATGGAATTTCTTACAAAGTCTGTGGAGCAGATTTCTATTAATCTTCAAGTATTCCTTCCTGTGTTGATTTCAGGAGGAATACAGGATTTTGTATACTATATCAGATTGTGAATCTGCACCCACCATATAAGACATTTTTAGCATTATTTTAAATATTTTTTAAAGTTCACATATGCCAGAATTTACACCCTGCAATGATTAAAGCTCTGCCCAGCTACTTTCTTAAAATTGAACACGAAAATTACTTTGGGTTGGATTTTTTTTTCTTTATCGGATGTGTCTTTCCCAATAAATAGCTGTTTCAGGTGTGTGGAATCAGGCCCATATTAATGGGAAATTGAGGTGGCAGCACCTGTGACCCCCAGAGTGCAGATGACAGTCACAAGATGTTAGTGCACCACATTTCTTTTGGCTACTGCCTGAGGCATCTGCTTTCTTTTGGCCAGTGTCTGGGAGGGAAGCTGTGACATGGACCTTTCCACCTACTCGTGTGGTTACTGGCTGGTTCATTTTTTAAATTTTAGATATTTTGCATACATTTCTGCACGATAAATGCACCCATTAGAGATGTCTTTACTATCCACTGGAAAAGGAAAGTCTCCATTCTGGATTAGATCAGAGAAGTTCACAAGGAAACAAGAATATCTTTTATGAGGGATAAGAGTTTGTTTTTCAGCAGATGGCACTTCCTTTTAGGAGAAAAACAGCATATTTTCATGCTACAGATTTTCTTCAGGATTCAGGAAAACAATGCTCTGACAAGGATCTTTAACAAAGCTATCCTTCTCTACAAAGTCTGGATTTCTATGAAGAGCTACTGTGGGTTTTAACTTGTGAGCAGGAAGCTGTGCAGAAAGGAATAGAGCATTTTTATTTCCCTAAGCAGACTCCCCAGTTCACCCATGTATCTGCTGGTGATATAAGGGGCAGGAGCAGTGTCTTCCTGGCAGGCTCCTCTTTAAACACTTTCTGTAATGAGAGATATGCTCTGCTTTCCTCTGTAATCCTGTGATATTTCTCTGTGCTGGAGTCCTGTCATCAAAATCACATTTAAGTCTGAGAAATTGTCACACGAGAACTCAGCACATCACATAATTTTTGAGTCCTATGTTCATTAGGTAGCTAGACATGTAACCTTGTTTCTTTCTTGTAATTAGCACTGTGGCCATTATCAAGAACAATTGTTCTTGATTTAACAAAAATTACATACCCTTTTATATGGCAGGTGTTTTTAATTAAGAAATTAATGATGAAATTTATTAAAGAATTTAACAGAATCTGTAATCAAATGTCAGTAAAGTTCAGATCTAACAAGATTTAGATACAGAGAAGTAAGCTAGATTGGAAATCTTGTGTTTCAGGTACTGATTGCTCCTGGGAGCAGGCCCAGCCTCCAAAAGATAAGTCTTAACAGTAATAAACAGAAAATGTGTTTTAAAAACCATGGGCTAGACCCATGGGGTTTTTTCCTATCAGCTTGGAGAGGTCAGGGCTGAATTTGAATTGCTTTCCTGAAATGAAGTCCAAGTCACAAGGCTAAACCTTCACTGCTGTTCTGTCTCCAATTTCTCCACTTGTATTAGGCAAACTGAAGGAAGATTCTGATTTTTGCAGTATGTGCATAACCTTATGTTGATGCTAAACCAGAAATAGCCAACTCCCAAGAACACTCTCTCACCTTCCTTTCCTGAGGCTAGTGCCCTGTGCTGGTTGCTCAGGCAGATGCTGGTAGTTCCTAAGCTTTCTCTTCTTTTCACTGGGAGCTGCTCCTTAATTTCCTGTAACAATTTTCCTGTGTTAGTTATGCTGACTAGAGGAACTATCTCCAAAGAATTGCTGCTACTAAAATTTCTACTGTTATCTTTCTTTAGTGATATGAGACTTTCATGCCTCTGTTAGTTCCACAGTTAATTAATCTAAGTCTTTCTAATACTTAATACAGTAAGCATAGAAAAGCAATAAATGGGGCAGATAAAGAATGAAACAGTTTAATCTCATTAATTAATAAAATGCAGAATATTCAGGTACAAATATCACTCCTAGTCACTGGGAGTTGGATGAGCCACATAGAGCCAAGAAAATGTATCTAAGCTATAAATGAAGGTATAGATCAGTTAGAGTGGGTTTTGTTTTTTTCTTTCCTGGTTTTAATAGCACCTTCACATCATAATTAGGAGGACGAAATTCCTGCCAGCCAAGTCTATAGTTTGGACAGATTAAAGGGAAGAGGTATGAGAAATGATAATTGCTTTGTGCTCATCAGACTTCTCTTGAAAATCTGACAGGATAATTACAAAAATACCTGCTTTGCAGAATGTCTAGGCAAAATTTTGAAGAGCTATTTAAAGTTGTTCATTTACAGTCTATCTGAAAACTTTTTTGCTCTTTTTGAAGTAGTTCATTACTATTCAGATGTGTGGTGCATGTTTAAATATAGACCTTATTCTCATGTGCACGCCTGGCTGCATTCCACTGCCCACCCCCAAAGAAAATTGCCCATAATTTTTTGCATTACCCCACATACTTCACCCACGTACTCACCCTTAACTTTCAGCAGAACATTATTTCACCTAATGGAAACTAACCTTGTTGCTTCCAACAGTGTGAATCATAGCCATGGATAAAATAATTGAGAGAGAAATGTTCCAGTGGACTACACAAAAAACTTCATTTTGACTGACAGTAAAAAGTTTTTCTACTTTCAGCATGCTTTCGTGTTTCCTCACATGGCTTTTCTGCACCTGCTTTCAAAACTTGAAAATGAAATTCACTAAATTGCCAATTTTCAAAGAATATTCTAGGAGCAGGTCCCAAAACCCTACAATTTTGTGAGAATTAAAGGACCCTGAAAGCCTGACTTTCTACTGAAGTTCGCCATAGAGGTCAGTTGGATCACAGGGCCACAGATTTCTGCAGAAAGACAACAGAATTGTTCTAGGCACCCCTGAGGTAGGGGTAGAGTCATCCAGTATCATTCTTATGTACAGTTGACCAGGGATGACCAATCTCATAGCTACAAGAGCTGGATTTTCACGTATGAACATCGTGTAAGCAATATTTCATGACCTGCTGCCTTGTCAGATCACACAGAACTGCTGATCATCACATTCAGGGAGTTCAGTGCTTTCCAGAAGTGTCAGCAATTGCACACCAACTACATAGTTCATGCATCCACATGTAAAGCCCTGACTGTTTTATGCTCACCTGTCAGGAGGAGATAATTGCAATTTGCAGTTGCTTTTTAAAATTCTCATCCTTAGTCATGACCAATGAGTAGCCTGCAGTGAGGCCAGCCAATTCTGGCAAGCAGGGCAGGCTTTGAGTAACCACTTCTCCCAGGGATGCCAGGACTGCTGTGACATCACATGTACACGCCTCTCACGTGACAGGGACACCTGGATTTTGGTTATGTCAGGAAATGGGTATGCAGACCCCAGAAAGGATGAAAGCATGAAATGCCTTGCTACAGGTATCTGTAATCAACTAACCAGGGTATTTGCATAATTTCCTAAAGTCAGGCTTTGAGTCCATAGCTATAACATTAATTATTGTAATATTGAAAGCTTACAATTCATATTTTTATATAAAGTTAAAAGAATAAATTAAGTGATGGATATACAATTAATTCTATATCATGTTCCTTCTTACACTAAATTACGTTTCACAAGAAATGCATAGTTCAGATTGTACAATAGAGCATTTTTTATACAATCCTGATCTCTGTCTCTTGCTTCTTTTTCTTTGAACAGTTTATGAAGAACCAGAAGACCCCAGTAACAGATCATTTTTTTCAGAAATTATCTCTTCAGTGTCAGATGTCAAATTCAGTCACAGTGGTAGATACATGCTTACAAGAGATTACCTCACTGTCAAGGTTTGGGATCTGAACATGGAAACAAAGCCTGTAGAAACGTACCAGGTAGGAATCTCTTACATCTTAAAATGCAATATTATAAAAGGGGCTCAGTGTTCAAACACTGGATGTTTCTGTAAACTTCTCATAACATTATCCGGGAAGCAGCAAGCTAAGAGAATTAATCAAGGTGGTTAAAATCCTTACAGTGGCATCCTTATAACAGGAAAAGGGCAATTGCAGCATTAGTAAGGAGGCATAAAGCCTGGGGAGTCAAGGTAGCACTCCCTGTGGATTGGGCTCTTGAAAGAAACGATTATTCTAACAAAAGAAATCATCTCTTCACTTTGGCATCTGCTTTCAAATGATGTATTTCACTAGTAACATTTAAAAGGAACTGAGGAAAAGATTTTTTGTGTTGCTTAGTACTCTGGTCCTGGTGGGACTCCTGAGAGTTTACACCTTTGTCATTTCAGAACTACTTTTTATAACTTGATCTGTGTGTTTCTCCCTTGTGCCTAGTTCTAGAAGAGCTCCATGTTAAACCCTGGCATCACCGCTGACACAGCAGCTCACAAATGCCAGACACATCTGGTTGCCTGAATTCATTGAGATATTATCCAGACAAAATGCCACTGGCTCCAGCCAGCGCTAAGTTTGTACTCTGACATCTGTTATGTTTGGCAGTAGAGGGCTCAGCTTACTTTTTCTGACTCTGGCTTGAAGAAGGAAAATATGTCTGTGACATAGAAACTGCTTGTTATGAAAATGCAGTAAGAAAAAAACCTGTTAATTTACATTAAAAAAGTGTATGCAAAGTAGGAAAAATGCCATTCATCTGAGTTGTGCTGCTTACTGAGAGACAATCCTGTGACAGTGCTGGATCAGTCCCTTGTTTTCTGTGTCTAAGTAATGGCAGGTGGGATAGAATAGTTCACCGTAACTATAATTAAGATTGGTTTTAAAAAACCATGATGAGATTTTGGTAGCATTTCTTGTCAAAACAAAGAAATTTTTCCAGTATTTTTTAGCTAGCATTTAGCAGACAGAGTGGGCCCCAGTGTTTTTCAATGCATCCATTACATTTTGGTGGATAGTGTTCACTGCTCAATGTGCTAATATTGGAAAATCTGAGCCTGTTTACCTTTAAGACTACAGAATTGGGTTTGCTCTTAAAATGGCAGTGCTTTAAATGTTGAATGTGATAGAAATGTTGATATTCTGTGAAAATATGAGTGGGAGGGTAAGAGCGAGACTCTGTTTTATATAACGGAATAGAATCTCAGTTTTTGGGAACTTAGGTAATATATTACTTTATACCTATGCTAATTTAGTAGGCAGCCTTGTCCCTGGGGAGGAATAGCTGGTCAACCCAACCTGTTTGTCTTGATTTTGACACCTGCTTTTGTTTCCTCCTGTAGGCAGCTGTGAAACAAGCTGGTCACTTTTAAATCAGTCTGGCACCCAACAGTAGGGCCAATTAAAAAGTTATATTTCTTCATGCTGAGATGGGGAAGAATGAGTACTGATAATTGCAGTCAGAAGTTTATAGGAAAAAAATCCAAGACCCACAACAACAAAACCCCTTATATAATATTTTAAAAATATTGCAAAATAGAACAGTGTTCTTAAATCTCTGGATTGCCTTTAATTTTCAAATATTTATCCAGTGCCTTGTAAAGAATATAAAAATATGTTGCTGGGCATTGCAGTAGACTAAAGGAGAATCTGGAACTAGGAGCTTTGGGAAGCCAATACCACAGGATTCCATAGGACTCATGTGATTCAGCTGCTCTGAGAACCTTTCATGTCTTTAAACTCTAGAGAATAGAGAATTCTAGCCTAAGAAAAAGTGGTTTAAATTACTCTCCTAAATAATTTGTCTCAGAGATCTCTCTCTCTCAGAAACCTAAATCTCATATATAAACTTGGCAATTTCTCAAAAGGTTTTTTGGGGTGGATCACTGGAAGGCAACAAATAAACCTAACATTTTCAGTTATGTATCCACATAATTATGACAATACATCATTAAAAGATTAAAATCCATTAAAAGACTGAATTTCTCATTTCATGCACTGCATGGTAGGCACTTAGACATTGCCTTGCTGCAATAGTGAGGGTCACAACAGGGGATTTCACACAGAGTTGTAATATAGAGCAGAGTCCATAACTGTACTGCTTCATTATCAGCTTACAATTTTAATATTAAAAACGTAATGAACAAAAATGGATTCCTCATCCAGGTTCTTTTTTGTGTCAGTGCCATGGGTCAAAGAATGCTATTGCAGCTGTTGCAGCCCTGCTGAACATGTTATCTTCTGACAATGTTTCAACATGATTTTCTCCTGTTTGTTTCACACAAAAGAAAAAAGGGCAGAGCATGGTCACTGGACAGCACTAAAAGAGCAGTGCAGTGGAATGGCCAGTGCTCAAATGTTGCAAGGCAGCCCTGCCTAACAGGTTACTCTTCTGATGCTGTCAGGTGAATTACCCCAGCAGAAGCCTTAGGAGCAGCAAGGTGAGCACATTCATAGCTGCAATAGCTTGGTCCACTTTAGGCAGGGTCTGTAGCATAGAGATTTGGGCCAAGTGCAGTTCCTGGTTGTGTTGCTTCAGTCCCACCCAATAAAACAGGTCCTTGTGTAGCTGTGTTGCTATGTTAGTCTGGAGCACAGAATTGCTAGATAATTCCATGAGGGTCATAGGTCACAAAGACATTGCAGTGGAAAAAAGGTCCTTGGTAATTAGTGAGGGATGAATTTGGTTTGCTTTCAAGTACTATTGATATGTGGTAAGAACAAGATGTGGCAGACAGGACAAATCTGATTTTACCCTCAGTTGGTAGAGGCATATGAATATGCAAACAGTGAAAGTATTTGTTCCAGTTACTTTTTCACAGTCTCTCTGAAGGTCTGAATGTGCTCAAAGGTGGTAATCAAAAGGTCCACATAAAGAACAAGGTGGTTGTCCAAGGCAGTAGAGTGAGTCTGACAGTCTTGACAAGGTAAGGCATCTGAGAGAGGATTTACAAAATCCTTTTTGACAAAGCTGATAGAAAGGCACAGCTCCAAGCTGTGGAGTTGGACACACTTTACAAAGGGTGTGTACATGACAGTGGTCATGACAGATGGCTGCTGGAAATGGTAACAAGAGAAAGACCTAGAAATTACATTTAGGGAGACAAATGTGATCTACTTCCTTCTGCCTTACCCAACCTTTCTATTTCTTCCAAGTATTGGGAGCTCACAAACATGACAAAGAAAAGAATTCCAGTTCTGTAACAAATTACACTGCTAACATAAAATGGTTTTAAGTAAAGAGAAAAGGAAAGGATTTAATTACAGAGAGTGTAGGAAACTGCATCAATGGTAAGTGTCCTGACCTATTGCTCACTGTGATGGTAAATGCATTTAATTGTGGAATGTTCTATCTGCCCACATAATTTTAATTGCTGTATAAGACATTATCTGTAATGTACAGTTCAGTGTTTATTTATTCATGAAAATTGATCTATAACTAAAACTTATAATTCTTAATAATCTTACATCACAGGTATTCTTTGGATACAATACTATTTGACTATCAGAAATGGGTCAGTTTAAAGAAAATCCAAGTGATACGTCATTGTTTCTTATCTGCTCTTGATAGAGGTTATTTTACTAGAAGAAATGTTTGTGCCCTCAGGCCAGAGGAGGATGCTGAGCATCCATGAGCAGGAACAATTTCACGGGACTTGCAAGAACCTGTAACCTCAGTATGGCAGAGCTAAATTATACCATTGGGCCCTTGGATTGGTGTTTCTCCAGGAGGTTACCTACACATCTTTGTTTTACACTTTGTACAATACCTAGAAGAAAATATCAGGAGTGGAAATGCATTAGTGAATTTATCTAGTCAGGATTTTTTACCTTATTATTTCCTTATGGAATAAATCAAATCATCCAGAAGAAAAATTAATCAAATCAAGTAAAAGACTGAAACAGTTTGCATGAGATCTCTATGATAATCCTTGTTCAGGAGAGATATGTGGCCTAGAGGAGAGAAATCTTCTGCTGGGTAGTCCTACTTTTCTAGTTAGTAAGTGAGAATTTGCAATGCTGTTTTTAATTCTCAGGCAAATAGGAGAAATCCTTGGGCCAAATTAGTGTTCTCATTTGCAGCCTGTGCAACTTTGTGCTGTATCTGGCTTCTAAAATACCTTACAAAAATAAATGTAATACCATAAAGGTTCTTTTAATAGAGCCAAGTTCCTTCTGCTGTGAGAGTCCACTTACCTTGGAATATGGCATTTTTGTTACTATTTAAATCAGATTTCTTGCACATTAATTAGCCCATCTAGGGTATCAGCTGGTGAAATGTCTCTGGGAATTAGGCTAGCACTGAGAAAATCACCCAAGCAGGAAACAAATGTGTTGAAGAGGGGTGGTCTGCAGCCTACTGAGGGAAGCATGTTTAGTCCCTTCCTGCAACAGTAATTCTGTAGCACCTGGTTAATTGGGCTGTGGAAAAGTACAGTTAGCTCCTTTGGAGTTTAAACATGGTGTCTTCTGCAGAGCTACCAATCTACGCAGCTTATTTTGAAAGTGAACGTGGGAGACAACACAGAAAGTAAAGGGCTGGTTGTGGAGTTCTATATTTTCTTGATTTCAAGAATAACAGTTATTTTCTTTAAAACAGGTCCATGATTACCTTAGAAGCAAGTTATGTTCCCTCTATGAAAACGACTGCATCTTTGACAAGTTTGAATGTGCATGGAATGGATCAGACAGGTAATCAATCCATCCTTCTGTCCATCACTGTCCTCCTTTAGCAGAAGACCTCCCATATGATAGGGAGCAAAGTGAAAGCAATTACACGTGGTTATTTTCCACATCAATGTACGGAATCACACACCAGTGTTTGGGTTGATAGAAGATGTTTGTGCAGTCGTGTCTCTGACTGCCTTAGAGATGATACATGCCTTAATAACCTTGGCTCATGCCTTAGGGGAAAAAACCCCTTCAAATTATGTCCATTTTCACCCAAATCATAAATAGGCTGCAAAAGCTAAAAGGAAGGATGCCAACTCACACAATCCCACCAGCACACCAAGGAAACTTACATGATCCTGCATTTGCACGTGAGCTGCCTCAGAAATTCAGTTCACTTACTGGTAATGGGTGTGAGGAAGAACCATCACAGGCACCCACTGATTCTCTACAAACTGCTGTCAAATGGCACTTCTGATACCTCCCTGCATCAGAGCAGTCCCTTTCCCTATGTACTGATGGAGAGGTTCTTGTTTTTATCTTGGACATAATGTCTTATTGAACATTTTAATGAGAAATACTGGCACAAGTCAGAGAGTGTGAGCAAGGATGCAGCAAGGTAACACCCTAATGCTGTCAAATGGTGGCAGTAATTTGTGGAGTAGGAATATGGTACAGGAATAGCTGAGCAGCCAAGAGGACTGGATTAAAAAAAATGGATAAAATCCAAGAGTATAATGCAAGGTGAGGATTTTAGTTAAAAAAAGAGCACAAACCTTCATCTTATCAGTTGGAAACAACTCCCAGGGACACTCATATGCTAGGTGACTTTGGAAGGGATCAGCAGCCTACAAAACGCATGTGAGAAAGAGCACAGGAGCCAATATTGAGTGACACACAATGACTCCTGGTTCAGCAGAGTTAGGAGCCAAGGGGCAGAAGTTTGGCACTGAGCCTAGAACTGCTCCTTCAGCTCAGCCTCTCATTTGGGAAAACAGTCTGTCTCATTGTATTGAAGCAGGTTTTCCCACCCTGGAGTGGGCAAGGACTGTGAAACAGGCAGTCTGAGACATCTGTGAAAGACAAATATGATCCTTGAATGGGCAAGACTGAGCTGTCCAGCAGGGAAAGGAGTAGTGATGACATTATGTTGGGCACTTATTCACAGAACTTTGAACTGCATTTACACATTTCCTGTCCCTCATCACCAAACTGGATGAACTAATCGAGCAGATGGCTTCTCTAAAGAAGAGAGACCAGGACTTTGGTTTTCATCATCTTAGCAAAGGAGAAGCCAAGATTTTAATTGCTTGTAGTAAGTGTAGCAAGGAGATAAACATAGGGACGAAGAGAATCTAGCTAAAATAAATGTGAGTGATAATGAAATAACAGCAAATGGGTGTTAAGAGTCAACAGGTAGTTATAACCTGGAAATTAGAGGTAGTTCATACCTGTCCAAACACTCACAAGCTTTCTTCCCATCCTGAAAGCAGTTATATACTTGGTTAACATTGGTTAAAATTGAGTCTGAACTTGGAAGTGCAGAACAAAATCTCTTCTAGTTCTGTGTTCCACAATTGCAGATCAAGTATTATGCTGTACACTGGATAAGGGGCACCTTGTCTTTGCTCAGTTTGTCTATCTTACCAATGGAAAGAATCTGTCTTTGTTAAAAAATTAAACTTGTACCTTGTGTCATTCATTATGCAAATGAAAATACATATATATTCCATTATCTTTGTTGCCTGCATGGCAGAGTGATGTGTTTTTTTGACAAGAATTAACTCAGCATTGAGTATCCCCTATGATACCAACTGCTGGCCATTTATAATTATATAGATGGACCACACTGAGCAAAATACTTCCCAGATTGCTGTCATTGCAACTTGGACACCAGCTGTTGTGACTTTTGGTATGGCCAAAGATTGGGAATGCTCTCAGAAAAAATTAGTGGAAGATCCAGGTTTTGGGGCTTTCCTATGCAACTCCTAAACCAATGGATGAATGGTTGTTTTATCAGAGGGTTTTGTCAGGCTGGTTACAGCTTGAATTTGGCCCTAATAGAAATACAGAATTTAAAGCATTTATTGGAAACACACAGTACTGACTCCTGGCTAAATCTGGCACAGAACAAGAGTGCATTTGAACCATGTAGATATTGGGAAACTTCAAAAAAGATCCAGGACTTTTCAGGTATTTTCAAACCTTTTTGCTTATCCTTGATGGGAATTCCTAGTGCATTTTGCAGCCACTTATTCCCAGGCCTAGAGTCCCTCTCTGGCCAGATGAAGTGTTGCTGTCCTCAGTGGGGTAAGACCACTCTCTGGGTAGTTGCCTGGTACTAATGGAATTCTTGTTCAATATCAGTGTTTAAAGTTAGTGTAATATTTTCATTCATACTTGACAGATCAGAAAGATCAATGCAGGGAGTAAGTGGGAACATTAGATTGTGAGGGCTTCATTTATTGTACTGCCCAGACACAGGCATTATTAGTCATGCACAATTACCAAACTTGTCACTAAACACAATGTGCTGCTCTTGATTGTAACAAACTCTCGAGTAGAGGAGCTGGAAACATTTGACAACAGAAAAGGGCTCTTTTAAATTTAGTTATTTCTTTTTAGAAGTCAAATATATCAGATCTGATGCTCATCTTTTGATTCAGCTCCTCTGAGCTCCTTGCTTTATAAATATGGCAAATATTGCTATACATTACCAGAGTATTTTTTTATTGGAGGATCATAATTTAAATAATATTTAGGTACCAGTGCCTCTTAAAAAACAATTAATTTGAACAGTAAGGTCACTTAATTTGAGTCTTTTGGTAGGCAGTTTTTAAAAAGGTAAAAATTGCATATTGACTGTTGTACCCCAAAGAGATGCTACAGTACTTACATTATTAATCCATCTCCTTAACAGTAATAACTGCAGTTCTAAACATATTGTTTTTTATCTTTTGCAGACTCCAAAGCTGTAATGACAATCTGTAGTGACAGGATTGTTCAGTTAAAAATGGAAGTGTGCTTATTATTTAAGTGAAAATACATTTTATTAAGTTTTGTCATTACTAAGAAGTTAATCTAGGCTATGATAGGACCTGATGGTGAGGCTGTTCACAAAAATAATCAACATACGTGAGCTCTGATTAGAACGTGATTGATGCTCAGTTACTCCAATGAACAGGAACTAATACAATCAGACAGAGGGGATCTCATTTGCTGAAGGGCACATTAATCACTATGTACTTTGGCAACAGTGGTCAGGGGAGGGAGCCAAGCAGAGGTCTCACACTAATTCATCCAGATGAGCGTGTATTATCTGTGGTTGAGTGTATTACACAAAAATCATGCTATCTTTATTGTATATACATCATTACATGACTATATAGAATAGGTGAGTTCTACTTATACAGCAATTTAATTTAGCTCTTCCATTCACATCCAAAGTCAAGCATTTTAATAACAACCCAGAGGACACTCTTTTCTTCCCACTCTCAGCAGCTTTCAGTTTTACCTTGAAAAATAAGCACTTTTTTAGCTTTTTCTGAGGTAAAGAAGCCAAAAAAAAAAAAAAAAAAAGAACCCAAACAAAACGTAATTCTACATGATAGCAAGTGAATACCTTAGTTAACTATTTTTTTTTTTAAGATTTCAAATGAATGGGTGTATGGGACCCCTGCCAGAGAGCCTTCTAAATACCATCATGATAAGTGATATACTGCAAGCAGATGAGTGAAGTCACATACAACTGTTCAGTCAACCCTTTCCTACTGAACTGTCATTCATCCCCCTGAATATCCTTCAGCCTTCACTCTAATCAGGAGGAATTGGCAGATCCCATTGGATGAGATGTTAAGAGTCTATTCCTGTCTGGCAGCACACTCCATGCTGGCATGCTAGAAGACATCATTTTGTTCTTAAAGCTTGGCATGTCAAATATTAGCTTGGAAGTACTTGGGGATCCCTTGTTCTTATTTCCAGTCTGGTGCCACCCAGCTGTACCAGGGTGCCACTGCCCTGAATCCTGTGTCTCAAGTTTTTCTAGCAGCCTCCTCCCCAGGTTTACATAAATAAGAGACAGTTTCAGGTCTCTTTTAATGCAGGTGCCCGAGGGACATCTTTGCTGAGATTTGCAAGTGTGGGGCAGGCTCTGGTGGAAGCTGCCCTTTGAGTCTCCTCCCCTCACACCTGCCAAGTCCAAGCCCTGCCTCTTGCCCCAGGGAATGATGTTCTGCTGCCACATCTGCACTGAGGGGCAGGGCAGCTGGGCTGGTTTATTTTTCTGTCACCCTTAAGCAGGGTGTGTGCAGGTCCTTGAAGCCCTACCCAGCCCTGCTCTTCGTCCTGTCACACCATCCCATGGCTTCCATGGTCTTGTGAGCAACAGTGAAAGAGTGGAACTATGAAATGAGCTGAATTTCTCAAGATAGTAGAAATCTGCAAGTGAATAAAAACTTCTCTGCATCTGGGAAGACTAATTTGGGCCAGAGTTAGCCCGAAAATTATCGAAGAGTTAAAAAACCCCACAGAAACAAACAAATAAAAAACCCTAAACAAGAAAAACAACACAAAGCAATGTGGAGCAAGTAGTAGTTTGGTTTTTAAGCAAGCCTTAATTCCAGCTGATACCCCAAATCTTCAGGGCAATCCCTGACATCGGGGAATGCAGCTGAATGGAGTGATTTTGATGGAGGCTGTTGTGTGCAAGGATGGCTGCAATATGGATAACATTTAAGAGGTTGGCTTGAAGTATGGGAACAACAAATCTGAGAAATACAGAGATATGCCAATTCTTAGTGACTGATATGTTTGATGAAATCTCATTGCCCAAAAAATATTGTGAAATATCTCATTGCAGGTTAGTAAAATGGTGAAAATCCATTCAGATACCTTTGAAGTTGGTGAAGTAGAGAGTTTGTTGACTGCCCAAGAGAAGCAGAACTTTTTAGCAGGGAAAATATCTGAAGCATCCTATACTGAAGCATTTAATTTAACAAAGTCACTACCAAAACCAAAATATCGAGAATCAGATGGTTAAAAATATTAAGGTAATTAAAGATGCCAAAGTCATCAGTAGTTGAGAGGTTGTTTCTGTAGACCCTAAAACTCTGGCCCTAAATTAATCATAAGTGGTACAATGCTGGTGTCATATTTAATAAAATCATTATCCATAGGTAAACATCTGCTCCTTTTGAGTATTAACTGTTACCATGCAAACAGGAAGAACTTTTTTCTCTCAAATAATTTATTTCAGACAATTTTACAGATTGAAAATTTACTTTTAGAAAAAACAACCCTACCTGAATTATTGCTGGCTACCAGATCAATGTGGCACAGGGTGAAGAAGCCTGAACTGAATGGGAGGTGTACAATTAATATTCTGGTAATTTCAGAACTACCTCTCCTGCCCAAATGAGCTTTAGTTCTTGGGAATTGCTGTTTCCCCAGCCTTTAGCCCAGAGAAGGTAGGGATGCACCTCAAAACACCTAGAGAGCCAAGCAAATTGTCTCCAAGACTGGAGGGTAAGGGGAGATAACCAAGAAAGGGCAAGCAATGAGACTTACAGAAGCAAAACAAAGATTTGAAAGGGGTAGGAAAAGGAAGAGAGAATCACATAAGGGTTTTTTGGTGGTTTTTTTTTTTTTTTTTTAGTTGTAGAGCAGGATAGATGGAAATGAAAGAAGAGGTGAGAATGAAGAGAAGGGGAAAGGGAAACCTATCTGGGAAATGTGATATAGGCAGAATCAGAATTGGAGGGGAAGAAAGAGAAAAAGAGAACAGAACGGTGACTAGAGAGGGAGTGAAAAGTCAATAATAGTAGGGATTGCTCTGCAGTAGAGTTTTCCCTTTCCCCTTTTAACTTCTGTAAAAATACATGTTATTCTTGGTAAAAAAGAAAAAAGGGAGGGGTAAATCTGCGCCCCAGTGACCCCACATGAGGACCGAAGTTTGGCAGTGAGATGCCTCAGACTGCATCATTGATAAGCATTGATGCTTACTGATAAGCAAGTATGGCCAGTGTCAGTGCAGGCAGGAGGAATCTGTAGCATTTTTGTTGTCACTCATACCTGAACACACATACCTGAAGAATTGCCAGGGCCTTGCTTGGAGCAGATCAAACAGAGGGAGCAGAGAATACTCCGGGTGCTCTGCAGAGCAGCCTCGTGCTGAGAGGAAAACATTCCCTTCCTGGGGCAGCACAGGAGGGTTAATGTGGTGTTGTGTGAATGCATTCAGGGCCCTGCAGGTATGGGGTGTTGTCTCTCCTTCCAGAGCACTGGCTGGGCTGCAGGGTGAAATGCAGGTGAAATGTAGGTAGTGGTAGTCATGCTGCAGCCATTGGGATTTTTTTTGGTTGGTTGGTTGGTTGGTTTGAGGGGTTTGTTTAGGAGAGGTGGGCTGTGCTGTTGTTTTATTTGGGTTGTTTTTGTAATCATGCTGGCTGTAGCTGTGGTGTTTTGAGCTGGTTCAGTCAGGCTGCAGCTTTGCTCCAGCCTGAGCTATCAGTACGCTGCTCCTCAGGGTGCACTGGAGTGTGTTCTGCGTCCTAAATACCTCTGCATGGCAGAGATGATGGTGCCTCTGACCTTGTGCAGCACAACTTGCAAACCTGCCTTCTAAGGAAAATTAGAGGTGGTGAGACAGAGCTTTTCTGGACTGCTGTCTTACACACCTGTGAAGTAGTGTGGGATGTTTTGAATGAGGGACTTTGGTTTCTTGAACCAGCCTCTCCTGCAAGGGTTTTGTGCAAGCCCTTCCCATAACACTGCTGTGCAGAGCAGTGTCTGGGAATACAGAACTGACTCTTCTATGTTGAGCTACAATTTATATTCTACTATTTAAAAAAAAAAATCTCCTTATCACATAAGACTCCATTATTGCATACTGTATTTTCCTGAACAGGAAAAAATTGCAGGCTTACGTCTAGTTTTCACTCTCTTTTATTACTTTAAGCAGCAGGTAAGGTTATAATCCATCTGCATTTGTGACCTTGAACAAGAATGGGCAGTTTCTCATTTACATAATGCTGTTTTTTACTGAGCCATTAAACTGCAGAAAAATAGGGCCAGCATGAAAAGTAGTCATCTACATATGTTAAAAAAAATAACTGCAGTAAATCCGACTGAAGAAAGCAGACTTTTAAAAATATGCGAGAGTTCAAGAAATTAAAAAGCAAATGGACTGTAAAGACATTTTTACTGCAAGGAAAACATTCTAAAATAAGACCCTTAACAAACACCTCTCTCTGCATTTGGTGCACTGGTACTCTGCCAGCATGAAAACTGCTTCTCTGACAGTTCCCACTGCCCTCAGGAGGGATGCTCCTCTTTCCCCTGGGAGCCACAGCTCTGCAGCCCATGGCTCAGGGCTGCCCCAGTGTTACAAACCTGTTTCAAAAATTTGCCTGAGGGAAAATATACAGATGGACTGTTTACATCACAAACTGTGTGTGTTAGTGCAGAGATATGTAATAACCTCGACTTTTTCATGTTGCAAATAACCATTACAGCAGGAGCTGTAATGACAAGACATGGTGATTTGGAAGGAATGAAACATTTGATTTACTGCTGTTGATTCAATTTCTGAAATGGGCACTAATCTTGATCAATAGGCTTTCTGCAGCTTCTGGGACACATTTTATCAAGCTGTCACACTGACTCCTGTTTTTTAGCTTGTGAGGTTGTTAACTTGTGCCTTGCTAGGCAGGATTGTGCCAGGCCTTTTGCGGGTGCAGAAAGAAAAGGGAAAACTCTGCAGGCAGTCAGGGGTGAGTCCTGCTGCTGGAGAGCATCATGGAGCTCCCTTCCCTGCCAGGGCTGGATGGGTCTGCATGTGGACAAGTGTCCCTGTGCATGCCCCCAGCAGCGAGCTCCCTGCAGACCTGCAGGGAGCAGCCCCTCTCCATGAGATGAGGGCAGGGTGTGCTGGGTCTCTGTGCTATGCTGTCTGGTTTGCAGCAGCTCCCTTTGGTGCTTGAGGAGCTGCACAGAGCTCAGTGCAAAGATCAGCTGCCATCAGACTGCAGCATGCCCTCGGCAGACATGGAAGGAGGGTGGAGCTGGGTGATTCCCAGCATACAAACCCAGCTCACCCACTCCAGTTAGCCTGCAATGGCTCTGGAGCCTCTGCTGCTCCCAGCTGTAGTCACAGCGATGAGGGGCACAGCTCACATTTGTGCTTTTCCAGTGGATCATTCATTTGTATTACAGTCACTCCTAATGGCCACAAATGAGATCAAGGAAGCTCTGGCTGGAGGCTGTGCACACACTGGAAGGCTCTCCTGAATCCAGGAGCATGTAATCTAATCAGCTGGAGAGTGTTTGCGTGGTGGTGGAGAGTATGGCTCATGCCTGTGAGTTCTCCCATATTCTCCCTTATGCTCCATGTTTCCCTGGCCAGTCTGCTGCTCAACACAGATTTCCCCCTCAACAGCAAAGTGTGAAAGCAGTTGTCATTTGAGATGGAGGTTTGTTTATTAATGCCACACACATCAAATATGTTCTTTGGGGCTCTATTAGAAAGGCAAACAGTTACTGATTGCCTGAGTCTTAAAACTGTACAGCTTTTTCTGTGCAGACATGACCATTTGGGGGGGATGCCCTCTTACAGAATGGACATTCAGAACAAAACCACACTGTTTGGGGCTGAGATAAGAGCATAGAGAACGGCCCTGGTTTCACATATGGAAAAAGTTCACAGAGGATGAGCTTTCAAACAAGGCTCTGAAACCCATGATTATGCTAATCCAATAACCTGAGGGCCATGGATGAAATCCTGAATTCATTAAAGTTAGTGACAAAATATCCTCCCCTAGGGACTAGGGGAATGAAGCAACCAGCAACCTATTATTTCAAACTGCTAGCTGATTAATGAGGTAATTTTTATACAGATAGAGGAATGTTTTCTGTCCTTTTCCCCCAGACCCAGAAATTTATCCTGACTTGATGTTTCATTCAAACTTCCTACAGGAGATGCCAGAATCCTGACACCAGTGTGTTTATTTCTAAGAAGCATTGTAGATACAAATTTTAATGATATCTGGACTTGCAAGATCGGTAGCTTCAGCAAGGGAAAGACTTTCATGTGGAAATAATTTACATATGCAAATTCGATGTGATTTTTCAGAACCTTTCAAAAGACCCTTCTTCAGAATACTCTTTAAAATATATAATAATGTATAAGACTTACTGTTGTTGTATCAAAAGATTTGAAATATGTGGCCATTTTTTAAACTATTTCTGGAATCATGGTAAAACTCAGCTGTCATTAAAGGTAAAGTTCCAGAGAAAGGGAAAAAGCCTGAAATGTATGACCCTTAAGCATTCATAAAAAGCTGGAGGGTAATTAAAAATAACTTATTAAAACATGTTGCTTTTATTATCTTGTGATGTGACTCTCAGAATGTCAGGGAGTGGACATTATTTTAGGTAACTGTAATTTTCATTGAATAACATGGGAGGGAAAGGTAGAGGTAGAAGAAAACTCTTCATTCCAGTACTGAGAAAACCCCTTTTTTTTCCCTTACTGTTTCCCATCTGAAACCAGAGGACAGCTAACCCTGAGGTCAGCCTCGGCTGTCCTGATCCAGTCATGTTGGTCGGCTTTGCAGGAGCTGCTGTCTGACTGCCTTTGTCACTGCTCTCTCTCTGTCTCTCTGCAGTGTGATAATGACAGGTGCATATAACAACTTTTTTCGAATGTTTGACCGCAACACCAAGCGGGATGTCACCTTGGAGGCCTCCCGGGAGAGCAGTAAACCACGAGCCATCCTTAAGCCCCGGAGAGTCTGCGTTGGAGGCAAACGGAGGAAAGATGACATCAGTGTTGACAGTTTGGACTTTACTAAGAAGATCTTGCACACAGCATGGCACCCAACCGAGAACATCATTGCTATAGCAGCGACAAACAATCTGTACATATTTCAGGATAAAGTGAACTCAGAAATGCACTAGATTTATCAATATCCCTCTATATTTACAAACCAGCCTCTTGAGAGTTGTAGAAGGATGTGATCTTCACAAAAATTGTGGCTTCTGTGGTGGGATTTGTAGGTTGCATCCTTTCATCCCTCAGCCTGTATCATTATTGGTGGCAAGCCAATTATTTTCCATCACTGCAACTGTATGAGTAAAAGGCACGAGTGCAAATCCAGTACTGTGGTCTGTATCAGTTCCTTTAAACAAACAGGGGTATTTATTCAGTTTAGGAGTGTTCCTGAGGAGGGCTGAGGCTCCTCAACTCCTGTCCATCCTTTCGAGGGTCTCAGTGGTTTGCAAGACTGTGGTGTCCTGGTGCCCTTCCTGCTTTGCAGTGCACAGCATTTACCACATTGTTAGAGCTTTTTGCCTCAATCTCTTGATTTTTTTTTTTTCCAGTGCTGTTTTCCTGTCTTTCACTTAAGCCAAGCCTGTTTGAAAGAATGGATAGCCACATCCCTTTAGAGCATGTGGAGCATTGGAAGGACCTCATGAGAGTTAGAGCTGGAAGCAGAATCCCTGCTGGTGAAAAGCTGCCCCATCTCACCCATCCCATTCCCTTCTTCACAACACTCTCATATTTATTTATTTATTTGTTTGTTTATCACATTACTTGGTGCTTCACCTTCCCAAGTGAGTAAGTGACAGACTGGTATAGTTACCCAGCCAGCTTATTTTAAGAATTTCATTCTCCACGGTTCTCTTAGCTCTGTTTAAAACAATAAGTAGTATCTCCATTGTGTGATGACTATTAAAAAACTTGGCTTTGCAGCTCTGGAGGGACTGGCTGATCAGACACAGCCTGGCAATTCACACACAAACCCGTGCTACCATTTGGGGTTGGAAACCTTGGCTGGAAGTGCTCTCTTTGAAGGCACCAACCAACTTGAGTGGGAACAAAGTTACATCCCTGCTAAACACTTGATAAAGTCCCTTGTTTGTTGTTTGCAGAATGGTTATGTTAATCCTGGCCTTTGGGGAATACAGGCAATGCCTGGTATCTGTAACTGTGAAAGGAATGGTACTGCAAGAGGCAGAGCTGCTCAGTGAATTTTAACACTTTTAAATGAGGCCACTTCTGGGGAACAAAGTTAGTCCTGGAGAAACATGAAAATTTGAAAAATCCATACCTAACAAAACCTTCCTCCACAGAAATGCTGTTAGATCTATCTCTGTTCCGTAATGATGAGTGACATAAATGGAAAGGGAAAGTACACACAAAGTAGGGCAGGAATGGTACAGGAATGGTGCAGTAGGCAAGAAGTCCTCTTAATCCAGGAAAAGGAAATTCTGCTGCACCCTTAACAGCTCTGGCAGAAAATTCAACATCCCAAAGGATTCCTACTCTAACCATGAATAAAAGAGCACAGCTCACATGACCTCTTAATCTGCCCATATTAAAACTCCTCAGAAAAAAGTCTTTAAGCCATTATGCACTGATTTCTTGGTAAGTGGAGAATGTACTGATGAAGGGATCTGCATGCTTTTGTATTTTGGTTTGGGGGACGGGTGGGTGAAAAATCTGCTTACAAGAAATAAAAAAAAATCTAGAGCTTTTATATGACATCTCAACACTACACCTGAAATCTGTCTGTTTGAAATTTTCTAGATCAATGCTGTATATTTTGTGTGTAGAAGCACAAACACATGTGCACCATTTTCCAGCCACACTAAACACATATGGTATGAAATGTGTAGGGTGATCTTAAACGGAACAAAGAATGTTTGTTTATAAAATACTGTGTGCTGTAGCAGGCATGGACAGTATATGTACATATTTATTCTAATGGAATTTAACAAAATTGCCTTTTCCTTTTCTTTTTCCTTGTAAAAAGGTTTAAGAGTGTGGTAAACTGTATAGAGAACTTGTTAATGCCAAACTACTGCTTCAAGGGTGTCATATAATTTCTTTGACTTTTGGCCCCCTACATTAATCTTTGCAGCTCAAAAAGTTAAAAAAAAAAATGCTATCAGCTCATATTGGCATTTACAGCTAGAGATACTGTAAAACATATATTTAGCTTTTAACATTCTCAAGTAAGATTCTATAGATAACTTATTATAAAGCAGATCTTAATGCAACCATTTTTTGTTTTTAATTTGAAGTACCTTACTGTGTTACAGCTTTGGGTACCAAAAAGAACATCTTAAAATTAAATAAACAAATATATCTTTGGAGCTTTATAAAACTAATTAAATACCCAACCAAAATACCATGAAGTAAATATAGAGGAAATAAATAGAAACCTTTCAAAGACCAGTATTCCGTTCCTGTCTTTGACGTCACTGTTACAGATCGGTTTCCTGGTTTCTTGAATGTATGGAAAGTTAACATCGTCATTGTGAACGTTTCCAACTTTCTTTCTCTTTTTAGTTTGAGCTTTCAGTGGTGTAGAGTAAGTGATGGTAAAGTTGGTAAATCTGATTGTTTTGAAAGCTGTTGTTCATGGCTGCATTTTTTGTGTTGCACAAATTAGCTAACTGTTGTTGAATAAAAATATAAATATGTTAATACCAGCTTTTTCAATAAAACTACAACCAAAAAAGGCATAAATAGATGACTTCAAGGCATAGCTTATTTTTAAGCTAGGCAAGAATGAGTTGTTTTAGCTCCTTTTACAGAGGAGGAAGTGTCACAGAGATCAGGACTCGGAGGGCAAGCTACTGTGGGAGCCTCAAGTGTTGTAGCAGGTGGAGGAGGGAACACATGCCATGAGTGGGATTAGGGTGTTCTATGATGAAGAGTGTGGGCAGCTATAGCAGAGCTGGAGACATGCTTTAGGTTCAGTCCCAGGACCAGCTTTTTCTTTTGCTCATAGCCCAACCTGGACTTTAGGTGGCTTGAGTCACCATCTTCTACAGATGGAATCAGAGATGTGCAGTGTGAATGGACACACAAAGTCACAGGTAAAAAAATGGCATTGGTGTTGTCACTGAAACTGTGGGGAGAACAGAAGTCTTCCAACAACATTTTTAGTGTTAAAGAATCAAGGCATAACTTTATTTCTGGCCAAGATGTTGTTCTGACCAGGATGTGCAACAAAAATCATTTCATTCACATATAGCCAAGGTGTGCAGAGAAAATCACTCCATGACCTGTGAATTTTACCAGATTTTTCACAGACTTTATACAATCAAGACTCATAGAGATTCATTGGTTCAATGTTCATTGCCTCCAAGTTACGTAGTCCTTAGTATTTGGTTTCCTACTGGATTTGGATTTCTTCATCACTGATGTTAGTTAGGTCTTCACTCCCTGATTTCCTTATCAGTCTTTTCTGGACCAAGTGTCTCCAACCATGTCAAGGGGCAGCGTCTGAGGTAAATGTTTTTTGATTGTTTGCTGATCATTGATGTTTTGCTGATGGTCGTTACCTTTTGGGGTGCCTTTTGGGCTAATCCCAGTCTGTTGAGATGTTAACCTCATTAGGTTTTCTCTTGGTGCAACAACACCCTGGAAAGAATCTCTAATTCCTTTCACCCAGGGCAAAGGTGAGCATAGGTTGGACTTGATGATATCAAATGTCTTTTCCAACCCAGTTCATCCTGTGATTCTGTAAAAGCTGGCTAAAGTTATAAAATAAATTTAAACTTGGTATATTTTCCAACAGTATCATCAGTGGCCAGGTTTGAGACCTTCCAACAATGGGAGTGTGTCAGGAATGCGGCCAGGCTGACCTCCCAAATGAGACAGAAACTGGCCCAGGTGACAAACCAGAGTGCTACCAGCAGAGCAGCTTCCTGCTTTCTCCCACCACTCGATCTCTAGCACAGGGGAAAATAAAATGTGGTAATAAAAACCAAAAAAATGCTGGCTTGGCACACACACTTAAGGTAGGAAACCAGTCTCTTTTCAGTCCAAGCTGATGCCTGACTCTCCGTGGTGATCATGACACTTGGCCCAGATCTGGGGCAGCTCCCTGGAATCTCAGTCCAAGGGAGCTGATCCTGCTTGTGCAGGGGTGAGAAGCCTCCTGCTGTTCTTACACATGAGTTAGACACTGAGAGGCTGAGGCCTTTTTCTGGATATAGACCAGAATAAATTTGCCTCAGCTGTTACATGAGACAGAGTGTGGCTTTGCACAGCTCTCCCAGAGCTTACATGCTAATTTTTTTCACCCCTTTTTGGGAAGACACAGTCAATCCCACTCATTTAGATGGACAAATATGAGTAGGCACTGAGGACAGAAATCTCAGCTGAAAATCAACACATCAAGCAATACACTATTTACCTTTCCAGTTTCCCTTTTCATCCCCAAATACCCAGTAGGAGCAGGAGCCAGATGGCTCACTTGCATGCTTTTGAAATTTTCACATGCATACTTAGTAGCTACATAAGGCAATTTAACCCTTTGTGGCTTGGGGGAGATACTGACATGAGCCACCTGCTTCTACTGTTTGCAGACAAGATGATGTCCTGCTTTGGGTCTTTTGGAGCTTTTTGTTGCCCCAGTGAGAGGGCAAGTAGAAAGATTGTTTGCCTTTATATCCAATTTTCAGTAACATTGTTATCAATTTTCTCCTGCTCCCAATAGGAATTATTTTCCACTTGCAACGTTGTCAGCAAATTGTATTGAGTCTAAAATTAGAGCACAAAGTCACTTACCTTGCTCATGGGGCAGAACCAGGGTTACTGGAATGGGCTTAATTTTATAGGGATGGGTTATGTATGTTTCTTTGGCTTTTTAAATGGTCTGGAAATTCTGTACAGGCCAGCTCTGAAAAGGTTTGCTCTCAGAGTGCACCATGAAAAAGCATTTCTTAGCAGTGAAATTTTATTTTCCTTCTTTCTCATGTTCAATGAGGATCAAACTTTTATTCATGTGAAAGTGAACACAACTCTTCAGGCAGTTGTAGATCCTAAATCTGGCTCATGATACAAAGCAATTTATGTGAAGCACTTAACTGTGTAAACTCCTCAGTTCCCTCATCTCTAAAAGCTGCCATGAGTATGGGCAGGGTGCAGCTAATTACTTGTGATGCCATTTGCCAGTTGAGGCTGTCATTGAATAGGACAAGATCCTTAAACCAACAATTCCATTAAGCAGTTATTTCTGTTATCATGACAACAGTATATGTTGTTTTTATAACATGGCTGCTCAAACAAATCAACCCTACAGCAGTAACTTGATCAATGTATGCAGGATGGTTTCCTGGACAGCCACCCCTTGTTTTAAAATTAGTACTAATCATACTACTAACATGCATGTCCCATGCAATAACCTGATCCAAGCAGATCAACTTTAAATACAGGACCAAATTCTTCAGCTGGCAATAGGTATGTGAATATGGCACCATGACTGTGCTTCAAGAAGAGTACTTAGCTCAGGGAACTTCAGAAACCACAGGAGAAACAATCTGGGGAGGGACCACTGTAAAATATATATATTAAAAAAAAACCAACCTGAAATTGGGATTTGCATGTCAGATTGGGAGAAAATAGGTTGATATTCCTCCATTCTATATGTGTAATATAAATGCTGGCCAAGCAAGACACCAGAGTGATACCCCACTGTCAATACCTTTTACTAACACCCCAGCTCTGGCAGGTTCTTGTTTTCATTTCTCTTGGTTGAGGCTTGAACACCTCCAGCAGCTCTGCATGGTGCTCTGGACCAGGCTCCTCCTCACTTTAACAGGAAGGTGCAGAAAGAAGCAGAGGTTTCCCACAGATAGGAGAGATCCTATAATTGTGATCTATTTGTGATCTATTTGCAATACAGGAGGTGACGTTCACATAAAATTTATGCACATCTTGGACTGCTTTGTGGAAGAGGTGGGGAGAAGAACATGGTTGGTTCAATTATTACCCTCTGACATCTCTGCTAACACCTTTCCAGGATGAACAGCTGCATTCTGTTTCTCACAGCTATTGATCTGCAAACCCAGAGAGATGTTACTGCATCAGTTCAGCTCTGTCAACATGTTCAAAATATTCTCTGCAGCTCTTGCAGATAAAGACTTATTTTAGTATGAAATGAGAGATAAGGTGCACTATTTTATACCACCTTCCTCCACATATTTTGTTAGGCTTCCTTTTAAAATATTTGGCTATTTTGAGCTGCTTATATTATAGCAATATTTTAATATTGCTAAGGAATTTTGAGGGCTCTAGTGCTACTTTTAAATCTGTAGCTCCTAATCACTTTCTAGAACTGCAAGAAATCTCCCCCTGCACAATTTATCCCCAAGGTCTTGTCAAGCCTGTCCCAAAAGCACACTCTCCTGAAATCCACTTCTGATTATCAAGGAGCAGAGAAGATGATTCTTTCTTGAGAAGGACAATTGAAGCCTGAGGCTATCTAAAGAAGGGGACAGAAAGATTTCCCTTGTTTCCTCTACAGTCAGACCCCAGTCTTATCCCACACACTCTCCTAGCCTGTTGTGCTGCCTGTTCTCTCTCTGCTTTTCCTTCTACCACATCCTATGACTCCCTACATTCCCCCTTCAGCCTCCTCTTTCAGCCACATAGAGTGGCCAGAAATCAGTAAAACCCACCAGTGGACCAAACCCAGCCCCCTCAGGTGGCTGCAGGAGCAGTTTCTCACCAGCACAAGGGTAAGTGCCCTGTCAGCTCCCCATCTCCTGGGCTGTCAGAGGGGAAAGCCCCATTTCCCAGTGTGCTATATTTCAAGTGGAAGAGCTACACAATTGAAGAGGTTGTATCTTAGCAACCACAAATGCATTAAGAAAGCAGTTTAACTGTTTAAACCTTCAATTATAAAACCCACCACAAAGAAGCAGCTGTTGTGCACAAGACACAAAGCCTGTGCAGCAGTTCCCCGTGAGGGACACATCCACCTGCCAAAAGCACCTGGGTGAACCTTCTCCCTTCCCTGCACAAATGAGAGAGTGCTGTCATGACCCACACCCACATCCTATGCTGTCCTGCAGGAAGAGAAGTGGAGAAAAGGCATCTTTTTTGTAGAGAAACCCTGAGGTTGTGTATATTGATCTTATGCCCATAGGACCAAAGCAAGATCTTTAAAACTTTCCAAGGGGAAATAAAGGAGTCCCACAATGGAAACTCTGAGTGAAATAGGCATAAGGCTGCGATCACTTTGCAAGAATTTCTGTGATACAGGATGTATAGCCTGCTTAGAATTCCAATCCTTTCCCTTCCTGGGTAGTCCCTTAATTATCAGTCCTCAGATACACATTTCCCCCCAGTTCTTTTCTTCCAAGGATTGGTACAACTGGAGTCAGGCCTCTCTCTACTTTATGTGGACACCCCATACAACAGCTGTTTCAAGGTCTCCCTACCATGCCTGCAAAATCCAGCAAACTTGGATTTCATCCTTGACCTGACAAAGTCATAACAAAAACAACAGGGCATCTGCAAAAGTTAGTTTAGACAATTCACCATTTTCTTCCTCAAAAAATTTCTTGCCAGTATTTAGTGCACATTCTGTTCCATCCTACATTGTTCTCAATGGCCTGATCCCAGCTGTGTGATGACACACAGGGATGAACTCCATTGTCCTGCAAAGAGAGCCCAAGGACTGTTGCCAATCCCTCCATAGGGAGCTGCCTCAGAGGAAGACACAGTAGAAGTGGTGTGGAGTCCCTCATACACAGACTGAAAATATATTCACAGAAATGTAGGACTTAACCCATAACTCCCCTCTGAGGGGAGTAGGAGCTCATCTGGCACTGCAAAGGCAGGTCTTTGCACAGCCCCAAAACTCAATGGGATGGGAAAGGTGGCAACCCTTGTCTTTCTCACTCTTGCTTCATAGATGCCTTATTCTGGAGAAACTTAAAATCATAAATAAATAAAAAAAAGAAATCTGCCAGGGCAACTACCAGCTCCAAAGAGGGCCTATGCTAATGAGACTGTGATGTAAGGCACAAGCATATACTCAGTGTATGCATCTGCACTTAAAGACTGTGTATATCTAAACTTAGACATAAGAGCTGCCCTGGGCTAGAGAAACTTCAGGCTACAGGATTGAAGCACTCCATGGAGATTCACTTTTTAAACAACGATTAAAGATCAATTGAACTGTTACTAGAAGCAGTATTAGGAGAGATTTATTAATCATCCATTTATAACTCCAGGAAAGCATCTTCTGTAAAGAGAAAACGGAAAAATCCATTTATTGCAAAACCAATTGATGGGCTCATCATCTGTCTGTCACACTGGTGCAAGGGCACACGTGAGGAGCGTATCAGCCAAGGACTGCCTTCAGTGAGCAAGCTGGTAAATTCCTGCCAGAATGTGCTTTGAACAAAATTAAAAATTAAACAAAAAAACCCCTGCCAACAACTAACCAAACCTAACAACAACAAAAACAAAAAACTCAACAAACAACAAAACAGAAAAAACTGAATTGTTTCACATAGCATCTTCAGGATTGAATATGTTCTCATCTTGAAGGATTTTTTAAAAGATGATTCTCATAGTATTCAGACAGTGATATCCATCCTGACCTTCACATGGCAGCTTTGGCTTTGATTCTAGACAAATTCTTGATCAGAACTTGGTCTGTAGACTGCTTCCAAAGCATCTAAGCCCTATTAAAATAACATTGCCATTACCTAATTAATTGTTTGAAGCTATTTTCAGTGATTGTTTATTGAAGTTATAGTTTGTCACCTGAGGCAACAGCATGGCTTGTTGTCGTGGAAACATCTCTGCTGTCACCAGCGATGAATAGGGAGGGAGGAACAGGAAAGGAACTTCAGAGGAGATGCTTTGTTGAAATGCCTTGCTCTTTAAAGTGACAAAATTATTTCAGATAAAGACAGGCCATGCTGAGATCGACACACACTGATTCCCGGGATGTTACGGGCTCTGTGGGCTTGGTTCAAGCCCTTTCTAATTTAGCATGACACAGCTCCTGCTGTCAGGCACTGCTGTCTCCTGTGGTTAACAGCAACGTTTATAGGGCCCTTTCTGTTGCCAAACTTGGATTATTGCACAAAAATCCTGCCATCTACAAAAAGAGAACAAAACGTCTCTAGCAACCTGCTGTCATCTATCTACTTGATTTGTAAAAGATGAAAAACCAGTATTGCAGAATTTTCTTATTGGCCTTTACCTGGTGTGTGATCTTGCCACAAGTTTTCTACATTCCCAAATCCTTGTGTTAACTATAGTCCATGAGTATCTCAAGCAAGAGTTGCAGTTAGGATTTCCCTTTAATCAGCATAGGTTCTACCTAAGTTTTTATTAAATTCTGCCACAGATTTTCTGTGTTTCTTGTTGTGCAGATAACAGAGAGGTAATAAAAAAGTTTTAAGCTCTAATAAATGGTAATTTTTTTTTTTTTTCCTTGCATCTGAGATGTAAAGATGCAGGGAAAAAAAAGAGGGTTTCCACCAGCAGCACCATCAGGAATGTGTTTTGTCACTACTCACTTTACTACAGAACCAGACAATGCAGACTGTTGCTGACAGGCTTATTTTGTAAGATCTTAGAAACAGAAACATTCTCAAAACCTGCTGAGCTGCAAATCAGCTAGGCTGCACTTTTCGTAAGTTTTCCATGCACTGTTTCATATGCTGTTCATTTATCATTGTGCAGGTTTTTTATCACACAGAAAAATAGATCTTTTTCTTCCCTTTTCATAGTCTTGGATTGCAGACACACTCCACGACGATGCCTTTGCTTGGCATTTGTTTAACTTCCCTTGTATCTGGCAGAGAATCAGCTTCACAAATGGTTGTCTATTTTTCATAAGAGGGTTTTGTTTTTTTTCTAACTGCATTTCCTCTTCGAAATGGAGTAAAACCAGACCCTGATTCTTTTGTTCCTTGGCCGTGCCCTCTGGAGACAGCGGCAGAAGGAGCAAAGCGCAGCGTGAGCCTGGAGTGCCACCTGATGGCACGGGAGGCAAAGCGCCAGGTGAGGTGTCTGCCAGCCGGGGACACCGGCTCTCTGCAGCCAGGGGACCTGTCAGGGGACCTGCCCTCTGCCAAACTAGCAAAGACATTCTCTTGCAAAAAGTCCTGAAGAGACAAAGCAAACCAGTACAGCGAGGCTCCAGGCAGAGGTGTGCTCTCTCTGGAGGTTAATGCCCCTGCGTGAGGACACAATCTCCTGGATGCCCCAGCACTGGGCTTTCTGATGTTTTTTGAACATACTGAAGAATTATGTCAGTGCAAGCAAGGTACCTGTGAAAAATTCCCCCCAGTCAGTGAAATACTCACATCGGATGCTGACGGGCAAAGGATGGGGTTTCAGGGACTGGGGATATTGTCCCAGGATACATCATATTTCAGCAATCCTCCAGGTACAGCAAACCTGAGGGGTTGCTGGCTCTGAGAGGTGTCCCACTCAGAGGGAGATGCTGGTCACAGGCCTGCTGTGGTCCAGGAGAGCTCAAAGGGTATCATTTTGGACCATTGTTTATAGGGTCAGAAGACAGTGGGCTTTTGTCATAAAAATGCTTCATCCTGGCTCCAATTTGGGTTGGCACTTCGTTTGAATGTATGAGAACAGGAATGTTATGCCATTCAGGCAAGAGGAGTATTTTCCAACAGTGGTCATAAGGAAAACAGGAGCTTGTTAGCAATTCCTGGGAGTGGACAATGTTTCTGATAAGCTTGGAAATAGCTGAGCCCAGATGCTGTTTTCAAGGCCAAGGCCTACCAAGTATTTCTTATCATACTGCAGCCTGGAAATGAGGAGGAGGGAATGCACCACCACAGGTGGAAAAATAGCTCACCACATTCTCGGGGAGTTCACGATCTCCCTGAAAACCCAGCACTATTAAAGCGCTTTGCTCTCTGGAGCAGAAGCTGCTGTCACCTCACCATGGCTATACACAAAGTCTTTTCAGCACTGAGACTCAATCTTCACAGCAGCACCTATGAGGCACCATTAAAAGATAAAAAAATATCCCTCCCACTGGAGAGCTCCTGTTGTTAATAGACCCGGGTAAGAGAGACACCAGCACACCATGGCACTGGAGTGGGCACCTCTACATGTAAGCTGGACAATTCTTACTATTGGTGCCACGTGGGAAAGTTCAAAACTAAAGGAATGCAGCCTCGTTTGGTAAATCCATCCACATCAAAGTGGAGCATCCACAGACCTTTGAGTGGACCTCCAGAAGGGAGGATGCAGGAGGCTGTAAATGTGTTGGGACTGAGGATCCAGCCAGACCCAGCAGAGATGTTTTTGCTGCAGCTTGTTAAGCAAAGCAAGCCCTCTGAGCAGGTACTGCCATATCTCCAGGTGTGCACCCATCAGCCTAAGGCAGGCTGCCAAGTCATGAATTATTTGTATTGTCACTGCCCTGGGAAGAGATCTTCCTTTTATTGCAAGTGTGAAGGTAGTGGCTCACGGTTATACAACTGTAGGAAAACATGCTTGTCCTTCAGGACAAGCAAATGGGAATGAGTTGCAATGCACTGGAGTTTCGCTACTTTATTTTCCTTGTTGCAAAGTGAGACAGCGAAGGAGGAATTCACATCCCAACCCACAGGTCATCCGGGAGGTGTTTGGGCTGAAAGAGTCCACCAGGTAACAGAGGCTGGGGAGGGACAGCTCACATCTGGTCCTGAGGGCCCCAAGGACAGGACAGCTCCAGGGACCGTTTACCTGCCGAGGGTGTGGGCAAACTGAAGTGAAAGATCATTCACCTGCTCACACCACAGCAGGCTTCTTCTGCAATGCCCCCTGGAACCACTGATAAGCTCAAACACTCCGCACAGGAAGGGGTCTGGACAAACACATCCTTTTTGGAGGGTTCTATTTGGCTGCATACACTTTTACCAACTGCAGGTTTTGACGGTGTAAAACCCGTTACTAACAAAATACCTCAAAACCGACCAACAAAAACACAACAAACTAAAACCCCACTAGGAGGAGGAAACCTGCAACCCTGAGCGCTTTCCCTGCCACACAAACTGCCCTGCAAAGTGCCACGCCATGCCCTCGGGGCCGTGCCACGCCCGTCTGCCCGCTCCCGTGCGGGTGCTCCCCAGAGCCCTTTGAGTCCCCCGCCGCTCACCGGAGGAAAGCCCGGCACTGTGCGGCTGCGAGAACCAGAACTCGCCTGCTCCGTGCTCTTTTAATCACCCCGCCGCCATCCCCCTGCATGCACACACACAAACACACACACATTTTTTCAGTAGGATTGCAATGATCCTCAGCTCCATCAGCAGCAGTTTAGCCCAGAGGAAACACCCCAACTAATTTAGCACTCAAATCACGATGTGCAGTAAAAATTATCACTTCTTGCACAGATTTATATTAAATTTTTTGTCAGATGAAAATGCTGAAGTTAGTGTTGTAAAGCTGCAATATTACAGAATCTGCTTCATGTAGCTGTCAGTGGGCAGATACACATCCAATTTTCTTCCATACTCACGTAGGGTATTTTTTAAAGGAAGGCTATAAACAGTGTTTCTATGTTCCTGTTCTGCTTCAAAACTTGAAGTTCAAGCTTAGTTAGAGAGGAAGAAAACACAAGTTTACCCAGTGCTTAACATCCATCCTTAAGGGGACAGTGACTATCATCTTTTCCACATCAGGCCGATTTATAACCCCCTGGAAAGGATGCTAATGTGGGGGTGTTTTTTTTGTTCGTTTTTTTTTGTTTGTTTGTTTGTTTTTTTTAAATTTTTTCCCCCTAGAGTAAAAGGTAATTAAAGTTTTTGAGTAATAATATGAAAATAAGTGAACCATCTTAGCACATATAAATAGTGATGCGATTTGGTGTTTGGTTTCCAGGCATTCTATTTGCATATTTGCACACGTTTGCATGTAGGTGCTTGTATGTAGGTGCCAGAGCAGGTATGTTATCTCCTTACAAGTTGGTAAATTGCACCTAACTTTTGCTGCATGAATTAATATATTTCTAACTTGATGACAGAACTGTTGGTTTTCCTTCGTATCCATCTGCTGTTCAAACAATTGCAGCTGTGAAGCTGAGGTTGGAGCACAGCTTCTTTCAACCTCCTTCAGCTGTTACTGGATGTGAGTCCTACCCTGAGAGACTGCAATGGATTTCAGAAGTATTGGAAAGGTATTCACTATCTGGCAACTTCTTTTGCCTTTTCCAGTGGAAATAGAGAAGCCAGAAGGCAGACAAGCAGCTCAGTCTATGAATATAAGAAAGCACTACACTACCCCAATGGTAACACAGAAATACAGAATGGTTTGGATTGGAAGGGACTGTCAACCCCCCTGCCATGGACAGGGACACCTTCCACTAGACCAGATTGCTCAGAGCCCCACCCAGCCTGGCCTTAAATACCTCCAAGGATGGGGCAGCCACAGCATCTCTGGGCAACATTGGTATTACTCTGTGTTACAAGGAAATTGCAACAAACTTCTAATTAATAACAGCTATTTTACGGCACTTAAGACATTCATTAGTTCTAAGAAATAAAACCATGTTAACACCTACCATTTTTTTTCTCTGGGAGAACAGTTCAAAACTCTTCATTCTTGCCTCCTGCAAGATGCTGTTAGTCATTACAGAGTGGGCTCTTAAGTTATTCAGAATTTCTATATGTGTTGTGTTGTTTTTGTGTGGTTATGGAAAAATGTACCAGTTTGTAGAACAAGCAGTACTTTTTCATGTTACATTGAAGACGAAATTCAAATGAATATTTTTTCTAAGTTCTGTATATTCTAAATGCTAAAGCTGAACTTACAGAAGAACAGCTGAACCTAATTTAGAATTGTCAATAGCCATGTAATCTCCTCCTCTTCCATTAATTAATACTAATTCAAAAGACTGAATTACCAGCTTAGAGAAAGGGCACCTGCCTTTGGAACTGTTTATAATTCATCATACATTGAAAACTGAGTAAGAATAATAAATGTAAGAGTAATTGAATAATTAACAGCAGCTGCCAGATTCTGTGCCTCTCCAGCCCAGAAGATGGACTGGCTTGGAACACAGAGCTGTAGCAGGAATGAACAAAGATATTTTGTACTCTGCTTGCAAGGTGCAAAGTAAATGCAGGCACCCTTTGCAAAAACACCTTGATTATTAAATTCCAGCAATTTTGTGTTTGCCAGCTAAGATACAGTTTAGAAAGAGAAGATTTATTTGGTAAAGGTTTCAGAACACCAAACACTAGACCGACAAGATGATGGAGCACCTATCCGTCATGTTACCATTAATGTGTCCTTTTTCCGTAAAAATTTAAAATCAAGGAGAAACACTTGAGAACTAGCAGTAAAAGGCATTATTTAAAGGTCTTGTAAAATTTGCTTCCTCTGTCCCTTGTGGTTGCACTGAAGAAGTGAAAATATATGTAAAATGACCTTCAATGTGCTACTGTGCAAAACGTCCCACCTGTGCTGAAAAGAGGCACTTGACAAATTCAAGTATCCCCATTAATCTATCATTACAAAGCACATGAATTATTTTTCCTAGGATCTAGCTAATTCAGATTTTGGCTTTGTTTTTTTTTTTTTTTTTTTTTTTTTTTTTTTTTTTTTTTTTTTTTTTTTTTTTTTTTTTTTTTTTTTTTTTTTTTTTTTTTTTTTTTTTTTTTTTTTTTTTTTTTTGTTTTGTTTTGTTTTGTTTTGTTTTGTTTGTTTGTTTTGTTTGTTTGTTTTGTTTGTTTTTCTTCATATAAGTGCCTAAACAGTAATTGTTTAACTTTGAATCTGACCAATATTGATATGAGTATTGAGTATTTTTGAAGGAGCTCTCCCCTCAAAGGAACCAGAGATTTTTAGCTAATAATTCTAAGTTTGGAAAATTTAGTAAGTTATATGCCAATATCCTCTAACAACTTACACAAAAAAGACTGAAATACAAGTTTCACAGTTGTTATGATACAGATGGGAACTGAGGTACCAAGTGCCTTTTGTCTCTTAAAAAGCAACTAATTCCAAAGAAATCAAGTACTTGCCCTCCTCTTGCAAAATTTCCCACATCTGACTTGAGTCACTTCTTCATTTTCAGGACATGTCACAACTCCTTCAAAATGCACTACAGTAAGTCAGTAAGTTGACATCCATACAAAGGGTAAAAAGCTAAAAGAGATTTTAACATTAGTTCTGAATCCCAAGACTGTTGCCTTTTCTTCTATTCATAAACACATGAATAGAAGTTTCACAATTGTGTGTATGTAAGGGAAAATAGTTAAAAAAATTAAAATCTTTTGTGCTTAAATTTCAGAGCCAGGAACAACGTTTGAGTATGTAAAAAGAGCCTACCAATGTTCTAACAAAAGGAGGAGAAAGGCCTAAGTTTGGCTTATTTCCAGCCAAAATGGTCCTGGAAGCTGTCAAAACTTTCATTTACTTGCTAGGCTACTCCTTTTCTTTTCCCCAGGTGGAAACAGATAGTTGGCAAGTTTTCAAAGCTAGCAGCACCCTGAATATATGCTTTTATTTCACAGCTTTCTGATGGGCTGAAGCATGACTGTGGGGCTTTGGATGGTGGGAGTTTCTGCTGTGGGCACTAGGCAGCACACCTGTGGGTGCCTTTGGCATCCTCCCTCCCAACTGCAGCTCTGGATAATGCACAAGTGGGTGCTCATAGCTGGTGTGCAGCCATTGCCTCACTGTCCCCAAGTTCCCCCTTCTCTATCAGGTTTTCCTTGCTAACCCTTCTCCCTGATCCTGGTGATGACTGATACACAAAAGCAAAAATCTAAGGCAGGCTCAGTGGAGGAGTCACAGAAATGGCAGGATGTATCTGATGTGTAGCCACAGAGGCCAGAAAAGGTCCAAAGTCACAACAAAAGAGGGGGGAAACACTACATCTAGACTGCACAGCTACAAAAACTTCAGCTGGCACACCAGATTTTACTGTTGGCTTCAAGTATCTCACACCAGAATATTTTAAACATTCTAAATTGTAGTTTTCAGTGAAAGCTGCTATCAGAACAACACAAACAACTGGTCACAGAGTCAAAGCATAATTAACAAATGTCGTACCCATTTAATTCAAGTTTGCACTTCATGTTTATTTGCAAAATACAAGTAATTAAACATTCTATTTCCACTTCCACTACAGACTTTTAGGTATAATTTCAGTTGCTGCGGCTTCTCCATTACTGGTACCATCTCAATACCAGCCTTGGTATTTGCCTTTCACACATCAGCACAGAGTATACTTTAGTGTGACCAATCAGAACAAATAGCAAATTTCATATACAATATTTAATGCAAAAGTAGAAGCCTGGGGACTTTGTGAAGCCTTGCTGGGGTGTGAAATGTTGTGCCCTTTCAAAAAACAGTGGTCACTATCATCTGGATAAATAGTGAAACAGTGATTGCTGTACGCAAATATCACCACCAGGTACTGACTCTAAGTTCACTTTTTTCTAGAAAGCGTCAAATAAATACAAGCAATAAATGCAACAAATCTGTTGTCAGCTCCCTACTCTAAACCATACACGTGAAAAAACAAATGGGCACATTGTGAATACTTAAAAGAGTAAAGTGCATTTAACATGGAGCAAGTGAACACATCTAGTGTTGTACCACAGGCAATATATCCATTTTGGACACAACAGTTTCCATGCAATTAGTCAGCAGCGATCCCCTGCATTCATTTATAATACTAAAGTACTTTATATTACATCAGTCATACAGGGTTTAAGGTCAGGATACGGTGTGTACACTTGCAAAACTCAATCAGTGCTCTATATTAGCACACTTTTTGAGCATTGCTACAGCAAGGTAGATTTTTGTTGGGTGTTTTTTCCTCTTAAGAAGCCAAACCTTTGGTAGTGTAAATGCCGTGGATACTGAAAATACCACCGAACCAATATGTGAACACATTATGCAGCTGACAGGAATGGGAAGAAGAAAAAATCAAAAGCAAATTTAATGGCTTTATGCACTGTGCTCCTCCAGTCTTGCTCTATTTTCACGTGCCTCCCTGCAGGTAGGAGTTTAGACATGCAATTCAAGCAAGTGATTGCTTTCAGTTCAAAGACAGGCCATTTACTGCCAAGACGACCCTCCAGAATTGTGCTGAATTCAATTATACTCCCTTGCCTCAAGTTCAGCAACACTTTTTTAAACTCATTGCTTGCCTTCAGCACAATATCTTTGGTTATATCATCCTCCTCTATAGGCTTGCTTCCATTTTTGCTACTGAAAGGCATGCCCACAGTTATTTCAAATTTGTACCGATCAAACATTTTCATGTGGCATTTATGCTTTGTCAAAAACTTCAGACGGCACAATTCTTCCTCCTCCAGTGTAACATTTTTGGGATCACAAAGAGGGTAGGTTTCACCATACAAGCACCTCATCCAATCGCCGATAAAAAACGGAAGCATATTTATTGCAGATTCTGCACTATTGTCGATTTCTGTCACGCGAACGTATTTGAACCGCCCAGTCCACGTCACTCGGTGTCCTTCCAGGTGACTGCACAAAATCTGAGTGCGTGCCATGTTAGTCTCCTTCCAGGCCCGGGGTCCACAGAGGAAACCATATTGATTCCACGTCAGGGTAGAGTTGTAAACTTTCATTCCTTCAGATCGATACACATAGAACCAACAGAACAGCACTACAGCTGTAATCCACACCAGAATGAGTTTCACAATTGAACTTCGAGTGAGCGATTTAACCACTTCAACTACAGAGATGTTAACCTTCGTCCACCATCGAAAGAGCAAAGGAACAGCACACAAAACCAGGGTCACTACAATTTTCATGAGCTCCAACGACAAAAACCACTTAATGAAGTGGACGAGACACATCAGTGCAATGCCTACACCCAGCACTGGGAGTGCAAAGAGGAACAGGAAGTAACCGATGGATGCACGAACGAGCCCAATGCCAGAGGACTCCCGCAGAATGACCACAGAGAGTTCACACCACATAAAGCACACCAGGTATGGGACCAGGTAGCAGTAGGTGCCTTTAAAATTCCGTAGCTGGGCCATTCTAAAGAAAAGATAGAACAAGTACAAAAACAGAAGGCATGGGATGCTTACATTGATCACAAAGAATTGGCCTACAGGAATTGTAAAGAAAGTTTTACCTAAGAATTTCAAGTAGCCAAAATTCCCAGGTAATACCTGCAACAGGGATAAGCAGCCTGCAGCTATCTCAGTCATTAATGCCCTTCGTGTGTAAGGTTCTGCACATGTGCTTAAACTCATGTAACTCGTCACTGTGAAGAAAACGGAGATGGTGGCTAACTCTGAGCATGGTATACAGTCTTTGCTTGCTATGGGGAAGGAAAAAATTACAAAGAACACCGAGAGTAAAAAATAAATGTATGGCTCTAAGTGATTCCATCCAAAGTTCACCTCTGCTTGCTCAACATCTAGGTTTGGTTCAAAACGAAGCAGTAAGTCAGTCAAAGCACGGAAGTTTTCCCAAGCCTTACTGTCCTGAAAAACTTTGAGTGTGCAAATCACCATAGAAATAAAGGACAAATAGAATATGACTAATGGAATAATGAAGGCAAAAAAATCAATTGTCAGATTACTGATGATGAAGAAAAAGATGAGAGCATTGATATGGTGTGTTGGAACAATGGTAGACAGCCAATGCATTCCTGCCTTTGATGCAATATCTATAAGGTATTCTTTAATTTCCATAATGGCATGAAGTGGGTATTTTACAACCTGGAAAAAAAGAAAGAAGCATTTTATTAATGAGCAGTTTCGTATCCTTACACCACAGACATTTTTAGCTGAAGCAGTAGCAGCCAGTTGTCTAACCTTAGCTAATATGGAAAGATTTATATTTCAGATCAATGTTGCCAATAAAATAAGGTTACTGTGTCCGAGATTATTAGCTCCATTTTGATTAACTCAGTCAGACGAAGCTCAGAGGCAATTTTGATTTCAGGCAAGATGTATTTCATTACCTTTGACACATATAATTAAATGGCTTCCTAGTCAAATATTCTGCTCTGCTAACTTCATACTGAAGATAAACTACATGACTACAGCCCTGCACTATCTTAAGTCATTACTCGAGCTGCAAGCACTGTACTTTAAAGCATGTAACTGCCACATTCTGCAAGGACTATGCTATACATTCTACACATATACACTGCAGGAAGTACTGCCTATGATTCATATACACATACAGGAAATCTTTACAGCTGTGGTTTTAAACAATCCTTCCCAAGCATCTAGGGATACAGCTGTCAAAACCTGTCTTGGAAGCAGCAGCAGTATGCTGAATTCAATTACTACATGTTTACAGATTCTTTTAACTCCACAGTAGTAACTGCAGAGGATCTTAAACCTCTTTTACGTGTCATTTTCCACCACAGTCACTGGACAACAGTGACTGAACATTCTCTCTATAACCAAGCAGACACTTAACAAAAGATTAATTAAAAGGTACTGGATTTTTCAAACATATATTCAAATATTGCATAGGGATTGCAAATATTAGATGCTGCAATCAACCCTCCTTCCCCCATAAAATGACAGTTTTTATGCTTTCCCAGATTCTATATTTTTGTATTAATTAGTTCAAGGGGAAAAGCCAAGAATGTTTCAGCAAATACCTGTGGCACTGTGATGAACTGGGACAACACATGCCCCAGTGATTTGGGCAAAAGCTTGTTTATTTGTGAAGGCAACTCTGTTCTTCATAAATGCATATATTTCAGACAATTAGCCATGCAAAAGCTCGGAAAAGACACCTTTCATTCCCCCTTTTTTCCCACCTCTGCAATATGATAATGGATAACAAAATTACAGCAAAAACTCTCAGGTCAGCGGCCACACACCCCCTACCTCACCTAAAATTTATGCCAGTATTGAACGCATACACCTTAATTTTCCCTTCTCCTTTCACTGTCTAGAAAAGTATCAGTGTAGAAGCTAACAGCAAGTTTCATCTTTCTTGAATTCTGTCAGAACAGAACCTTTTAATGCTATGGATAGTTTTTCCAACCTGCTTGTTCCTGTCTAAATTAGAAAGATACAAAGCGTATAACATCTATAATAAAAATAGGACACTGATGACAGGTACATTTAAATCCTCACTGAAGATATAATGAAGGTAGATTGTCCTCTTACAGGGAAAACTGTTGTCTCTTTTAAATACATGACTCATATATACGAAACTTGAAACATATATATGAGGTCAAGTCCAAAAAGAAGTTACAGCAACAATTCTTGTACTGATCTATACAGACTAAACATCAGTATTGAGAGAGAAGTGCAAGTCACTCCTGTTGTGTCTGCAATGCTTAAGAGGCCATTCAATAGAACCTGTTCCATATTGCTTTTTTACCTTCAGTCGTAGGGGTAATTCTTCAGGACTCTTCCCTGCCAACTCATCATCTTCCTCTTCCTGCATAATCAGGTTAGATGGGATGATTCCCCTTGCATACTTCTTGGTAATTTCCACAAAGTCATCCAAAGCAATGAATTTTTTAGCTAAAAAGATAAAACGAAAAATTGCAGTAATTTTTATCAGAACACTGTATTGATTATGAATTGGAATATTAATTTTCACTCCTGCCAAAATCTAGTCTACAAAAACTGAACTACTCACAACACAGGTTTACCTTGCAACTTGTCCTGAGATCTCTGCTAAAAACAATCTCCTTGTGCTAACAATAGATATAATACTCTACATCTTGTCAGATCAGTAAGTTTATTATACAGCTGAGTAGGATAACAGAGTGAGTGAATGTAGCTTATCTGCAAGTATTCCACAGAAAAAAAGACTACCAGATTAAGTCAGTTTTAAATAATAAACTATTGTATCTGTTTCAGAGAAATATTCAACAGCTGCATTGGAAAGACAGACTTGTACAGAAGCAGCAATGAAGTATCTCTATGTCATCAACTGTAACATTGGCTTCTGATTTGTCATTTAACAGTCATTTTCTGAGTTCAAATGTTACATACACATAATTATGGGAAATACACTATTATTGTATCTATAAGACTAAATATGGATTACTTCAAGTATATTATTCAAGTATTCATTTAATATGCTATGTGGCTATACAAAGGGCCTCCTCCAAACTTTATCATCTGTGATCTAAAACAGCTAACAGCAAAAAAACAGACCTTGCTCAGTTTACATAGAGACAAAATTCACCTCCCTGCCTTGGAAGATCTTTCTCCATTCCTGCGAGCAAAAGGGAGGCACAAGGTTACTACTGAAAACTCCAGGGAAACAGCAGGACAGAAAATGATTTATACATTGGTTTAAACTCTTTGCACCCAGTTCTCTACATTAGCATGGATTAACTAATTTCTATAGCAGACAAGCTTGATACAGTTTGCAGCAATCTTTTTTCCATAAACTAAAGTAAATGACATTGTTGTATACATGAAAGAATTGAATGACAAAAATCTGTAACACACCTCCTACACAGTAAATTTAACTACTTAGCTAATGCAAAGATATGAAAGCTGGTCTGCTTAATAGTTTGAGATTTTAAAAAGATAGATAACTGCTTCATCAAATTCAGAATCAGAGGATTAATGGGTTTGGATCCAGAAAACTTTTAATTTAAATATGCTACATTTATAGAAGCAACATATAAATAGCTCAGTATTTAATACTGAAAACACTGGAGATACAGAACAAAATAAACATACTACAGGAAGAGGAATGTTAAGAGTTCAGCATCTTACAATCTATCTTTTGGTTTAATCTCACAATATGGATGCTGCCTTTGGCTTGGACTTATCACTCCCCCTCCTCCATGCATGAACCCTTATGTCCCATGAAATACCATCTGGCATGTCTCCCAAGAAATAAGAAAGGATTTATTTTTGCTAACTATTCTTATTATTCAGACTGTAAGGCAACTTTACTTGCATCAAGAAATCCGTGAGACTCTTTAGCTGACTTGATGGGCTTCAAATTAAGCCCAATACAAAAGGTGTCACCTAAATTTACTATTTTATTGGGAAAAAATATGTAATGCTGGAATAGTCTTATTGGTGTAGAATCAGCAAGCAGACATGCTAGAACCTCATAAAAATACCTTAACAGCACTCTTACAGGATCATGGGACATCCTGAGAAGGAAGGAGTTATTAATTTACTATGTATAGATGGCCTATCCACTGCAATGACATGCACCCTTCTCAGGCATGCAACAACTGCCCATTGACAATGTCACCTCTAATTTTCTGCTTCTACCTCCATTAAGGACAGCCCAGACCAGATATCTGCAAACACATATGTGACTTAAAAATTATCTTCCAGGTATTGGCAATGTACTAACACTGAAAGAACAATCTCCTTCTGGCACGGTAAATGAAGGAACTCAGTGAGTCAGAGAAGTAAATGCTGGAGAGTAACAGCTTTCTTGTTCCTCCATGAAAAGCTAGAAGCTCTCTAGAGAAGAGGTAACGGCTTAACTCCTACTTTAAGTGTTTGATGACAACTTTTCATTTTAAAATGTCATTAGTATTTTGTCACCCAAGTATCTCTTAAATTGATATAAAAGCATATTTTGTAGATTCTACTTTATTATTCATAGATTTTTTTCAATTTGGTTATGACAAATTCCCCTGCCTCCTCCCATCCACCCTAGAAAAAGAAAAATATTCAGATCAATTTCTGCCTACACTTACCAATAGGTTCATTTACTGCCCTGCTATTTTATCTGCAATTTAAGGCTTAAAAAAAATCATATTTGCCAGTTCCTTTTCTGATAACTCTCTGAATTACTGAAGTATCCAGAATAAAATGACTTACTGTGCACTCACTCAGTAGCAGTACATGCCAGTTCACCTAAAGGAATGCAAAGGACCCNNACTTCTGTAAAAGCTAATGGAAAGTAAAATCCTCCACTCTTCTTAGGAATGCTGTTTTTCAAGTCACCTGTGTAATGAACAGAGTCCTTGAAGGTAAAGGCCAAATTTCCCTAATGAAATGTAAATCTAATCTTTCAAGGAGGTTAAACTGGCAAACCTCCAGATTTGACTCCCTATTCCATGTATGACACTTTAGTTTCACATAGTCCTAAAGTACAGATGTATTATGAAATAATATGCTTTGTGACATTTAAAAGTGCTTTTCAAGTACTGATTTAGATTGCACATGAACTCTTCCATATGACTTAGTGCATTTCAAGAAAGTGAGGTTTTCCTGACAATGAATAATTGAACCTTATGTTAAATACTGTTCTTGAAAAACTACACATGCTGCATTGTTGATAATACATTTTCATAATATAACACTTTAACTTTCATCCTAAAAGCCCAAAAGCACATCACCATTTCTCAGTTATACCACACTGAGGAGAACTTTCATTTACAATCCCCACCCCATCAAACCATACAAAACTCATAGACTTAGGTCTACAAATCTGACCCTGTGTGTGTTAAGGTGTTTAATTCTTCACAACACATGAACTAAGCTGCTGTAAATAATGAAAGAAGTATCTTGGTGAATCTTTCCTAAATCATTAATTGAACAAATATGAAAAGACAAATATTAATTATAAGGGAAGGGCAAACTGAAGCAAGACAAATACAATGAACTGACTGTACTAAATTGGTGCATAATTCATTCCCTCACTGTAATCAGAAACCTTACTGCATTTAGAACTAAAAAAATATTGAGGGAAAAATCTTTGCTGAATAGACTTTTGAGTACAGAAGGGGCAAGAATATAAAACTAAGAAATTACATGCAAACTCCCTTTAGTAATTGACTGTAATGGTGGTGTCTTCTGTGAGTTCACAGGCNAGTTCACAGGCAGATCAGTTACATGTTTTCCACACAGAATAAACTGACATTATCGTTTTATTGCAATCCAAACCTTCTACAGATTCTTAATCTGGCAGCACTAAATTGTTTACCAAAGCAAACTAGAAACTAAAACTACTGGCCAAGACTGAAAGCAGGAGCATGCACTCACATTCACTGTTCACTAATCGCTCCAGCATCCTTCTCTGCTTCTGCACAGACTTTGGGACTGGGCCAGGCTGCTTCTCACCATCTGTTTCAATAATAGAAAGTCAAAGCACTCAATTAAAATGACCAAACAGTAACTGGAACATCTGGAGAATGGCATTTCCTCAAAGTAAGGCAAAGACAAACTTACACAAAAATAGATAACAAGTGGCTATATAGTTTTCTATATTCCTGTTACTGTATCAGAAAATTAAACAGGACTGCCATAGCTAACATTTAGTGCTGTAGTGGGTGAGTGTCTTGAAGACTGAACCTGTAAAGTGAAACATCTAGTGAGGTATCATCAGGATGACTGTTAGAGAGGAAAAAAAATCAAATACAGCAAAGCCATAAAATACCTATTTTTCAAAGACACTGAGTGCTAAATGAAGATATTTTAAATATATCGTCACTTGAACAAGTGCTTGACTGACCCACGACTTAGAGCAAGTGCTGGTCCAGAGAGCATAGTTATTAGAAGAGGTTAGTCATTGAGAGAGTTACATTATCTTAAGCAGATTTTACAATTACTATTATCTCATTCCTGACTGTTCATAAAGCCCTTTAGGTTTCCAGCTGTACTGTGCCCATAAGTCTGTATTTTAACAATACCATAAATCAGTTCATGAACAAACCTTCATTGTCAACTTGCCCAACATTTTCCAGCAGTTCAGAAACTGCTAATTGCTTCTTCTTTTTTGGATTTAATTTCCAATACATGACCAAGGCAGCTTTCCGCACAGCTCTCTCCAAGTCAGTCTCAGATGATAACTTTTTCACCTCTTCCTCATTCTCAGAAGTTATGCCTCAAGGAAAGAAAAAATACATTACACACTTAACTCACAGCCATGCAGAAATGATAGATTTGCTCACAATTTATTTTTCTCAGTTTAGCCTGAAACTTCTCAAGTTTCAGTCACATTCTGACCACCTAAGTAAATTACTCAAATGCCTTTGTGTCCATTGCTTATCAAAATCTAACCACACTGCTTAGGTTTAAAATATACTTCATGCATTATACTATGTCTTGCTTCAACTTTTGAAGCACAGTGGATCACTGTGCACACTACAAAAGGTAGTGCAGACAGGCATGGGTGACATGCAGAGGCAGCAAGAACTGAATAAAAGTTGTTTTTCTTTTTTGTTTTGTTGGGTTTTTTTCCCTCCTTGTAAGAGTTCATACAGCTGGCAGACAAGAAGAGACCATTCCAAGCATGGGAAGTAGCATGAAGGAAGAAGAGAATCTTAAAGTGCGAGAAGACAGTGAACAAGACCAATTAGAAGAGAGATTGGAGAGGGGCAAAGGAATGAAACAACAGCAGATATGTAGTTGGTGTGTAGTTATACATGCTCTTGAGTCAAAGAAAAGAAGCTTCCATGAAAGTTGAGGATGAGAAGAACATGTGTGGATTTCATGAAAAAATTCAAGCAAATAATTAACAAATGCTTTAATAAGCACTATTGGTAATTAGTCTTTTTAAATTACCTGTGGGAACAGTCTGTTAGCAGCTACTCAGGCAATTTTGCCACAATCATTTCCACCATGCTTTAACCCCTCTTTTCAGAGTTAACATGAGTACAATACTGTTCCAGGTAATGTGGGAAGTGCAAGCAGGAAGCCTCAGAGAAGCCATACCTCTTCTGTCAGCCAGGCATCTACGCAAGAGTTTGACAGCTTCTCTTCGACCTTGCTTAGCAGCAAGGATGAACCAGTCAACTGCACTACAATTGTTAAGTTCTTCATCCTCCTCTTCTGCTAATCTCAAGAAGTGCTTCCCCACCTATAATAATAGGAAATAAAATTCATTCAGTTACTGAAACATACTCTACTTAGTCTCTATGTCTTCCTCTCTTCTTCCCTCCCACCCCCTGGAACTCAGCTAAGATAAATTCTCTCTGGACAAAAGGTCAAAACATTTGCTCCAAGCATTAAAGAACATAGTTGTAAGGTGATCTTCTGACAGGAAAGATCTGGAAGAACTGGAAGCAAAAAGGAATTGCAACACATTTGGCCAGGTCAGTGAATCAGCTGCCATCAGTGTTCAGGCATCTGGCAGAATCAGGTGAAGCTCATGGTGTTAGAAGTTTTCTTGGATTCTTTTCCTCTTACAACAATGACCAGACAATACTGCTAATTTCATTTTAGTGCTAGAAAAAGTAATATAATCTGGTGCCAGTGACAATCAGAAATTCAGATGAAGCTATTGACAAGGCCTTGACATGGAAGCAGGCTTCAAGAAGGGCAATCCCTGACTCACACCAGTCACTGAAGGTCAAAGCAAACTCGTGATTATTTGGTGATGCTTAAAGCAGTATTAGCTTTATTCCATTCAACAAAATTTAGTGAAAAAGATGATAAAAATTCTCATATTCAGGATTACAGAAATTACCAAGCAGGTGTTTATATTACTGTTTTACAGGTAAGAAAAAAACCCACTTTTTTCTTCCATCTAAAAATTAAAATATATTAAAATATACTAGTAAATATATTTATGCAACAGTACAAAACACTTCCTCTTATCACAACACAAGGCAATAAAAAGTTAAATGGCAGAAAATGACCAGAACTACTGGACATTTTACCTGCGTACCTTGAGAATCAGGGAAATGTTTTTGCCTGGCTCACTGCTCACTCTCTCCCCCCATAATGTTATGTCAGCTACATTCTAGGAGCAATTAATGCAATACCTTAACAGCTTTTAAAATCCACAATATTATCTGCTGGAAAAAAAACCCTGTTTGAAAGGTTCTCTGAAACTTTCATTTGTTACTGCTGCTAAAGGTGACTGAAGAAATACCGTTGAAAGATTAATAAATCACATTATCCTTATGTAGATTAAATGCACTGCTATATAATCAAAAAGGTCTTTCTTC
>WEIU01003618.1:54067-75572 GCA_013389925.1 Aegithalos caudatus | reverse complement strand
TGTTATGTCAGCTACATTCTAGGAGCAATTAATGCAATACCTTAACAGCTTTTAAAATCCACAATATTATCTGCTGGAAAAAAAACCCTGTTTGAAAGGTTCTCTGAAACTTTCATTTGTTACTGCTGCTAAAGGTGACTGAAGAAATACCGTTGAAAGATTAATAAATCACATTATCCTTATGTAGATTAAATGCACTGCTATATAATCAAAAAGGTCTTTCTTCTTCCAGTAAAGGTTATTTCTCCAGCCATTTAACTGGTTTCATACACTTGAGTGCTTCAACAGCTTCCACACAGAGAGTTACTTGGCAGACATTAAATCCATAGTACATACAGTGAAGCTATCAAAAACCATTCAGAAATAAGGAGAAAATTGGACTAGATAATCCAAACATTGATTACAATGTCATGCCAGAGTTCAATGGGAGGTGCACACCAAGAAAAGAGTGTATGAGACAACAAAAAAAGATTTAAGCAATTGCATGATAATCTATCACTCAACTGCAGATGTACCTATAGCTATTTATTTCAGAAATGAATCACTTGAACAAGGTACATGGCAAATAACATCCATCTGACAAGAACAGATGTTTCTTAAGCATGTTTATAGTTATAGCCATTAAGATTTTGAGCAAAGGCTCAAGAGTAGCAGCACTTAATCATGCAGCTCTTAAGTTTCTAAGGACCTCTTGGACACAGAAACACGTATTGCAACCCCAAGTAACAGATCGTGGGACTAGCCATAGCACAAAAGGCTACTGCTCAAGGAAAATTATAGCATAACCAGTTTTATGACTTTTTGGCTTGTCTGTATTTTTAACAGCAAAGTTCCTACATCAAACCACCTGAAAATGGCTGCAAAGCTCTGGCCTGTAGCAGTCAAGGGAGGAAGAATGGATGGGAAAAGGTGTTAACATCAAATCTATCATTTAAGCAGTCCGGGATTCTCTCTTTCCTGTGAGTTAGAAATGTGAAATAAAGTCATATTTGGTAACAGCTTAACACAGACCCTCACATTGTGCTTCTCTAAAGGTTGCTCCATCTCTGGCTTTTTAAGTGAGGTGTCATCTCAGGCAGTCCCCTTGCAGATATCCTCTGGTTAAAGACACAGAACTGCCTTTTCTCCATCACAGAATTCCAGCTGTGTGGGTGTTTCATTTACATAACTGCCATACAGTTATTTCCCCATTAAATATATATATATACACAAAGTTACAGTAATACATGCTGACAGCCACTCAGAGTGCATTTATTTTCATAGTTGCTGCAGAACTACTTTTGAATAAACACAGAGTAATAAAATAACTACAAGCCATTGAACTAGCTGATTTCTTGTCTTTGACTTTGTAATTGTTAACAAACAGCACAAAAGTGGCATCTCAGCTTCTCATTCATACTCCTACAAATGTGAGAAATAAAACCACATTTTTCGTAATTGATTCTAAAGGAATGTATTCAACCATAGAGAAGAAATAAGTTTCTTTTCAGGTTTTAAAAACTAAAAGCTAATTCTCTCTCTACAAGTAACAAGAAATGTGACTGCATTAAAAAAATCACTGTATTTTGGGTTCCATTTCAGGCAGTCAATTCATTCTGAGTGCATACTGAAGCAAAATTTTATGCTGTATCTTTTTATGATAAGAATCCTATTATTGTGTATGAATAGAAAATGTACACAGTTAAAGAGATAAAGGAAGAGATTGAAAGTGGAATTAATAGCAAAGGAGAATTATTTATATACATATATATGCATCACAGACTTAGATTATGTAAGTATTTCTGAGTATTCTTACTCAACTGGAAATTATATCCTTTAAGAATATTATGGACTTTGCTTTCTGACATGGGGAGGAATAGAGCCAAAAGATGGATTTTACAGCAATGATTCCCTCAAGGATAATGTTTCATCCTCCACAAAGCTACCAGCTGTTTCAAAGTGAGGAATTTGTCACTATCTCAGATTACAACTCCAAGGTCAGCCTGCCCCTCAAACAAGTTGAGATAGAATGCCTAGCACTGCTGTATTTTTTTACTAGCTTTACAAGAATTACTTTCCCATTCCCACCTCTTAATTTTTATTTACAGTAGGACTAGTGATCCTTGGGGAAAAATCCAAAACACCAATGAACATGTAAGAGACTGCAACCACTCCCATTTGGCATCAAAGCTGAATTTGGAAAAGAATGCTCAAGTAAAACACTAACCAAGTTAAACACAATTTAAAACCCTTATAGACAATTTTAAGCTATTTATACTAGACCACCATACTAGGCAATGGAACACAGTAGAAAACTAGTACAATTTTTCTAAAACCTAAGGGAAAACCTGAAGTTCTAACAAATGCAGGACAGAACTGATATTATTAATTCAATTTTATCTGCCATTAAATAAGCAAATACAGCTAAATTCAATAAACAAGGGGCTTCTTTTCTAAAATGTGTAATTCAACAGAGAAATGAGTGAAACACCAACAACTAACCTCTGCTCCTGCCAAAGCACCTCAATGGCAGTTTTCTCCAGAGTCCACCTAAGAGCCCAGGTATCTTTGTATACACTGTAGTGCTGAACCAACAGCATTCAACAGACCCTATCTGCACGTGCTTCTTTAAAAAAAAGGAAAAGCAAAATCAGTTCTGTACCTTTTCCATGCTAAAGAATTGGAACTGAAACCACTCACACTGTCAAAGAAGCAGCATTTCTAAAGGCAGAGAAACCATATGGCATCACCTTTCTTTGAATAGTTTAACATCTAAACAGACATAGTTCAGCTGAGGAAGAGATAATAGTTCTGCAGCAGGCAGTGCTATTTTTGGAATTAAGAGCAAACAAGACCGGACAAAAACCACACAAAATTACCTCTGTTTGTGCTTTTGGTTCTCCAGCTTTGGCCCTCTCAAGCAGTTCTTCAAAGAGCACATCAGGTTCTTCCTTCATGCTCTCTATAAATTAAAGAAAAATTTTTACTAACAATAGTTTAAAGTATTTAAAAAATCATTGCTGTATGTGATTGAAGAATTAAATGATCGTAACTAAAAAAAAATCACACAAGGGTTTTGCAAGAACAATGGAATATAATATTGGCTCTCCATCTCAGTATTGTATTTCAGCATATTTACCCTTGTTATTTGGTACATGGCACAGGATGCCACAGTTTACAGTTTCTCATTTACTTCTACAAAATTCATTTCTCAATAGAATATTCATTACAATAAATATGAGCACATGTGGAACATGTAATATGGATTAGCTTTTGTACTATTACTATTCTTTTCTTGATATCACTTTAGTTTTTCACCTGTCAGTCTCTTCAGTTTGCACTGGAACCTTTTCTAGGATTTTGAAAAATTAATCAGCCTTTAAAACAGTGTATTTGAAAACTCAGTCCCTCCGTCTCTGGAGTATACAGAAAGTAACAACAATGACACGTGCTAAACTTTGGGTTTTTTTCATTTTGCTCCATATGCCACCTTGTATTTTTCCTCTTTCCCATCTACTGAACACGTACAGACTTAAAGAACCGGTTTTCTTCAAAAGCATCATACTGCTCCACTAGTCAATCAATAAGAAAACCTCAAAAGCTTTATCTGATATCCAGTGTTTGTAAACAACATTATGCTGCATGCTACGTGATGAATAGAGAATTAGTTATTAGCAAAGCTGATGAAGGCCAGGACTGCTACTCTTTTATGAGATGACTTCTCATAAATTAGTTTGTGAAAATTTTAAAGAGAAAAATCAATACAACTTGTATGCTTTAAGTTGAGTAAGAATGGACAACTGACCATTGACTCAGAGTTACAGCTTTACTAATGAACTGATTTAAAATTATAGTTAGAAAGGTAGACTCAAATTCTACACTAAGCACCAGTCTGACCCCTACTGACCACTTACCCCACACAAACACTCTGTTACACTTTGTAGCTATGTCCTGAGGGCAGTGGCAGCATGAAAAGTGCTCTTGGGAAGCAGTTCCCAGGTGCAGGAAAATGTCTTTCAGGCACCCACTCCAAGTTAGTCCCTCCCTGACTGGGGCAGCAGCAAGGCAAGAAGCTGCTCCTCAGCCCTGCCAGCTGAGGGGCCAGGCAGGATCAGCTCTTCTTCAGAAGATGGCAGGGAGAAAGACATAAACCCCATTCACATGATCTCCCAAAGAACAGGGTCACTTGCAGTATTTAAATCTCTCCTACTGGGACCATTTTCAAAGAAGATCAGGCTACAAGCCAACACTTTCACTAAAATGGATGTATTTAACAAGAACAAACAATGAAGTAAGATTCCTTCTTCACCATGCCACAGTTTTGTCTGCCAAATTCCACTTGGAAAAGTTCTAATGCCAGATTATAATGTTGTCTGGCTAAACAAGGCACACAATAAAAAATGATTTTCATTTAGTACTTGGTCTTTTCAAAAAGCTGCAAAAATATTATTGTAAAATAGGCAAACAGCATCCCAGCAAAATTAACTACTTAATCTCCTTGCCCTGATATATCACCAACATAATTTGAACTCCAAACAAGTCAGAAGCTTGTCTTCCAGATGGCACCACTAACACCAGCAAACATCATTCAGGGGCTTTCTGCTAACAATAAACAGGAAGCTACAGGAAAGAGCATATTGTTTGAAAGAAGTGAAATTTATCTACCTACCCCACTCAAATAAAACAAGCTGGGCAAGGCAGGACTTTTTTTTTTCCTCCAGTGCTTTCAAATTCATTAAGCCCTTTTGCATCAAAATTTCAGTACTAGCTGACTTAGGAATGCTTTTTGTTTTTTCTGTTCAGGATTTTCTACATGTTGAGAACACTACAGGTATTTCAGTGATAGTCTGGATAATACAGGAGATACCATTTGTAAGCCAGTGTTAAATAATTAAGTGGAATTTACACACATAAGAAAAAACAAACTACAGAAAACAGTTTGCTAAACTGATAAAAACCCTAATAAGAAAGGTAGATCTGGCAGCTTATATGGCAAAGCCTCCCCCCTTCTGTCCTGCTCCACTTGGCACACATAAGAGCATGGCACAGCTCTGACCCCTTTTCGCTCTTCCTGCTCAGGAGAATGTATTAGACAAAAAAATGTACTTCAACAGAAAGCTGAAGAAACAAAATGGGAATGTTTTACAACACCAGGTTATAGTTACTGGTTATAATAGAAAAATTAACAATGTGCAGCCTTATGNTACAACACCAGGTTATAGTTACTGTACTGTAATTGCATTGCAGATTTACATGTACATAATGGTATTTGCAAAGATGGGGAAATAAAAGAAGAAAAATTAAAAACGTGCAGCCTTATGGTCAACTACCTCCTTCAATGAGGAAAAAAATGGTGTTATTGCAGTAAACTTGTTGAAATGTTTGTTTCAACAGAGCTGACTGCCAAGGAAAAGAAACACTTTCTGTGGTTATTTTCAACCTACTGCCCAATCCCTCCCACCCAGTTATCAATTCTATGTACTTGCACGTGACCTATGAATATATAAATAACATACAGTTAATTAAAATATGCCTGTGGGTTGATTCTGTAGTTGCAGGGTAAAGGTGGAGGCACAGAGGTTGTGGAGACCAAATTTAGAATATCTTAGTATACAAAGTTCTTGTAAGCAGCAATATTTTTCCTTTGCTTAAAAGATAACCAAGAAAATTAAAGAGGTCAAGCATGAATGACTCTAGTTTCATGGCTGCCATTATCAATCTACTTTTTCATAAGGTATATAGGTCAGTCTAGGTAAAAGTTCTAAAACACAGTCAAGGTGTGTTTTAGAACAAGGATGGCCAACCCATTCTTTCAATTCAGCTCAGCACTGAACAAACTACACAGGAGTATATGCACCCCCCATAACAATACCACGAGAAGTGATGACTGTAACTTATCACCCTTGTTCTTCAGTGTGTTTTTAGTCAGAAAATGTCTTGATGTGTATTCCTCCCACATAAGAGTATTGCAATGGAAATGCTGTCAGTGGAAGCTTTTATTTTCCAGCTTTGCTAAAAACTTGTACCTTTTTAATGTCAAATGCTACTCTGTCTTGAATATAAAAATTTCCAGAAGACAGGAACACTCATCTTGCAATACTTCATATATCTTTTATGACAATTAAAATAGACTTCACTAGCTGTTTTGTGTCAAGTGCATTAATACAAGCCAGTGAAGTCTATCAGTTATCCAAGGCTCACAAGTACTGCAATCATTCAAATGAAAGCAGGAAAGAGAAAGCACAGAAGTTTAAGACAGCACAAAGCATTCATAAAAGAAATTAAGACCAGGGATGTAGAAGGGTGGTTGGTACTTAATATTTATTGTACTTCCAGCTCTGCCACCAAGAACCTCAAGACTGTGTAAAGTTTAGTTCATCATCAGGCTGCTCTATAATTCAGTTCCCAATAACTCCCAGTTAATTCTACCTTCCCAGAGACAGATCATACAACACAAATTAGTTAATGGATATTGTAACAAAAACATTATTAATAAAATTTCAGTGGTTTTGTTTTTTTTCATTCAGTGTGATAAAGCCTTAAAGGTTTAAGATATGAAATTACATTACATACTTTAACTTTTCTCTGTTTTACTAAAACGAAACAGAAAAAATTTAGTGATGTGCAAAGTATGATGCAGATACATTTCTGACTTTGTTGCATTCATATCATACTACAGAAAGCATTTTAAACATTGAAGGCCTATAGAAATATCCATTTTTATATGAAAACATTTATTTAAAAATGACTCATTAAAACAGAAGAGGTCATTACATAAAGACCTGTATGCATTTCACAGTCATACAGCACTCAGAAGAAGACTAAGCTAAAACTGCCTGTTATTAAGTGATAGACTTCAATGGTAGTGGCCAAACATGACTATAGAGTAATTTTCCTAGTAAAAAGTATGTTTTACATCTCCAGGAGAAATACTCAGAATATAAAAGCGTTTATGTAGGGAGGTTGCAAACAGGCTGATGAAAAGTAAAGATAACTACTTTTGTAAGCTTTACATATTACTTGGCACATTGGCCATATAAAGTAAGATTCCAGCTTTGATGCTGTAAGCTCAAATGCGAATTTAGTATTCGTTCTGTCATAGGCAGGCATTTTTTACTGTTTCTGTTAGGTTTTGATCAGAAATTGGAAATGTCTAAAAAGGAAACATTTCAGTTTCTTAAATACTTTGCTGGGATGCAGTTATTGTCCCTTACCTCTGCAGTTTAACCATTAAATTGACAAAAAGTCAGTCAATGCACAGTAGGGATTAGTCCAAGTGAGACAGCAAGATACCAATGCTTAAATTTTAAATCACAAAAGGAAGATAGGTTAAAGATTAAATAACATATCTAAACCTCATCTTTGGACTATATTGAAGACTAAAACCCAACAAACTCTTCAACATTCATGCAACGTTTTGAAGAATGGACTTACACAATCTAGATAAGAAGTTTGTTCAATGCAAAAGACCTTAAAGACAAATAAAGTAAATTGGGGTTGTCACAAGATTTCCTTCCCAGTATTCTAGTACAAATCAGTAGTAGATGCAATAGATTACCAATCCTTTTAATACCCTTAACATACATAGCTGAATCATGAAAATATGTATAAAACAGAAATGTTTTACACACATTTTAGAGAAACACTGCTTCCAAAACTCCAGAATTTTAAGTGACGTGTATGACACTTCCATTCTTGAATTCTGAAATCTTTAAAGGCACATAATAGTCCTTTCATGTAAAGGAAGATTTTTAGTTGAATATATATGCACACAAAGTGGATTATACACAGCACCCATCACATAGAACACCCTCAATTTTCTCAGTGCTCTTCTAACCACATGGAATCACTGCCTTCCTTCAAAAAAATCTACTAAAGTTATTTCAGGCAGAAAGGATCAATAAGAGTGCATGCTGAATAATAAGTGTAGATTTACTTTCCTACCAACACAAACACATTAAAGCTCCCAGCAGTGGATTTACACAGCTCAAGGGAATTCTAGCCCTTTGCCTGCTAATATCACCCCCTGGCCAGGTGCACAGCTTTCTTCTTAGGTCACAGCTACAGAACCTGAATTCCAGATTAAACAAGAGGTCAAAGACCATGAACAGGGAATAACAAAGCACAAAAAGAAGAAAAAAAAAAAGGATCACAATTTCTTATGTCTTCTGAGCTTCAGATTATACTTGTTCACAGTTATTGGAGGCTGGCCCCATGACAATCATGCTATCATGCAAAACAAATAATTTTTTTAAACAAACACAAGCTGGGGACTTCTAAGTGCTTTAAATGAAAAGGTGAAAACCTAGTGAGAATAGGATAAAAGGAAAACTGAAAGCACTTTCTCAGACAGGAAGCAACAATGAAGCATTCATACAAAATATGTAAGTTTAAAAGAAATTATAGGTTTTACAAGTGAATATTAAAGCTCATGGAAACTCTACTGAACAAAAGATTAATGCATTAAGCAACACCCACACTAGGACTATGAAGGAAAACTGTATGACACACACACACTCTATATGATCATGACTTCATGCATTCATTTGGGCTCAGAAAAAGAAGTGACAGGAATGTGCAGTAGGAGGAGGATAAAAGCCCTCCTACTGGGGTGGGGAGAATAAAGGATCCCAGATGACAAGATACAAAACAAGATTTCTGGATTAGCCTTCCCATTTTGGAGCACAGGAAGTATTCCTGAAGTGACTGAAAACAGCCAGGAATCACTAAGAATACACACAACAAAATATGTTCACACCTCCAAGATCACTGAACACACAACTAGAAAAACACGTAACCATTTTCACTATTCCACCAGAAGATCTGATAGTTGACACAAGTTAACATTGTTAGCAAGGTGGCTCACCATAGTGAACCAAGCAAAGGTAAGTAGGCATTCTTCCAAATGATCTTGCAAATTTTAGGTTTGGGTATAATTTCTGTAAACTTTTGTTTGAATAAATGTGTCTAAGACACACTGACAAAAAACAGAGCAGCAAAACGGCCAGAAAGCAACAATAATGACCTCAATTATATCCCAGAAAATTACATATTCAAAATAGGGTATGATTTTAAATACATTTAATAAATAATTTTATATGTTAAGTAGTTCCTCCAACTAAGGATACATACAAGCCCATTTTTTCCCCTAATTAAGGAAAAATTATATAGTGGGTTGGACAGGTGGATCCAGCTCATATTGGCATCTGTAAAGATAGGGAGCAAGGCTTCTCACGTAAGTCCTCTAAACAAATTAGAATGCAGGTTACATGGAGAAGTGAGAGATTAAGAAACAGAATATGAAGATTAGAAAAACACAGCCTTCTTTCTCCCAGGGGAAGGATTAGACACACAGGCATATAAAATAAGGCTTAAATCATTCAATAAATTTATATGTGAAAAAAGGACTAGGTGCAAAAATCTGTTGATGATTCTGTGTTATTCAGGAAAAAAAAACAACAACAAAAACTCAAGTAAAACCAGCAGAGGGGTTTAATGACTAATTAAGTGATAAAAGTCTAGATGAAATGCAGGAAACCACAGAGGCACTTTATCATTGCACACAAAGTGACAAGCTCTGAACTACCATCATACACCTTAGAAACAGTGAAACTGTTTTATGAAAAACACAGCTCAGTGCTAATAAGACACTATTACCAGAGCTTTATGACCTGGGGAAGAAACTGAGGAGAATGAAATGGAGAAGGTATAGAGAGACTATTGCACGTCTTTCCAGATTAACAGTATTTGGCCAATGCCAAATATTTCTAAGTTCAAAAAGGCTTTACAAAAATGTCTAGGCTGCAAGTAGCTAAAGAATATTCTGAATAAAATAAAGTAAGGACAGCACTAACTGCATTTAGAAAAAGCCCTCTGGCTCTAACAGGTGTGCTGTAAATAACAGTGTAACTGATTCTCATGAGAAAGATAACAAGAATCCTGAACCTGAAAAAGCCTGTCACCAGTCTCTAGTATTAGCACTGAGTATTGACAGCAACTTCTGTGAGCCTTCCTAGACTGGAAGACACCCCTGTTAATTAGGTATAAGAAAAAGCTGGATGGCATCCAGAGGAAGAAAAACTGCACTTCATGTTTTCATTAGCTCTACTCCAAAACCTCACTACTTAAGTGGGTTTTCTTCTTCTAAGAAGTCACAGGATGTCAGGCATCTCCCTCAGTGTCACGTTATTAACTGACAAGAGTAATTGAGACGTTTGATGGAGTAGTCTGGAACAAGATTTCATCCCCAGGCATTTCCACCAGCTAAATTACTGGGGTGGGAACAGGGAGTGAAGAACATCTTCTCTGACATTAGATCTTCTCCCACATATGAACAAATTCTATATATAACATGAGGAGCACTGATGTCTGAACTGAACTTGGTCACACCGCACAGCACTGTACTTGGAGTTTCAGGCATACATCACTTCACTGCTTCAGCAAGAAGCCTTTACTGTAATTGAATCCAAAAGGGAATACTGTCTAAATTACAAGGAAATTTACTTGCTTCTACTGTGAGAGGCTACTAGTATGAATAAACTATGCTCACTGCTAAACTGCTCTCCTCCCACCGTGCTCCACAAGGTATGATGAACAAATGAATGTGTAGGTAGAGACTGACATGGCACAGAGAATGCAGATATAGAATTATTTGTATTTGAAAAAGCCTCTTCTATGACTTCCATTATGACAGACTTGACACCAGATTTTTACTTAACCTTTTTTTTTTTCTGTCTAGGAATTTCCATAAAAATGTCTCTGAAGAGCAACATGCAAAGCTTATTCCATTCATAGGATTAATAAAAGTGCTTAAGCAGTACTTCTAGATAGGTTCTAACTGTTCTGCAATTAAGTTTAGAATCACAAATGCAGTCTTTGCCACAAGTTTCATCAGAGAAAAAATTGAAATACAGCTATATACCCCAGCATTGGATTAGACTGTAAAAGAAATAGCCAGTAAAAGGTAAAAAACATTCTACAAATCCTGTGCCAAAAGAATTTAGGTTGGTGCACCAAAGCACCAACATCACCTTAAATATTACCATATTTAGAAAGACAATCACTTTGCTGGAAGCCAGTCAGTTTCTAATTTTTCATCCTCAGTTTGCATTCAACAGCACTGAAATGTGTTCTTTTCCCTAGATTTCAATGCCTTTGGTACAAATAACCCAAAATTAACTGTAAGAAAAAGCATCATTTGGTTTCTTACAAACCAAGCAATCAGCTGCTGAAGACATCCCACCTGCAAAACCTCCATATTTGCAGACTACTTTGAGGCACTGGAATCTTTCAGCTCTGCATGACTGAATGGGATTCTGACAACTGTTGATAGGGAAACCTTCTCCTGTAGCTCAGTTTTCATCAGTTTTGTTCTCCATTCATCCAGTTTGCTATAGCACAGCCAGAAAATGTTATAGCTTCTCATGAAGTCAGTAGAAGTCTTACTGCACTGTTCAAAACTATGATAGGATTGTATTATAATCATCTGGTCCTGCTGCAGTACTCAAAGAAACAGAAAGCAAAAAACAAAACCCAAACACCAAAGCATGACTGAACCCTCAGTAAAACACCCTGTTGCAAACATGAAGCAGTTAATTTATGTTAGAAGAGTGAATGACCTTGCTTTAACAATTTTCACCAATTAAATATACTAGCTATAGGAAATCCTTTTGTGATGGATTTTTAGTAATAGCTCGTTTGCTAGTATGAAGGAAATTTTACAGCATGGGATAGGAAGCAGGCAACAAGAATACATGCACATATAAAGTAAATAATCTAAGCCTATTTGTCAAGCAATAAATAATCAAGAGAAAGTAAGAAAATGAAAGCTTACGGGGGTGCCTCCCTGTGGATATAAACTAAAATAGATAGAGCACCACACTTTGTGCAGAATCTGCCTAGAAGGTATTTCTTTTGGAGTTACATCCTATGTAATATATCCAGTTCCTTTTGGAAATGTGTGGTGGTAATTCTGATAGTGTTACATTGGATTTTATGCAGGAAAAGGTTTTTTTGTAAGCACAAATCTGGTAAGTTAATAAAAATATCAAAAAAATTCAACAATTTCATGGAACAGCATCCATTTTTTAATTGCAGATTTTGTTTTCACTATGAAATAACCTTTCTAGAATCTAGATACCCTTAGGAGTAAAGATATACATAATTAATGCAAAATAAAATAATTCCTTTTGTTAGAGGATACTGTGTAAGCTCTTCTCCTAAGTGAAAGATGTCAGATCTCTTTCATTCATCCACAGGCAGAATATGTACTTTTAGAAAATGTTGATCTGTACATTTTATAACAATAAATGCAGATTCTAACAGGTTTTTTGTGTGACTGGATTGTACTGTTGAGCTTTCAGTGTTCAGGAGAGCCAGCCTGAGTCTCTAGAGAAATCCTCCTAATTACTTTCCATAAGTTCCAACAGCTCAGTGGTATTGTGTGCAGTAACTATGTAGGAGTAAAGTTTCTGGAAAGATTGACATTCAACTTAAAAGCTGGCATCAAGTGTCATGTCATAAACATGATTTGTACATATCAAATATAATGACACACAGGAGCTGACAGGAATAGAAGAAATACTTTGCTCAAGAAACATCAAGTATTTGAAAAAAGGTTTTAGTAACTTCATATGCTTAGCTGCTCATCCATGAGTGCTGAATCCTTTCATCCATTCAGAAGCCTCCTGAATTCTTAACTGCATAGTAAGGGCTTGATACAATTAAGAATACATTGCATGTATTTATTTTATGTCTTTAATCTCTGTGGTCTGATCTCAAGATGGTCCTACTTGTCTCAAGAACAATTCAGAGTTCTTCTACTACCATACTTTGCCTGGCATTCTATTTTAAAATATGATAACAGCGATGAGAGAGAAGGGAATAACATTTGTTTACAGAGCTGTTCAAGTCTAGGACTCTATCTGGGAGGAGCAATGGATTTGTAGGTATGGTAATAGTCTTAGTCACACCACAATTACAAGTCATAAAATACCATTAAATTGAAATGGGAACAACTTCTGCACCCCCACAAAATGAACATAAATTGTCAGAAGAGCAATAAAAAAAAGTATGAATGATACTATAGACTATAAATTTAGAAGTGGAGGAAAAAACATTCTTCAAATCTGTATTTTTCTAGCATAGCTATTACTGTACAATGATCTTTTAAAATCATTAAAATAATTTTATATGTAACTAATGAGCCAGTCCTGATGCTTTTTCTATGCAGGCATCTCTGATTGAATTTCTTATGGATGAGCTGAGATAAATCTAACATAAATCTGCAGTTCCAAAACTGTAGATTTAAAACAAATTAGCATTTTGTCATTTCTTAGTTGATAATCATCAATGTTAACCCTTTCCACCAAAAAAAGAAAGGAGAAAGCAATGAAAAACAATGTGAGAAGTTGAGACCACAGAGCTCACCGAGCCCACATATTTTTGTAGGTGCAGATGGAAAGTTATCATAGCAACCTGCACAATGTACATGGAATCTCAGCAATTCTGCAGTTTGAGCACTTCATCCCATTGATGCTCCAGCAGTTCATTTGCTGTCAAAAGAGGGGCCCTTAAAAAGGAACATTCCAACTTTTTAGCAAAACCACAAATCCAGTGGCTTAAGTAAGCACTACTAATAACTCACTTTTCAAAGGATTAGCTTTACTTTCCAGTTTACTGTTCCCAGTCTCACCTTCTAACTTCCACAATGAAGTGGGGCTGCTGCTGCTGCAAGGGGCCCTCCAGCAACACAACAGCTCCAAGTCACTCCTTGATTCTGCACTGTAATAAGGATTTGTTTGCAGTGGAACACACATACTAGATCTCTTCTGAAGGAAACCAAATTGAAAGATCCCAACCACTAGATCAAATGTTTAAATTTGCACAAAAGGAATGTCAAGTCTTCTGCACCAAAGAATTTATAGGGCCACTCCCATTTCATTACATAATTCATTAATATGAGTATAGCTCTTCCTTTCTACTGTCCTTTCTTCCAGCACCCTGGGACTAGGCTAGAAATGTTGTTATAATAAACAGATTAGGAAATTGATCCATGGAAAGTAATGGATGAATACTGAGCTAGTGCACCTTCCATAATCTGGTTCATGATATGAATGTAAAAAATTGATAGCAGTAATAGTATCTTTTTTATCAGCCAAAAAACACATTTATGTATTTCAAATGGCAGTAGAAGGAAATATGGAGAATGTTTCCTCAAATAAAAGAGTATTCAATCCTCCTCCCATCTAGGGTAAAAATACCAGCATGTTACTGACAGTAGCAGCAGACATAAAAAAGCCCATTTCCATTGTTCTGCACCAATAATCATGATATCCCAAAATTTTATCAGAAAATACAGTCATTAACTTTTGTTTGGGAAGAATCCTTTCTCTCTCACAGCAATGCCTGGCAAATGAGCTTCCTAGGTGCCTGAGCATTTAAAGGTAAAGTTTGAAGGGACATTAATAAACTGACAGATAAATTGTTAAGTAATTAATACTTCAAGGCATAATCCTCCCCTTCAAATAATCAAAGGTTTTTCTGAGATTTCTTCAAGCTTTGCACAAACATTTCACTTTACCTCAAGAGTTAGTCTGTAATAGCTAACTGCCAAAAAATAAAGACACAGAAGTGCTAAAATAGAGCTTTGAAGCAAAGGTTCTTTGTAACCGTAAGCAGAAGTGGGCAACACTCAGAAAATATTTGTAAATTAGAAAGGTTCCCTATTTGTTAGCTATCATTTAGCAATGCCTTGGAGACACACTGTTGTAAATTGTTGCAATGCACTGTAAACTGTTTAAAAGATTTTTTACTATTTATAAATTTGAAGTCAGTCAATTAATAAAATAATTCTCTTCCTAGAGGTACAAAAAACTCTCATAACCTAAGTACACATAGAATGCTGTACATCTACAAACAAAATACAAGAAATTGATTTCTGTCTGCAAAGCTCTCTATATAAACACATTCCCATGTGTTCTCAATTCTAGAACGAGATTAAACCAAAACATGAACAAAAAGCCCTAACTAGTTCCCAAAAAGTTATAACAAAAAACCTAATTAGCAAACATATAAGAGACCTTTCTTCAAGCACTGCAACTTAGCTTTGCAATTTCTCCTTTCCAACCTTACTGGCTAGCAAATGTGCATGAATGATGTAATAAACCAGTAATAATCTATTTCATGCACATATGAAAAATTACCATCTTCTCCCCAGTATCTCCAGTTTCTCCTCTTTTACCTGCTGACTGGCAGATAGTCAGTTTTTAAGAAAGACACTTTACATGCTTGAACCTACTTAAGCATTACAAGAAATGCAATGTAACCTGCAGCACAATGTTCACCTGGGGTAAGAGCCATCTGGTTCAAGTTATCACTGTGGCTGAATTGAAGCAGTTATTTGATTCCAGAATTCACAGTCAAGTATCTGATAACCATTGTATTGTGAAAAGTTTCTCTCCATTCTGCTTTCCTTTCATCTGAATCAAAACATCTCCTGGGACACAAGAGATCTACTTTCTAACTCAGCAATACAGGGCACTTACCTTAACTGCAGACTGAGGGGTCTCTTTCAAAAAATATTAATAGCAGCAGCACAATAGATACTCACATGCTAACTAATTCACCACAATTAAAGTGCTTTTTTCCTAGCTCTGCTCTGTAAGTAGAGGAAATTGTTTCTCTAGCAAAAAATGATGATTTTAAGTCTACTTGGAGAATTTGGTGTTGGGAGCTCCACAGCTCTCATCCAAACTCTGTCTTTGCACATTGCACTAAGACTGTATCTGAAGGAAGGAGATTCTACACATGAAACACAGAAACCAGAAAGGAGTATGTAGCACTTGGACCAGAAACTGAGGGGCCTGTGCACCTGAGAGGCATAAAAGTGTCTTATGAGTTTAGAGCCTTAGTCTGTTTCAAAAGATTTCACTAGCAAGCAGACACTGGTCTTCCCTGTTACACATGAACTCTCCTGTAATTTGTTTACATAGATACTGATGACTCCATGGCTTTACAATTTCAGGAGCCCTAATTACTAGTGTATATGCTTGGTTCACTAGTAAGCTCCCTGTCCATGAACATCCTTGAAAGAGTAACAATTTTTTTAGCATTTATTTTTAAATAGGAAAGCTGATGTACTGACATTCACTCCATTCCTACATACACAAGGAATGCAAACCAAAACCATATATAAGCAGAATGCAAGAGGTTTGGGTAGAAATATGAATGCCTTCCTTTTCTTTTTTAACACAACAAAACCTGTATCTATAAATTTTCCTAATGATTGAATATTTTTTTCATTAAATGCAGATTCAATTTGCTCAATAAATTCTCAGAGCACTGTTACCTCCCATTGTGAAAGAAATTTTTCAAGGAATAACATAAACATTACCTAATGAACATAAACACTACCTAACGATACATTAGCAGAATAGAGACTGAAAAATTGCTAAGAAAAAAAATGGCAATACAAGAGTTTGATCCAAATGAATTACCTGTGTCACTGAGGATATGAGTGTGTTTAAGTGCTTTACTGAGTCAGAGCCAAGGCATTCACTAATTTGCTGAATTACACTACAAGATATGGATAATGCTGCAGGAACAGATGATGTGATGTGTGCTTCCAGGAAACAAACAATTTAACATTCATTTTGATGCTATAGCCTTAAACACAGTATATATTAACAAAAACTGGAAGAAAAAGCACAGATCAGAAATACAGATATGGTGTCAAGAATATTACAAGAATTAGTAAAATGGTTGAGTTTAGAAAGGACTGCTGGAAGTCACCTGTTCCAACCCCTCTGCTCATGCAGGTCCACCTAAGTTGGTTGCTCAGAACTATACCCACCTAGATTTTGAGTACTGCAAAAGGATGCAGACTCCAGCTCTCTGGACAACCTGTGCCAGTGCTCAGTCACCCTCACAGGAAAAACAAAAAAACATTTACTGATGGTCCAAGGGATCTCTTGTTTACACCAGCTGCCTCTGGTCCTTGTGCTGAGGACTACTGGAAAGATCATGGCTCCATCCTTTTTGCACCCTACTTTCAGCTATTTATGCACAGATCCCCCCTGAGCCTCCTCTCCCCCAGGCTGAAGAGCCCCAGCTCTCTCAGCTGTCTCCCCCAGGAGAGATGCTGCAGCTCATCCATCATCTCTGCAGCCCTTTGCTGAACTCTCTCCATGCACTGGGTAGTGCAGAACTGGGTGAGGCACTCCAGTGCTGACTGGAGGGGAAAGATCTCCTTCCACCTGCTGGGCAATGTTTCAATAATTGCAGCCCAGGATACCAGTGACCTTCTGTGAGGGAAGGGCACACGGGTGTGTGGTAGACAGTCCTCAGCTGAAACTGCCTTTCCAGACAACTGAGATACACACAGCACATGTTCCCTTCTCAAACAGAAATCACAGCTGATTTAATAAAAATTATACAAACTTAAATTTATGATAGTTATTTAAACTTGAGGAAGATATTTACATCATCATTAAAGAAGAGTTTTCTAAGTATTTAGTAAGCTTTCTGTACATTAGTGTGATGGTCATTTCTGTCCTCTTCTCCATGACCCTGAGTTGGTCATGATCATAGTGACTATTGAAAATCACCTGACTTCTTAATCTTCCAAGAAAGAAATCAGAGCAGCCCTTCCCAGAACATCTGGTCTGGAGCCCAGTGCCTTTCATAGAACCAAACCACAACATGCCCTGGCTGAGAGTCCCAATCACTCCTCCCAGACCTATGAGAAATTCAAATGTTATTTATCAGTAAGGGCTCTAGTGATTCCAAGGAACACCTTGTCTGTCAGTTCAAATATTTTGAAAATTTCCAAAGTGACAATTTTCTGTTTGACGTATCAGTTTCTTTCGTATTTGTTTTCATATACACATCTTTGGATTTGTATTTGTATTTGCACTTCTTTCTACTAAAATGCCCATTTTTAAGTTCTGATGACCAGAACTTCCTTTCTTTTAATAAAGTTCTCAGTGAAAAATGGCATAACTCTGAAACAGCCATATAAGAAAATACTATTATTGAAGACATTTTCTATCTAAATCCACTAAAATATTGGCTTTTAGAGACTCCAGCAAGACACTATGGCAATGGTAGCTCATTCTGCTGCATTAAATACTTGCATACATTAAGAAGGGCATGGGAGGGGCAATGGCAGTGGCACCAGGCACCCATAATATTCTAATGGGAAGAGATTTAAAGCAATCAGAAATGAGTCACAACTGAAAAGGAGAAATACATCAATGCTCCTCTTTTACAAAAGCACAAATAAGCAGCATCTCTAATACAGTGCTGCATAGGTAGGGATCATTAGCAAATACACAGGACTGTAAAGAGAACTAAGATAAAAGTCAGTGTGATTTTACACATCCACCATTTGTGTAGAGTAAGAAAATCTCCAAATTAGCTAGAAATGAAGACCTGATAGAACCTATGTGCAAAACACCACTAAATAGCTTGTGTTGATTTCTAGAATCTTGCATGAATGTGGGCACCAACAACAGAAACTTATGTCTTGATTTTTCAAATCATAGTACAACTAAGCCCAAGATAACTTCATACCATAATCCTATTATAGTTACTATTCTTTCCCTGTTGAAGCATACTAAGAAACTGGAAAATGAAGAAAGAAAACATATTTGTTAGCACTGACTCTACACTAGCAATCATGTAGGTAATGTTAGATGTGTCAAATCTCCATAACCTCTCAATTCTTTTACAGGTGGGCTAGATGATAAAATTGGTACTGAACACTGAGGCATAACAGAAATTCAGGTACCAAAAAAAATTCTCTTTCACTGGGAACAGGGAACCCAGAAGGTTCCAACAGTCAATTTTGAATTAGATGCAAACAATAGATTTGCTGACAAATATCAGGCCATAATACCGGCCTGAATCATGTGCAGAGCTCAGCTGCCTCTAGTACGTGCCACACAGATAGCCACACATTTAATAATTTAAAACTCTTGGATAGCCTTATTACTGTCAATAGAGAAACTCATATTTGTGAATATAAGGGCATGTACATAAGCAGTTTCACAATCAAAAGTCCAATTTTAAAGGAAGTTAAAGAGCAAGAGATTTTCTAGGTCTTAAGCACAAGACCATCTTGCACAAGTCTTAGATTACAAACTGGAACTCAGCAGGTGAATACAGGAGCCAGGTATTTTTCGCTCTTCATTTCATACAAGGCTTTTCTCTCAATCCGTCAGTTTCCACAAGCTTTGAAATTCAACAGTTTCACAGCAAGTGGGGGAAAAGAATCCCATCATTCTGCCTTTTACAGTGTATCATGACTGTAAATCCAAATTCTTATCTTACTGCTAATATTAACTTCAATTTTGGCTTCATGTACCAGCTTATTATTCCCTCAGTCTACATTACAGTAGTATCTTATGCATATTAAAGCTATAGTTATAGCATGTGTTCTAGCCAAATAAAGAAATTAAACTGAAATACTATTATGCTAAATTTAATTAAATCTCCCTGCCAATTTTTCAGTTAAAGTTCTTTCCTATTGCTTTGTACAAACCTGAAAATTTAGATAGGAAAACTCGAAAACAGACGGAAAGGTAGCTGAAGTAGAAAAAGACTCTTCCACAACAACAGGTTAAGAGAAATTGGAGAAATTTATTTTCCTACTTTCCAGTGTCTATAAACAGAGTTTAGAATACATATACACACAATAATCTCCCAATGTTTAATGTAAGCTGATTTTGCATAAGAATTCTGTTCATACTTACCCTTTTTTTCTGTTTTCTCCCTGCTACGGGAGTAGCCAGGAACTGAAGAAGTTGCAGAATCTGCTGAAGATGTTCCAGGTCTCTGACTGTTCTCCCTGTGGTCCACAGGAGCAGCATTTAGCTGGGACCTTCCAAGATGCTGCTGGGGGGGAGAGGGACTTGAGGTGGGATTAGGATCCGAATTCATTTTAGCTGCCAATGAAGAAAGTAATGATTAATTATCAGAAAGCAGGGTTACAATGTAAAACTGAATAAAAATTTGAAACCTGAATATATTTGCATAATTAGATTCACAAAAAGCCTAGAAAACGTCAAGAAGGCTGATAGCATCTTTAAGATTTATACATTCCTCAGTAATTCCAAGCATGAGCACCTATAGCTGAGTCTGACCATATATACAGCATTGTACCAGAACAGTGACTGTTTTGTTCTTAACTAATAATAACTGGGTTTCAAGTGTAAACAAATGTTAAAACTAATAATCAATCCTGTAAATGCTGCATACAAATTTCTTCTTTGAATTTAATGTTCTGCTTATACACACTAGAAATAAAGACTAGCCCCTAACTTTTTATGGACAAGTCTATAGTAATAGAAAAATTCATTTCATATCAAAGACCTGGTTAACTGTCATCACCTAACCAGGACACAGAGAAAGACAATAATGATAAGAAGGCAAAGGAAGAGGAAACATTGAACTCTGCATGGGAAATCAGAGGAGGAACACCATCAAGGATGCTGGTTTTAGATATTATCAACTTAAATGCCCATGATTCAAAATAAGCTTATTTTACATACCTTTATGTCCCATTAAAATAAAAATCATACATGGCAGGGAGGCAAAGGCCTTACACAAGAGAGCGTTTTAACTATAAGCCTTGTCAAAACTAAGAGGGGATCTCTGCTCTGTAGTAAAAAGTTCTCTAAATAAGTAAACTTGGATAAAAATGCCTACTTAAAGTTTAGCTTTCAGGAGACAAAAGTAGCAAGGTATGTATATACTACCACAGTGTAACACATAGTAACTCTAGCCGCTTAGGAACAACTTCCCTAAAGTTAAGCAATTTGCAAGGATCATTGTAGAATATTTCTGGCAATAAACAATATTTTAAAATTCTGTATAAACACAGAATTAATTCAGAATATCGACCTGACGATGTCCTTGTAAAGATGAAAGTAGTATAGCCAAAACCACAGACACAAGTTAACCAACAACTTTTATCCACTCAAAGGAAGCTAAAATCACGACAGGGTGCTAAGGGTACTAGCAATGTCACCACAGCCAAACATATTACTTACAATTTGACAACTTGGCTGCCAAAATAAAACTTCCCTAAACCAGAAAATATTTTACTCATACAAGTAAATGCGTTTCTGTATTATGTTTCTACATTAAGTTATAAATAAACCAACACAGTTCAGTCCAACCTTCAAACAGTCCTCGGAAACACACAGAGATTAAAATACCTTCCCGGTAAACCAGCATGAGTATTTTTAACCATTATACAATCACAAAAGTTACTGTGCCTCCAGTTTTAACTTGACCTTAGCGCTTTTTAAGAGGGACGGGCGAGCGCAGCCAGGCCGCGCCCGAGGCGCCCCGCGGGGGATGCGCGGCACGGACGGGTCCGGCTCCTTCCAGAACGGGCAGCACCGGCACCTCTCCAGCAGAGCCGTGAGCAGGAGCTCGCCTCGCTGTCAGCCGCCCGCAAAAACATTCCCGTCCCGAAAGTTACTCTGAGCTTGTCCTACAAAGGGCACCACCAACTTTT
>WEIU01003618.1:30511-53586 GCA_013389925.1 Aegithalos caudatus | reverse complement strand
GGTGCGGGTGCTGCCCCGCTCCGGCGCTGTAGCGGCGGCAGGGGCGGTGTGAGACAGCCCCGGTGTGCACCGGACCTTCCCCCTAGCGCGGCTTCCTCGGTGCAGGAGCGAAGGGAATGGGGAAAAGGGCGGTTACCCAGGAACTGACTTTTTTCTAAATGCCCTCTGAAGTTATTGCTGCTACATCTACTAGTATTTCTGCCACATATGTGGAAGGCTTCTGGGCAGGAAGCGAGCTGTAAACGTAAGTGCTGCTGTTGTTTTGATGGTGAACTTAGTACTTTTTAGAAATAAATTTTATTTTCGGGTTTTTTAATAAATCAAGGTCCCTATATGGTACTTTGAATAGCTTCTAATTAAAACCCCAATCAAACAACCTACAAATTTGAAGTTGGAGATTAAGTTTAAACTTCAGTCAGTCATATAAGTTGTTTTGTTGATTTTCTCAAGTTCCAAGTTTGCAGATCATCGGGAGCGTTCATTTTTTTAAATGTCAGTTAAATCTTGGTCAGCTGCTGAATTTTTTTAATCCCCACACAAAAATGTAGTCCCCAGTGTCATTTCTTTGTCCTTGGAAGGCATAACGCCTTTTTTTTTGCCCTTTTTTTGCCTTTTTTTTCTTTTTTTTTTTTTTTTTTTTTTTTTTTTTTTTTTTTTTTTTTTTCCACAAAACAAGTCTAAACAAACATGGCTAAGCTTCTGCTTGCTTCAAAATAAACTTAAATTTGAGAAAAACACGTTTAAGAAGATCACTTGTAGTCTGAGTGTAATGTTTCATCAGGAACATGCAATGCCAGCCATGTGTTACCTGTTGTTCCCTTAGACTGACAGTATGACAACTCTCATATGACAAAGTTCTGCAATCTGCTCCCCCTGCTCTTCACTTTTCCTTTTAATAAGATTCTTTTATACAATTGATTTGATATTTAGTGGGTGTGCTTAACGGATGTAACATGCCTAGGGAACAGGTGGAAATGAGGGTGGTAGCTGGAAAAGTAACTAAGGAAGTGTAAAATAAAGCCTCCCCTGCTGCCTTCCAGCACAGGCAGAGTCACACGTGGCAGAAGCCATCACAGAGCAGCTCAGTTCAAGGGTAAAAATGCCACGCTGGCTACTAACCCTCATAACAGTGTGGCTTGATGTAAATTACTCTTTAATTGTTTATGTCTGATCCTACACTGAAGGTCCACATTAGTGCCATTGCTGAATTTGATCAGGTCCTTAGTTAAGGCCAACTAAACCTTTGCAGTGAATGAATTGTCACACACACCTTGTACACTCACATGTATTATATAAATACTGATAACATTAGTGAGAGTAAACCAAACTCAGACATGATGACAACTTCCATTATCAATTCCACTGATTTCACTTTGGCATTAGTTTATCACAAATGATGAGTTCCCATCTGTCATTATCACAGTTGCAAATTGTTACAGCTACAGAGTAGAAACATGGAAGTACTGTAATAACATGGCACAGCAGCTATTTAAATTTCAGTTATGACTCATGGCATCAGTAGGATGGTTGAGGTTGGAAAGGACATCCTGAGGTCAGCTACTCTTCCCTTCTACTCATGCCAGGCCACCTAGGGCTGGTTGGCCAGGACTGTGTCCAGATGGCTTTAAGAGTGAGTATCTCTAAGGATGGAGGCTCCATCACTTTTTGGGCAACCTGTGCCAGTGCTCAGTCATCCTCCTAGTAAAAAAAGCACTTCCCGATGTTCAGAGGGAACTCCCTGTGTTCCAGTTTGTGTCCACTGCCTTTGGTCTTGTGACCAACTGGACGCCACTAGAAAGAGATCTGTCTTCTCCTTACATTCTCCCTTCAGGTCTTTATGTACATTAATAGATCCCTCTGAGCCTTCTCCAGGCTGAACAGGTGTTATGATCAGGTCTTTAAAATTTTTAGAATGACATGCCTCTGCCTGAATTAAAGTGAAATGTGACCATATGCCAAAGTGAGTAGTATGGATTTTATTTGACAGTAAATGACAGAGAGAAGAGAAAAAGAAAGAAATAGAAAGAATAGGTGGGGTGAGAGTAAGATAATGACCAACAGATTAAGCAGAAAATATCACCCGTGTTTGATCCACATCACAATTGTGGATCCCAGTGGTGTCCTGTTGATCCTCTCCATCTGGTTTATTTGGTGGTGAGGGTCCCCTAAAAACACAGGGTTCGATGGATTGATATACATTTGTTCCAGGTGGGAATGCCCAGGTATCTCCCCTGATGGGGGGAGGCAATTTTGACACCGTCTCTTGCAGCAGACTGTGGATCTCTGTCGGCCCTTTCCATCACATGCAGTGCTCTGCTGCAAGGCCCTAGGAATCAGTCTGGGGAGCACTTTTGGGGGGCGGGTCTGATGGGTTATGGCACTGCTGCCTCTCATGTGAATGTCCTGTGGATGTGGCCCTCCCAGGGTGGGGGGGTTTTACTGCTAGCTGAGCCACTTTGTGTGAAGGAGGATGGGTGTTCAGTGTCTCTGACCAGAGGTGAGGCCAACACTCTCCTCCTCCCCTTTGGTTGGGGGGCAGTCTGTACAAGCCTGGCATCAGCAGATGAGCCTGTGGGCTGTGATCCCCCCAACCTGGACACAGCCAGGGATGATTTTCAGGACAGCTGCTGGGTTTCTTGTGGATGCATTCTTCTCCCTCAGCCTTGTTTGCTTTTCCTTAGACCTGAGATTGAGCAATATTGTCATCTTATCTTAAGTTTCCTTAGGTGGCTTAACCTACAGTCCAAGGTTGCACTCAGGAGGCATATTCACAGTGGGATGGACTTCAGTGTCCAGAGCTTCTTTATACAACCTTCCCAAAATGGGTTAAACTCCTTCATTACAATGTTTAAGCCATTAACCAAATCTCTGACAACAGGCCAAGCTGTTTTGGCTTTTCCTCATAGGAGAGATGCTCCAGCTCATTCCTCATCTTAGTGACCTTTGTTGGACTGACTCCAGTGCCTCCATACTCCTTGCAGGAAGGAATCCAGAACTAGACACTTGTTTAACTGCATGAGGTTTCTGTCAGCCCAAATTAAAAAAAACAAAACAAAACAAAACAAACAAACAAAAAATACCCAACAAAACAAAAATCTTTTTGCAACAAGAACAAAACAAAAAAAAGCCAAACTTTCTGTATTAGAAAATCAAAAATCATTTTAGAAGTANGGCTTGATGTAAATTACTCTTTAATTGTTTATGTCTGATCCTACACTGAAGGTCCACATTAGTGCCATTGCTGAATTTGATCAGGTCCTTAGTTAAGGCCAACTAAACCTTTGCAGTGAATGAATTGTCACACACACCTTGTACACTCACATGTATTATATAAATACTGATAACATTAGTGAGAGTAAACCAAACTCAGACATGATGACAACTTCCATTATCAATTCCACTGATTTCACTTTGGCATTAGTTTATCACAAATGATGAGTTCCCATCTGTCATTATCACAGTTGCAAATTGTTACAGCTACAGAGTAGAAACATGGAAGTACTGTAATAACATGGCACAGCAGCTATTTAAATTTCAGTTATGACTCATGGCATCAGTAGGATGGTTGAGGTTGGAAAGGACATCCTGAGGTCAGCTACTCTTCCCTTCTACTCATGCCAGGCCATCTAGGGCTGGTTGGCCAGGACTGTGTCCAGATGGCTTTAAGAGTGAGTATCTCTAAGGATGGAGGCTCCATCACTTTTTGGGCAACCTGTGCCAGTGCTCAGTCACCCTCCTAGTAAAAAAAGCACTTCCCGATGTTCAGAGGGAACTCCCTGTGTTCCAGTTTGTGTCCACTGCCTTTGGTCTTGTGACCAACTGGACGCCACTAGAAAGAGATCTGTCTTCTCCTTACATTCTCCCTTCAGGTCTTTATGTACATTAATAGATCCCTCTGAGCCTTCTCTTCTCCAGGCTGAACAGGTGTTATGATCAGGTCTTTAAAATTTTTAGAATGACATGCCTCTGCCTGAATTAAAGTGAAATGTGACCATATGCCAAAGTGAGTAGTATGGATTTTATTTGACAGTAAATGACAGAGAGAAGAGAAAAAGAAAGAAATAGAAAGAATAGGTGGGGTGAGAGTAAGATAATGACCAACAGATTAAGCAGAAAATATCACCCGTGTTTGATCCACATCACAATTGTGGATCCCAGTGGTGTCCTGTTGATCCTCTCCATCTGGTTTACTTGGTGGTGAGGGTCCCCTAAAAACACAGGGTTCGATGGATTGATATACATTTGTTCCAGGTGGGAATGCCCAGGTATCTCCCCTGATGGGGGGAGGCAATTTTGACACCGTCTCTTGCAGCAGACTGTGGATCTCTGTCGGCCCTTTCCATCACATGCAGTGCTCTGCTGCAAGGCCCTAGGAATCAGTCTGGGGAGCACTTTTGGGGGGCGGGTCTGATGGGTTATGACACTNTCCTGTTGATCCTCTCCATCTGGTTTACTTGGTGGTGAGGGTCCCCTAAAAACACAGGGTTCGATGGATTGATATACATTTGTTCCAGGTGGGAATGCCCAGGTATCTCCCCTGATGGGGGGAGGCAATTTTGACACCGTCTCTTGCAGCAGACTGTGGATCTCTGTCGGCCCTTTCCATCACATGCAGTGCTCTGCTGCAAGGCCCTAGGAATCAGTCTGGGGAGCACTTTTGGGGGGCGGGTCTGATGGGTTATGACACTGCTGCCTCTCATGTGAATGTCCTGTGGATGTGGCCCTCCCAGGGTGGGGGGGTTTTACTGCTAGCTGAGCCACTTTGTGTGAAGGAGGATGGGTGTTCAGTGTCTCTGACCAGAGGTGAGGCCAACACTCTCCTCCTCCCCTTTGGTTGGGGGGCAGTCTGTACAAGCCTGGCATCAGCAGATGAGCCTGTGGGCTGTGATCCCCCCAACCTGGACACAGCCAGGGATGATTTTCAGGACAGCTGCTGGGTTTCTTGTGGATGCATTCTTCTCCCTCAGCCTTGTTTGCTTTTCCTTAGACCTGAGATTGAGCAATATTGTCATCTTATCTTAAGTTTCCTTAGGTGGCTTAACCTACAGTCCAAGGTTGCACTCAGGAGGCATATTCACAGTGGGATGGGCTTCAGTGTCCAGAGCTTCTTTATACAACCTTCCCAAAATGGGTTAAACTCCTTCATTACAATGTTTAAGCCATTAACCAAATCTCTGACAACAGGCCAAGCTGTTTTGGCTTTTCCTCATAGGAGAGATGCTCCAGCTCATTCCTCATCTTAGTGACCTTTGTTGGACTGACTCCAGTGCCTCCATACTCCTTGCAGGAAGGAATCCAGAACTAGACACTTGTTTAACTGCATGAGGTTTCTGTCAGCTTTAATTAAAAAAAACAAAACAAAACAAAACAAACAAACAAAAAATACCCAACAAAACAAAAATCTTTTTGCAACAAGAACAAAACAAAAAAAAAGCCAAACTTTCTGTATTAGAAAATCAAAAATCATTTTAGAAGTATTTTGAAGGTTTACAGAGTGATGTTGGACTTTAGCTGATTTCTGTAAACATTTTTTACTTGAGATAACAAAATGTAATAGAAATGGCTGGCTGAACACCTGAGGTGCAGTACTGAGATACAGGCTGAAATTAAATGCTTTTCCATGTAATCATCAATGAGTTCTAGAAATACACTTGGGATATCTAATAATCTGAGCAATTCACATGTTGCCTCTGTTAAACTTCATGTAATATAAACTGATATTTTCACATTCCGTTGTGAAGTTTGTATTTCTGTATCTAGACATGTGTTTAGTATTGAAATGTTTAAATCTGTCCTCTAGAAAATTAATTTGTAACAGCAAAAGATTTTGCTAAGCAACATTTAAATATATTTTATTATTCAATCCTTCAAATTGAACTGATTTACCTATATTACTGGAATAAGATCATACTTCTAGCATTGCTGGCATACAAGTAGTTTCCCAAATACTGAGGAAACACTAATCACACTTCCTAAAAGGAAGAGAGAAAGCAGCAATCATCCAAGAAAACAGACCTGCATGAAGTGTGATTCATTCCAATGTAGCCTTCAGCTTCATGTTTTTCACAATGCCTCTGATTATGAATTTCTTTAGTCCACGGAATACTCAGAAACAGATTTGGCATGGTTACTCTAGATGGTTTTGGAATACATTAGTCCTAGCAAAAACCTTGTCAGCAGTGCTCTTTTAAGAGTAAGAAGAGCTGAAAAATTCATAGAAGAATTCCATGTGCATCTTCAGTAGTTATGAAAGGAAGTACAATATGGAAATGAAAATGTCTTAGTGATGCTAAGTAAACTGTTCTAAAAGCTGTCTCAAAAATAATCTATTTTTTCTTTCCACACCCTACTAATTAAGACAAGAGCTATTATTTCAAAATAATAGGTTTTGTTGTTTACTCTCTTGCACACATTTTAACAGTATAATTTAATTGATGGAAGCATTACATCACTGTAATGTTAGTGCAATAAAAGCTGTAGCATCCCTCATAAGCATCTGGGTAATATTGTTTCATTAAACTAAGGACCACAAAAATAGATTTGTTTTTCGTTTTACTTTTTTAAAGCAACATGTAATTTAAAGTGGGAAGTATTTTCTGTCAGAAAGAGCACAATACTTTAACCATACTGAGACAAGGGACCCAGAATCCAGAGAATCAACAATTTGATGTGAACAACTAAGATGTTAGTGCCATTTGGATGGACATACAGTAGAAAGAATTAATAAAAGGCGAGGGTGGGAAGAAATGGAAGGAAAAACACAAGAAGTGGGCACAAAAAGCAGGTAAAAATAGGAATTGAGGAGTTGTGTGAAGATGATGATGAAGACTCTTCCTCCCAGATCTGCATATTAAATGTCTCTGTTACCTCAGGGTTGGAGTAGTTTCCACATAAGTACTGTTTTCATGCAGTAAAGTATGTAGGGCAGTGTGAGCATCATTCCCTGTCCACTGCTCTTTTAATCTCTCTTTATTCCCCTGTCCTTGTGCCAAATACTCTGGGTGGCAGCACAAAAGTATTGTTCATCATCACTTCTTTATTTAGCAAAGCATCACTCTCATTCGCCCATTAGCTCTCTCAGTCATGAGGAAAGGTTTAGCATTTTCCTTTTCAAATGAATACCTACAGTAAAGAAAGTCATAGGCAACTTGTATGGCAGCAGATGTTCAGTTTTGGACTGATTGCTCAGCCATCTTTTCTAATTGTGGGCATGTACTGTGAAAGAGGAAAAGTTTTTACAACTGGGCACAGGTACAACCATATGCAGGTAAGACTGTGAAGGACTGACACACTGACAATGCAGCTATGGGGAGGTAAGCCCATAGCTGGATGGATTCCCTGGAACAGGTAAAGGGGAGTGCACTCCTCTTCCAGTTCATTGAATGTTCTAGATTTGTTCTAGTCACATTTTTTCACTCTGAGACAAGAACTGATTTAGTTTGTAATCCACAATACAAATAGGATTTAGCTCGCTTAACTCTGGAAGCAGTGCCTGAATCAAAGTTGTACTGTCCTGCTACCAGCCTGGAGAAAACAAGGCAGTTTTCCTAGGGGGAGAGAATAGTACCTTAAACTTTATATGTGAAAAAACAGCAATAAGTATCAATGATGTCTGGAACTCTTATCATGAATCAGTTTGGTGTTGCCAGAGATTAAATTTGTAAGCAAATTGAACTGGACATATAGGATAGGATAGGACACTAAGGATAGGAAAAATTTTCTTGATAGGAAAAACTTCTTCAACAGTTTGTAAGTAGTTTGTCAGTAAATGAGGTTACATTAAATACCATGGCCCCCCTCAAATAACATATTTAACACAGATGGGTTTGCATCTACCTTTCAAATTGGAAGGTATGCCACAAATTTTGGTCTGTAAATTGATCCATTAGTGTTTTTGCCTTTTCAAGCTTAATCTTTTGCTCACAGTGACCTCTAGTGTGACTGGATGAGACAATGCAGTGGATCCAGGGCAGTGCAGGAAGAACTTCATTTGTGTTCCTACTGTTACCAGGATGAGGGGACGTGTGTGTGTGTTTGACTGTATGACACACTGCACTAAACATGCAAAACATGAACAGGAAACTATGAACCCAAAAACATTCTTTCAGCCATACCAAATAAAGATTTTGAATATATTTCATTCCTGTGCCATTTTGATCAGATTTTTCTTTATCAAAAACTCAATGAATGGTTTGATACACTTGGTAAGAGATTCAGGTAATTTTCAGCATTCGCAAGTGCAAGAGGTTGCTTTAACTTTCCAAGCCTTACATTTGTATGAAAGATACAAATCAAAAGGCAGTGATGCAATGATTTCTGTAAGAATTGCTGTAAAATGTACAGATTCTTCAAACCCTGTCCCCACTATAGCTATGAATTAACTTCAGTAGCTAAGAATTGACATCAATATATTACATATATTTTCTTCAGCCATGTACATTGCAGTGAACCATTTCTCTCCTCTCTTCTGCAGAACAATTTGCATGAATTAGGGGCAGGAAAAAAGCTCTAAATCAAAGATTTTTCTGTTTGATTTCTCCAAAATTGCAGGAGAAAAAAGTGAAGGATATAATTATAGAAAGTAATTTAGTAGGAAATATTACATATTAATATGGTTCGCAGTGTTACATTGCAATTTGGTAGTTAAAGGGAATTTAGAATTAACTAATTCAATGCTTGACTATTAAGAATTAAATCTGTAAGCATATCCACACATTTCAGAAGGAGGTAATCTTGGGCTTACTTTGGACAAATAGAGATGACCATTCCTTTTTCAGACAAGTTCACATGACTTGAAATATAAACTGAAAATCCTTTGCAAAAGACCCTGGAAATTTTTTTTCCTATAAACTACTTTCTGTTCCGCCTAGGATTCCACCTGCTACATAGCAGCAAACATGGACATGTTGTTCTCCAACCACAAAACATAACATACGAATTGCTGACTGAAAAACTGCCTTGCTACATCTCAGTTTTAGGCAAGTTTAGTGTAAAAGAATTCTGTACTAGAGATTATGTAGAATTTAATTAAGGTTTCAAAAATGTGCAAAGCTGTCACACTGAAAATTTCATTTCTGACAGGAAATATGTGCTATTAGTCATATCAGATCAAATTCTGTCATATTCTGGCTTTGGGGGTTTAGTCAGAAAGCAGGACTTGCTGTGGTAACCATTTCCTAACATTCCATGTTCAGGTAAGGTGAATTCTCTTTACACACTCATAAAACCCTAGAATGCCTTTAATGTCTCAGAAGGGACATTACAGATCATCTAGTTCCAATGCCCCTGCATTTGGGCAATGGGCAATTATCCTGCAATGGGCAATTACCCTGCAATGAGCAGGGATACCCCCCACTAGACCAGGGTGCCCAGAGCCCCATCCTGGGAAGTGTTCAAGGCCAGGCTGAATGGGCAGCCTCTTCTAATGCCTCGATAAGCTCTCAGTAAAGAATTTCTCCCTAAAATCTACCTGCCTCTTTCAGTTTAAAACTGTTCCCTCTTGTCCTATTACTATTGGCCTGTATAAAGTTTCTCTCCATTTTTTTTTTGTTTGTTTTGTTTTGTTTTTGTTTTTGTTTTTTGGGGTTTTTTTTGTTTTGTTTTTTTTTTAAACTCCCTGGAAGGTGGTGCAAGGTCTGCTCAGAGCCTTCTCCAGGCAGAACAACCCTAACTGAGCTTGTGTGCAGCAGAGGTGCTCCAGCCTTTATGGCTTGCTCTGGACCTTCTCCAACAGGTCCACACCCTTGTTTTGGGTGCTGCAGAGCTGGACACAACACTCCAGGTGGGATCTCCCAAGGGCAGAGTAGAGAGGGGGGAAATCCCCTCCCTCAGCCTGCTGGCTGTGCCTCTTTTGATGCAGTCCAGGACAGGCTTGGCTTTCTGGGCTGCAAATTCACACTGCTGTGGCATGTCCAGTTTTTGGTCCACCAGAATCCCCAAGTCCTTCTCTGAAGGGCTTCCTTCAATGAATTCTTCTCCCAGTCTTGACTCATGGCAGGGATTGCCTTGACCCCAGTGCAGCACCTTGCACTTGGATTGTTGAATTTAGGATATTCTCCTGGACCCACTTCTCAAGCTTGCCTAGGTCTCTCTGGATGGCATCCCCTCCTTCTGTTGTGTCAAGGGATTATTATATGGAGAATTTCAGAATTATTTTCGGCACAGATCACATTATTTATTTTCAGTTACATAAAATAATAAATAAAAAAGGTTCAATCAATTTAAAATGCATATTTAAACCTCTGTTCTTTGTCCATTAGGCTATCTTCCCAAAAGCTTTTAAACACAATTTTTCTGTTATATTTCATATATAATATGAAAATTATCTTTTTCTACTATATTTCACATATAAAAGCTTCTTCAGGTTTTATTTATACATGCCAGTACTCCATCTGTGTTGATTAACATCAAAATAACTGATATTTAGTAACTTAATGGTGCCTTTACCTGACATAAAAGGAGTGTAGAGACAGATTGCATCTCTTTAATAGTGCTGTTTTTCTTAGCAAATGCGATCATCTAATTATTCTCATGATGCCAGATGTAGTTCGAGTGTATTCTTGCAGGATGGTGTTGGTCAGTTTGAGGTATTCCAACATATTCCCAATCTTGTCTGCAATTAGTACGTGTTATGCACAAGACTCCCACCAGGTGGCAATAAAACTCTTCATTCTTTAAAGCATTTGCTATTATTTTAAATGCCAGAAAGGTAAGCTATGTACTAATTAGACGGGGGAAATCGTGGTTTCAAAAAAGATGATAGAAATTTATTTTTCTGAACTCTTACGGTAACAGTGCTTACAAAAAGTCTGGGAACAGCTGACCAATAGCCATTGTTGTGTTCTTAACAGGTATTTCAAGGTAAATGCAAGGTAAATAATCCATTTGGTTCCTGAGAAACTGAAATAATTTTTTCTTTTGATGAAACTGTAGAGAACAGACAGTGTGAAATGCTAATTTAGTAGTGGGAGCTCAAACCTCACAGAAGTGTCGCAATTTTAGTTCATATTTAGATGGATCAAATTCACATCTTCAGCTACAAAAGAAATCTAGACAATCCAGGTATATTTCTATAAGTGCTGTGCTGCTGCTATATTCCTATCCTGTATTTCTATTCCTATCCTATCTATTTTTGAAGGAGAAAAACCTTGCACACATACAGCCTTAGTTGACTGCCACTAGTGGTGAGGTGCCAGTAGCAAAACCTGCATGAAGATACACTGATTTGCCCCCTATTTTGCTTTGGTAGTTTCCGGCATATATTTATTGTTGCATTCATCCTAATTCCTTGCAAAAATCTCTTGTCCCCTTATTTCTTAATGATAAATTATTTTTTTCTGCTTTATGTATTACATCACCCTTGATTTACCTGCCCTTCTTCCACCACAGGCAGGCACGCAGAAATACATCTGTACATAACTCCTGGACCCAAGCAGGCCTTAGTATGATAAATAGCACACTGATGCAACTTTGGCCTGAAATTTTACACACTTTCTGGTGCAAATTATGATTTTTAATTTTGGAACAGTTAATGTATAAAGGAGATTAACAAATTCAGTGTGATGAGTTGACCCTGGCTAAGTGCTGGGTGCTGGCTACAGTCACTCTATCACTGCACTCAGGTGGGTAGGGGAGATAAAAGAAAACACTCATGGGTCAAAATAAGGGCAGGGAGAGATCTCTCAGCTGTTACTCTCATGGGCAAAAAAGACTTAACTGGGGGAAAAATTATTTTAATTTATTACCAATCATATGGGAGTAGGATAATGAAAAAAACCCTCTTCTTGGGCTCAACTTTACTCACATATTCTCCACCTCCTCCGTGCAGTAGGGAGGATGGGGGCTGGGGAACTACACTCAGTTTATCACATCATCTCTGCTGTTCCTTGCTTCTCAGGAGAACTCTTCACACTATTCCCCTGCTCCAGTGTGGGGTCCTTCCTGCAGGAGATTGTCCTCCACGAACTTCTCCAACATGAGTCCTTCCCATAGGGTGCCTGGGATCAGGACTGAATTGCTGCCTTGACCCACATCACACATTTGCTCTTTTCTATAGCTCTGTTTCTTCATCTGTAAGAGCTACTTAACTGCCTTTCTGAAGGACTTTACAAGGAAAGTAAGGCAAAGATTTAGAAAAAGTTACTATTGCTTTTTAGGGAAAATTATATATTTGAACAAAAGGCCATCCAAGTTTGTGGACACACAAACACTTCAGGTAATATGAAACATTACAAAATCTGTAATATATTAAAAATTAGCAAAAACCCATCTAAAAACTAACCACATGTTCTTAGTTAAGCTTAGTTACTTGTACTTACATCTGTCCCCATTTAGATTGTTCACAGTAAGAATAGAGAATTTGACATTAAAGGCTATAGTAGTATTTTTTCCGATCTCCTCCTCCCCCCACAAAAAAAAAAAAAAAAAAAAAAAAAAAAAAAAGGCCACCAAAAACCCCCAAAGCAAATAGCTATGCCCAACAGTATCTGATTTTTAGTATGGACCATTTGTTCCTCTCCATGGATAAATGCATTTATAATGCACTTGCATCAGTCATTATAAATGTATAATGGTACTTCATAATGTATTATAAAGTTACAGTAAGAGATACACTTCTGAGATATACTTCCAAGAAATACTGCTCCTGTTGAACAAAGGAATCATGTAATTCTGGCTTTCATAAAAAGGAATACCAGCATATTTTCAACATATGACAAAATCTGCCATTCCCTGTTTGCGTTTCCCTGTTTTCCCCAACATACTAATCAGAAGATACCATTATATTCTGTATTGAATTCAGAATTCATAGGTACATTTCACTGAAGGAGATAACCTAGTTTTCTGAATGGAATTTGAATTTATCAACACAGCTTAAAACAAACAAAATATGACATTGCCCACATCTCACTACTGACAATTGTCTTCAGTCAGTCTCCTGCTGACTTCGTTGACGGCAAAGGAAACCATTGAAAAAAAATCACTCTATGATTACAAAAACAGTACTGGAGGAGATTCAAACCCATTTCTCTACTACTTCTTTCCCTATACTAATTCAGGATCCACTTTACTGTAATTGATCCAGGAAAGATTAAACACAGCCCCACACATTGCACTGTGAAGAAAGTTATCTCTACCCTAGCCAAAACGAGCACATCCATCAAGATTAAAAAGTTTATTTCATAAAATGACTCCTGATATTCAAATACAATCTGCTACAGCTCTTCACTTATTTTATCATTACAATGATTCAAATAGATCGGGAAAAAAGAAACCCCAAACCACCCAAGAATTTAACACAGTATGTTACATTTTATAGAGCTAATCTGTGATCAAGTATAGGTCAATAACAGGATGGATCAAGAAGCCAAGGATGAAGAATAACTGGCTGTGTACTAGTACATGGGGGATTATAGTAGATTAAAAAATGATAAGTCAGGAATGTCATTCTATTTCAGATAAAAGCAAGTGCCATTATGGCATGCAGCATACAGGATGTAATCCCGTCACTACTCAGGATTGTGAGGTCGTGGCTGCCACACTTCAAAATCCAGGTCCATACTTTGGAAAGAGGAAAATCACATGGATAATATCTAGTGGAGAGCAATGAGTCAAAAACCTAGATGGAATTTAGGAAGAAATGTGGGAAAATTAGTATTTTAGCCTTGGAAAAGAAGATACTTCAAAATATTCAAAATGCTTTGCAAAGAGAATGTTTTTAGTACTCATAGGGGTTAGAACAGGAAATAATAACTTGCAGTATATGAGATTTAGATTAGATATTAAAACTTTACAAGAACACTGTAGCAGGCCATCTGTGCAACCATCATCAGAGGGTTTTTTAAGAAGAGGCAATACAAACTGCTATCTAGGTATTAGGAATAATGCTTCAGAGCACAAGATAGTTCAGAAAATGTATCAACATTTCATCCAACTTCAAGATTTTTATCAGCATTTCTTTATTCTTCAGATTACCACACTTTGTGAATCACTCTTCTTTTAAAGAAGGTTTGAGGAGCTTCAGAACATTGATAAGTATTTAATTCTAATTGCATATTGCAATATATCACTTTTCAAAGGTATGGCATTTAGAATATTCCCTTATTACTTCTGTTCTCTGTTAATGTCACTAAGATTGGTGAGAAAACCTAGAAAGATTTTGCTGTTGGACGCAGCTGAGACTACTGATCAGAAACTTATTTTAGTAAAAGCCAAATTTAGATATCTAATCAATATAATGCTTTGCTAACACAATGTTTGACAATATTCACGGTTAGAAATTTGAAAGCTGGTAATATATCTGCCTTTTATTTTTTGTGGTTTTGTTGACATACTTATATGAATTATTGCATTAATTAAGTTTCATGAATAGAGATCTGCTCTTTACACATGATCAAGGTGTCATATTAAAACTTTCAATAGCAGAGTAGGAATAGAAACAAATCTTCAAGAAGCTTTGGGGCACAGGATTTAAAAAAAAGGGACCAATTTAATTCTTGAGTTAGACTCCTTTTCGTTGTCTAACCTGGCATTTTACTGGAATGGGCAGGGGCAGGGGGAGTTTTGGGGTTTTTTTCTAAGTTATGTGTTGTGGTTTCACCCAGCAACCAACCCCCAGGCACATCTTGCTCACTCCCCCAGTCAGCAGGATCAGGAAGTGAATTGGGAAGGTAAAAGCTGGAAAATTCATGAGCTGAGATAAAGACAGAATAACAAAAATAAAAGCTGTGCACATAAACAAAGCAAAATGAGGAATTAATTCACTGCTTTCCCATGGGCAGGCTCAGACATCTCCAGTACAGCAGGACCCATCACATGTAATGGTGATTTGGGAAGACAAACAAAGGCAAACACCATCACTCCAAATATCCTCCCTTACCTACTTCTTCCTTGCCCACTTTATATACTGAGCATGATGTTACTTGATCTGGAATATCCCTTTGGTCAGTTTGGGTCACCTGTCCCCCATTCACCTCCAACTTCCCTGGCAGAGCAGAGTGTGAGAAGCAGAAAAAGCCTTGGCTCTGTGTAAGCTCTGCTCAGCAATAACAAAAACATCTCTGTGTTATCAACCCTGTGCCCAGCACAAATCCAAAACACAACCCCACACATTGCACTGTGAAGAAAGTTATCTCTACCATAGCCAAAACCAGCACGTCCATCAAGACTAAAAAGATCATTTCATAGAAAGGCAATTTGAGGTTCATAAAATTTTTTTGGCTATAAATTTTTAACTCACCTAAAATCTTTCCTTTGGGCAATTCTCAAAGACTTTAGAATATGCTAAGACTTTTTACGGTTAGGGCCCAAGCCACTTGAAATGATTCATAAGAGAACATAGTTTAATAGGGAAAGTGGCCTAAATAATTCAATACTGTTATACCCTTTGATAGGTACATGAAGAACAGAAAATGCCTTTGGAGGTTCCATTTCATTTTCACTTTAGGCAAGAGAACATTTCTTTTTTGAAGCAGAGAAATCCTTTGCCTTTCACTGCCTCATGTCTGGCACCACAAAGTGTTTTATGCACACTGTGCCTGACTCATTCCATGTGAACAAGAAAGGTTTCTATAGGAAATAGGCAGGCTATATTCCAAATGCAGTTTACTGATATCTTAAATAAATAAAAAAATAAGCTAGGGAAATAATGCAGAAATTCTGAGCAACTTCAGCATGCTTTTCGAGCTTTACCTTGTTTACCAGATTAAACACATTTCATACACTGAGCTCTGGGGTATCAACAGTGTTCTCTTTGCTTCTGTTTGCCCTGCAGACTCTTTAGATGAGCTTTGGGAAATTGGAAAGACTGCACAGACAGAGAATTAATTTGCACGCAGGATCTGCAGCCTAAATTTGTCATCTTGGCAGCCCTCTGTTTTTGAAGTAAATCATGAATCATCACCACCAGAAGAGGCACAGAGGATAGAGTCCATGTTACCAAGTACTGTGGCAGGACCCAGCCTCTGAGAGCCCTGATGGAGACCGACCACGCTGCCTCTGGAAGCAGCACAGCCCTGAGCTCCCTGGGCTGTGAGCAACCAGCCCGGACACAGTGTGAGCTGTGGGATCTCAGCAGTTCAGTCACCTCTACTGCTGACTACCCTTTCCTCCATTAGACATCCTTTGTATCTTCTCACAGCATAATTTACTGATATCTCCAGCTATCATCTTCCCACTTGATCTGTTTGAACCCTCAAAGTCATTACTGTGGCTAGACAACAACTGAGAGCCTTTTCCAAACTATTGTATGTATAATACATACAATACTTCCAAGTATGGGAGTACTCACAACACTTCCCTGGTGTTATGGTTTATCTGAGTCTGCAATCACACATTTTCATTAAATTTTGTTTGACATTCATCCCCATTTTTTCTTAGTCTTTATTTGCCATGTGACTCCACCCTCCATCACAAAACGGTACTGGCAATCTCCACCAGCATATATTGCTGTTGGCCTAGAGGGTTGGTGTAGGTCCCTTCCAACTGAACTGCTCTATTCTAGTCCCAGTTCTTTTTCAAAAGAAAAAAGGGGCCCATAAGGAAATATAAGTGCACTCCATGTTATTTGGACAGAAGTCTATGTTTACACACTCTTAATTAATCAAGTTGTTACTGGTCTCTGAGCAGTGTACTTTCAGGCAATAATCAATTTGGTGTCTTTCCTGAGGACAAACATTGTAAAGACAAAGCTAATGTCATTAATCCTGTCTAAACTTTCTGCTTATTGCAGCCTATTTTATTGAATTTAGGTGAAATTGCCTTTAAAGAGGTATAACGAGACCAAAATTCTATGGGCAATTAATATTTTTTTTCTTACCATAATATTAATTATACCTGATGCAATTAATTTTTAAACCTGAGAAATGTTTTCATTGTCCTCTGTTGCACATTGAGCTGTAACAATACTTATCAGAGATTAAACATACTTTTGTTACATACAAAAGCATCCAAGTTCTGCACCACCAGAAATGAGACAGTGAGGACCAATTTCAGTTATTTTGCTCCTGAGCATTTACAAGAATATGATCGTACTGCAGGAGTTTTGGTATCTTCACTGACTATGGTAATGCATCTTTGGGGTAAGTAATGAAAGAGCCCATTTCATCTTCCACAAGGTATACAACCTGATTCCAGTACCTTTGGTTAGCAACTGGTCTTATCCAGTTTCTACTTCTAAAGAAAAGACCACATGCAGTATTCAAAGTCCTACTCCATCTCTTCCGAGTGAGAATCAGCAGATCTCACATATCTCCTATGCTCAGTTACACACTGACTTCCAAAGATAGTCAAATCTTTGGCTTATTTTCTCTTTTAATAGGGAAAAGGGAAGGAATTTATCAGACTATCTGTTCATGTCCCTATCACCCTTTATTTCTTCTCAAAGGTCAACTTTATGAGAGCAACCTTTTTAATTCTCTAAGAAAGCTACATCCAGGGGAATTCCTCAAAATTCCCCTCAAACAAAGATCTTGCATGACAGCAGTAAAGTATTTCTTGATTTTGCATGCTAATTGAAAATTTACATCAGTGTGTATAACAGAAGCTCTGGTAGATCTTAAAGGGCATTTCCAACTAGCTGCTATCCATATTCATATTTGAAATTACGTATAACCTTATATTATGTCCTGATCCTGCAGTTTTGAATCCATAGATGCAAGAAAAGTACACCTATGCTTGAAACACATAAACTGCTGTAGCAGTACTAAAATATTCAATATGATTAAATTCTGATATTAATTAGAAGATCAGTAAAGGGTATTTTCATTTCTTTTTTCCTTTGCCTGTTAAATTTCTCTAAGAGGGATGCTATAACCCAAAGGTTGATGAACTTATATATTATCGATATATACAATATTATAAGATCTTGTCTTCTGAAAGACAAGGAGAACATTAGCAACTCATTCTTAAAAAAAAAATAAAAAGAAGCATGAAGATAAAAAATGGTTCAGCAAAATTTCATGATTTTAACATCCATATTTAGAAGCCTTTTTCCAACAAAGCTATGACTAGCTCAGTACATGATGTAGTAAAGCAAGCAGGAGTGAGCCATGGGCACACATCCTCAGAGAATTCCTTCTAAGAAGTATAATGGCTGTTATTTTTACACTTTTAATCCCTAGTCTCTCCTTATTACAGCTAATCATCTCAGCATATGCATTAAAGAGGGCTCTGCAGGTAGCATAGCACGAGAAATCAATTGCCATCCAAAGCAGTAGTGCTTGCTTCTATAGCAGCATCTTTGACCACACATGGGTTAATATATTGTGAATCTTCAGTTTTCCCCTTTAATGAGTCAAATGCTTTATTCCCATATTCCACAGCATAGTCATTAATTTCATCTATTTATATTGTCATTTTTAATTTGATATGTGACTGAACAGCAAGGCAGCTTTTAACCAAGTCAGCTGTACATAAAGCCTATAATAAATCCTAATTTCAGGGTGTATATTCCCAGAAGACTTCCTTCTCTATTAAGGAATAAGTGACTTCTCTAAAACAGGTGCAAGAGAACATTAAAAGTGCATACATATCTGCTCAGACACATGCTGACACACAAAAGAAAAGAATATTTGTACTAATCTATCCAGTACAATACAGAAACACAACTTATGATTGTTAAACTACATATTTCAACTCTTAATTGCAGTCTACTTCCTTAGGCTACTATTTATACCCATGCATGATAATTATTCCCTATTCAAAGCACGAGTTTGTAACACATGCTATTTCTGGATGTTATACCATCACCCACCTAAGGCAGAACCCATGAAGAGGGTGAGAAAGATGGGAGAACATCTCCAAGAAGACACACTGCAACTTGTCCTATCAGTGTTTTGGCCATTCATAAAAGAAGATTAGATTCTGACTGTGTGTTGTAGAAAGAATTTATATGATTGTAGCAGAATTTCTTAGGGAGCAAGGGCATGATCTGCTCCTGAATTAGTTTGGACAGCCCAGCCTGGGCTTAGGTACAGGCCAAGCAAGGCCAAAGCCTGTGGCATCGTTAGAAATTGTGTTAAGGTATGCCAAGGGAGAAAGTAGTTCACTTATTAGCTTAATATTCACTTATTCACTTAATAGCTACAGATGTTAGCTTGAACATTTTAGCCACCTTAAATATCAAATAAGCAATGTTTAATCACAATGTTTAATTATTTTATGCTGCACACCAATGAAGGGATGTCTGGAAATGTAAACTATGCTGAAATGTATATAAACTGCCATTTTAGGTGAAATAAAGGAGAACATATGTAGCCACATTGGTGAGATTACATTACTCGGTAGTTTCACACAATTTTGGGGTAACTCCCCCCCTCTTATGATGGCTTTTACACACAACTCTTGGCAGGTGTGGGCAGGTTCTGACCTTGGCAAACCCTTATGGTCCCACCTTGCGAGCTGTATGCACCAGCTTCCCCTTTGGCACAGCAGACACACAACCTGTGTTTTGAAATTCAGCAGTGTGGTAGGTGATTTTTTTTTTTTTTTTTTTTTTTTTTTTTTTTGGTGTATGTTGGTGCCACTATCAATTTTGCAAACAACTGCACAGCAAGACAGATTCTCTTGGGGTGTGTAAAAGACCCCTCTGCTCCAGGGCCAAGGTAGCTTTGCCAGAGATTTCACCCACAAGGCTGAGAGGGAGCCCAGGCAGGGCTAAGCCACTAAGCAGCCAGCTCTCTGAGCAAAACACATCTCAGCTACAGAAAATCAGGCCAGCTCTTTCCAGCAAGCTTGAATCTGAAAATAGTGGTGTTTTTTTAAAAAAATTAAGTAGATGTTAATACATGACTGTTTTGAATGAAAATCCACTGCAAGCTTCACAATGGCAGAATAACTTAGAAGAATAAACCTCATTCCATTTCAATGACTCTGAATCTCCCAGGCTTTTGGAAGGAGATGTCTTGAATCCAACTTTTCTAGAAAAAATATTCCCATAAAAGATCACATCCAAATCCTTTAAAGTGCATAATTATAGTCAGTTGACTTAAGGTTCCCGCTAAAAGAAAATTTCTCTTGCTTGTCCTGAGCAGTATTGACGTTCATAATAATCAGTGCTGTAAGAAGTTTTAAATATAGCCATATATTGTACATAATTGTGCTGTTGCTATGCACTATTATATAACTGCCTGCAGATGGCTGCATTTCAATGGGAAAAAGACCCTGTTCTTTGAGTGGGTATTTCTGCTTTCTAAATAATAATTTTGATAATATTAACAATAATAACAACAACAATAATAAAAAAAATAATCAGTGCACCGCTTTTACATTTACAGCAGCAAATAGTCTGGTTCCCTCTGTGTAAATCAGCTTCAAATGTGCTCTAGTTTTTGTGTTTGTTTGTTGTTTATTTTTTTAATAAAAGAGTGTAAAAGCTTAAGCCATTACAAAAACAGCTGAACTTTACAAACTGCTCACACTTTTCATTTTAACTGAACAAGAGGACCACCACTGTTTACAAGAGATTTTTATTAGGATTAAAAGGTAAATTTAGAGCAAGGAGTCTGATATTCTTCTGCTAGTCTGCAGGCTTAAAGCTCTTTAAAATGAGAATATCAATATTAAAAATGAATTAACTTTTCAATTATGGCCTGTCCTTTAAATTTTGTTTTGCTTTCTACTTAATATAGTTACTGCAACATGAGTGCAATAAAGTGAAAGTCGTTCTAATTCTAAATTGCATAGCTGTAAAGTTACCAGAAGGTTTTTAGGGCATTTTTTAAGTGTTGCTTTGAAAAGTCAGTTTTATTCCTCCTGAACTAAATGAAGAATTTGCATTGATTTTTAAGGATTTAAGAACAGAGACAAGTATTTTCTTGCTGATGTCTCGCATATCACTTCTCAGATTCCATACTTCAGTCTGCTTTACCAGTCAATAATAGCAGAGGTAGGAAGCTGGTAACACACTAGCCAAACAATCAGTAGTAATAAATCAGCCAATAGCTGGGCAAGATACTTCTCATTCTTTGCAGACATCTTCTGTATTTCACAGCTTCCCACTCTGTGTTGTTCTGAAGCTTCCCAGATCAGCAGGGATGCCACAATTACCAGGATATATTGGGATTAATTTTTGGCTGACCCACAGAATTCCAGTGTGAACTTGGACTTGACCCAGTAGTTTTCTCCAGTAAGATACAACACTGCTGTAAATAAACAGGAAAACAAAATCCAGGCTAGATTATAAATCTTTACCTTCACTTAATATGCCAGTCTCCTGGCTATTCCATGACCACTAACAGCACTAGTTCTTTGGGGATGGGACCATCTTTACAGTAAATCTGTGCACTGCAGACAGTGCAGTGGGTCCCTCAGCTTCTAGATGAGTGGATATCAAACTCCAAGCTCCCAAAAGAATGCTTTAGGGTTCATGAAATGATGGTTGCTCTCCAGCTGAATGGAACAGCAGATTATAGAGCCATGTCTGACAGGAAGATAGTATTTTTTACTCTGTGCAGATAAGACAATCAACTTACTTTTAAATTAAACCAAATTTATGTTAATTAAAAAAAAAGCTCAAACACTTCTATTAATAAAATATACTGAGAAACAAAGTGCTAGCTAAGATATAAACTATACTTTCTTCTTTATTTTCAAGTACTTCCAAGTAAAAATTATTTAATAAGAAAATATTTTGCATGTAACAACCCAATGCACCAACCCATTACAAGCAAATCCTATACAGATCCTATCTTGCCTTTTCTCAGAACACAACACTGCATCCTTGCACAAGAAATAACACTAATATAATGCCATGCATGTATTATTTATGAGTTCCAATTTCCTCTCTCCCTGACCAGGGCCAGAACTAAGGCCCCAGATTCCTACTCTTATGAAGAACAGTTAGATAGCAGCTAAAGCATAACAAACTGCATATTCTGGTTTCATTAATTCAGACTTGGAACACAGCCACTAATAAATGTGTTGGCATTTTTTAAAAGCCCAAGTATCAAACATTTATACCTGCATTTTTTTTAATGGAACAAATTAACTATATGAAGTAATTAACACCAAATGGGACATTCAATTTGTATTGATTTTAAAATCAAAAGCAGCATTTTCTCTACAGAGAAGGAACTTTTGGGGTTATTCTGGCTACAAGAATTCCTTTAGGTCCTGTTTGAAATGCCTCCCTTTAGAAAGAGATTTAAGTGTTGCTTCACACCGCCCAGCAATGCATATTCCCTTTTAGTCTCAAAAGGTGTTTCTGTTTAATTGTCTTGACTGTTAAAATGTGCAAACCAATTTGGATTTTAATAATTCAGTGTGGCCGTCAATAGAGTTAATTTTATCTACAATACTGAAGTGTTCCCTTCTCAGATTTTTGTGCCTGTGATGCTGCTCTGAGCTGTCTCTCTTCTGAACTCCATCAATCTACTTCTTTGAACATGTTCTGAGGCTGATGTACGTTTCTTGTATACTGTGGTTCCTGTTTCAAATCTGTATTACCATAGGCATCTTGTCTTCTTAAACTAAATACAAACCTAGAACTACAGCAGCAGCAACAACAACAGCAAAACAAGTGGAACGGTAAACTTGATTATTTTTGCCATTCAGGGCCAGTTTACACAAATGCTGCATAAGCCATCAACATAACACTGAGCCAGCCATCACGACCTTTCCCACTCCCGGAGGTCTTGGTACTTGGCTCACAGAAACACACATTTCTGCTCCATTCACTGAATCATCACTGAATCCGGATCAACAGAAATATAATCACGAACAGCATTTTAGTAAAACAGAGGAGTCAGTCTGGTTTGAAATCCACAGCAAAGCCTGGGCCCGGGAGCTTCAAGATATTCTTGAATAAGAGCTGATAGTCTCTTCCATTCTGACAAAAGAACGGGGTTTTAAATGGCATCAGGATTTACAGGCGTCCGGCAGCTGAGTTGATCTGACAACTCCGTGTCCAATTCTTGTGTGACATAAAAAAATGTCATCCTCCTCGGCACTCCGTGCCGGACGTGCCACACCTGCTGAAGCGGCGGCCGAGCGATGGGACCCGGTCCCCAGGGCGCGCACAGCTCCCGGCCCCGTGCGGGGCAGCTGTCCCGGAGCCGCAGAGCCAGCGCGGAGCCAGCGCG
>WEIU01003618.1:0-30140 GCA_013389925.1 Aegithalos caudatus | reverse complement strand
TGAGGGGCCGGCAGAGCTCCGGGGTCCCTGCGCTCCCCCATCCCCGCCGGTACCCGCGGCAGGGCGGGATGACGGTCCGGAGCATCCCGGCCCCGCAGGGCTCTGCCGCCCGCCCCCCTCCCGGGCTGTACCTGCGGTGCCGGGGGTCCCCGGGGCAGCCTCCGGGACTGGCACCTGCTCCTGCAAGCCGGATCCTGCTGGCAGAGGTGTTCTAGCAGCAAACCCGAGGCCTGCCCTTGGACGGCTGGCAGGATGAGGCCTTTATTTTTTTTTTTTTTTTCAGGGTTCTGGCTGGCTGATATTTACATAATATCTCTGCTTAAACGTGACCTCGTCCCTAATTGGAGGCTTCCTTTCCATTTTCTATGGCAACACTACAGAACAGATCACTCCAGGGGGCTGGATCAGAGGAGTATCTGCACACACTATAATTTTTCTCTCTTGGTTCCCCATCAAGACTGGTTTGTTCTAGTGAATGGGTGAGATGAAAAAAAAAAGTTCTTTCCATCAGCCCTTAAAGCAGTGGGTAGGCCTGCAAGTCACTGCAGATTTGCAGGATCTCTAAATTAGAGGAGGATGAACACAGGCTTAACTAACAAGGAAGAATTATTTTTGTTAGGTATTTATATGTTTAGTAGCCTGACTGATGACTTTCCTACACCACACTGCCTAATCAAAGTCATAAGAAATTATGCTAATTATAACTGGTGGTATTTATTTATTTTAAAACGAATGGAATTTTTAGAAGAAAGACAAGAAATCCTAGGAAATTTTGTAAGGGAGAAGGAATTGAGACCCACTTCATTCAGAGATTCCTTTTGTCCATGAGATCCCTGCCTTATGCTTAGAACCCATCATGTATACACAGTAATGTCTATTCTTACACGGTTGGTCTCATTGACAGTAAGCTTGATGTGCCTGTGTATTTATGCAGGAGTTGGATTCTGTGATGCTTATTACGGTCTGCTGTGTTTCATCTCTGTGAGATGCCAGCTTCGGGTTTAGGTTTTATGTGGCAATAGGTGAATATCTTTGTGTTGGTTTCCTAAAATCTGCTGAAAATGAATGGTTTGTGATTGTAAGATGCACAAATTCATGGTGCATTTAGGCAGGAAAGTTTTTCTAAAGACTTTTAAATTCTGCCTTACTTATCTTTTGAGATGCTGTTTTTGTTTTGCATTGAAGAAACATGCCTTACTGTTCATAATGCTAAAATTAGTTACTGTGATACAGAAGCTGGGATACTGTGTTTGACTTAGAACATTTGTTTTCGGTCTCTGCTCTGTTTGTACTTCTTGGTCCACTGGGATGACTGTTTCTTGCACCTGAGGTAGTGTGGGGTCTTTCGAGGTTTGAGTTTTTTGGTTTTGGATGGGTGCATGTATTTAGGTTGTTAATACAAATCTAATCTTTAAATAGATATACTGGAGATTTAAACAGAGGGACCAAGAATCTTGGATTTGGTGGAAGAGGTGATTCTTCTTATGGGTGGAGAGACCACTGTTTGGAGAGGTGCTCTGTAAGTTCAAGGAGGCCACCCCTAGCCCTCCTTTACTGAGGCACTGGGGCTTTGCTGCAGGCTGGGACACAGGTACTGTAAGAGGCCACTGGTCTAGAGAGTTGCCTAACATATTTATAAGTTCTCCTGCATGTAGATAAAGGCTTTTTAATTCCATTTGCTTTTTGGAAATGTTCTGCTCTGAGCAATTCTCACTCTCCACTTAAATTAATGCTCCTTTAGTGTCTTAGATTGTTGTTACAGGAATGCAAGAGTTGGAGATATCCTCGAAAGAGGCCATGTGTTGAATCTGAGGTCTAAATGAGGCTTGAATTGAAAGAGATGTGCTCTGTTAAAATGTTAGTCTTGGGACACAGTCATGGAGCAGAGGTTCCTTAAGATTTTTCTCTTAGAGGTCTTTCTCATTCAAACTCATTTTTTTCCATAGTTAGTGCATTTATGTGCACAGCACCACCTTCGTTGCAGTTCATCCCAGCTCTGCTGTCAGTTTCTGCTTTTAAGTATTATTTGTCAGTATGCAAATGTTTATAGTTACTTTCATATATAGTTGTGTTTTTTTTTTTCTTGTGGAACATTTTGGTTAGATTCTTATAGAAGATGGGAGATGTAGGAGAAGCAAGTATATGATAAAAGAAATGGGCCTGGGGCGTATTTCTGGATAGTGCAAGGCCAGATGGAGCTGGCACAAACGTGTCAGGGAACAAAAAATAATGAAGAATGTAAGATTGGACTGCCCATTTGTATAAAAGCAGGGTTGGTTGCATGCTGCCTCTAAGAGGATATTTGGACAGGGACCACTAATTATTGCATCTCCATTTATTAATTTTGAACCAAAGATGCTCTGCCATCAAGCAAAGAAAACATCAAACCCTTCCTCATGCCCTTGTCTGTAATCCTGATTTTTTTTTTCTCTCAACTTTCATTAACTGTTCTGCTTCATTTTGAAGGTACAATAGGCAGCCTTAATTGCAGCTTTTTGTCTGATATGCACAAACACATTCCATCTCTTTGGTTTCTCATTTAAAAAAAAAATCCATATTTAGAACTATTGTTGATTTAGGGTACTTACTGCATTAGTACTTACTGCATTACTTATCAGCATTAGTAAGGAAAATCAGTTTCATGGTCATTGTTTTCTTTACATGTTTCAATAAAATGTCTTGAGTTAATGATGTAAAAAAGTGGGGTTTTTTTTTACCATCTTGGAAGTTTTACTCCTGCATGCAAATTTTGTTACTTCTGTTTAGTTTTTGCTACATTTTTTAAAATAGCAAACTTTATCAGCTGTAACTTCAGTAATAGGAAAAAAATCTATGTAGTTCAATAAAAGTGATTCAGATTCATTGTCAAAAGGGCAAAATGGAACCACAGTAGTAGTTTAAACTAATTTTTCATTCATTCATTTTTTCCACGATATTTCCATCTGTTTCACATTATTGTAAATCACAGAACTTGAGCAGATTGAATGCTTTCTTAGAGATCACCAAAACCTGGTTGGTTACTTCCTTACCTGCAATATTTCACCTCTTTGTTTGTCTAATAAGAATGGCAGCTGAGGAGAAGCTTCTGCCATGTAGGTGAAGTCTTCTCCTTTTCTTCTCAACACAGTCCAACCTCATAGATCTGGCATTTATTTCCACAGCTATCTCTGGATTTGATGGGTTCTTTCATCACTGTATAGGCTCTCAAACACATGCATAAATGCACGTAAAGAGGCAGATGTATTTGGGAAGCTCCCACCTGGGGCTGTTAAATTAGACAGGAATGGATAAGGTTCTTGATGTAGTGAGGAATGCAGTGGGAATTTTGTTATTTTATTTTTGTTCTGTTAGTTCAGAGAAACTTGTAGTCACTGTGTATCTTGTTCACAATGGGAAATTATTTGTCAAGGAAGACAAAGAGTGGTAATTTCTAATTTATCTTTATATCATTGGTTTTAACAGAGGGTTGCCTAATGTTGCCTACATTTTATAAAAAACATAAACATACATACATGTGAAGTTGTTCTTGTGCTGTGCTGTTAATGTGCTGAATAACCCAGTAAACTGAAACCAGCTTCTGGAGGTGAAAGTCTGAAATTAAGGCAAAAAAATCACTTAAATTATGAAATGTTTAGAAGTAATGAATAGACTTTTTCATAGTAGTTATGTCATGCTCAAAAAGCACAGTCAACATTGGTTTGCTTTGCTTTGAATTTACTTGTTTTTAGTCGAAGATGGCTGAAGGACATCTTTGTTCTGATAGTAAGAGAACTTTGATGTAAATATTAGTTAATTCGTTTCTTGCAGATGTTTTTAAAACCTACATATTTAATCTGCAAGCTGGCATTCTGTAATCAGTGTAAAATTAAGAGAGGAGCTATTTATATTAAGTGTATTTGTTCATGTGTTGCTTACTTGTTCCCTACTAAATGCTGAATGTAGCCACAACTGTAGGAGGATCAAGATGTCTCTCCTAACTCTTTGAAGTTTCTGTTCAGTTTTCTTCTCACTTTTAGCCCATCTTAACACCATGTTGACCATTTTCTAGCACCCTACCTTGACATAAAGGGAAATGAGAGCTGTTTCAGAATGTTTTTTTCATGTTTCCAACTGCCATTTAAATTTAACTTGCACTTGACAAGACATTATTATTGAAAGGTTTGAGTTGCCCTTGTGATAGCTGTTACCTTTCCATCCAGGAAGGAAGTGTCAGTAGAGTCACACAGTTGCATTTTGCAGTTTCACTTTTGATTTAGTGCTGATGCTAAGCATGTGCTGCAGATGAAATGCTTGGCTTCCTGGGTGTAAGCTCAATAAATGATGTCCCTATGGCTATGGTCAGCATCGTTGTCAGCCTTCATTATGGGCACTGTCTGCATATCTGACTGCTTGACTTCGCTTTGCAGGAGAGGAGGTGATTTTTTTTTTTTTTTAATTTTCCATTGTGAGTATAATGCACTAAAATTTAATCCTAACATCTATTTATTTTAAGATGAGGTGAGCCAAGTGGTATGTTGGTGTAATTGAAACTGAGGTGATATTATTGTTATTATTATTATTGTTTATATCATGAGAGTAAGAGGGAGCCATTGCAGAAAAATCCTCTGTGGATTCTTCCAAAATTATCTTATTCCTCCTCAACAGTCAGAACAAGAACATCTTATCTAACTAAAGTTGACTATTTTCCTAAGACTTTCCAAAATGTCAGTGATTGAGGCTGAGATTTTATTTTCTTTTTCTGTTTTCTATCTAGAGCTGTATCCAGCACCTGGTAGCTTTTTATTTACTGCTCTGTAATGCTTCTGTTTATGCAAAAATTGTCCAGTATTTTGCATTTCTTCTCGCTAGCTTGCATTTGAACTACCACACCAAGGTACAAGCCTTGTTTTCTTGTGAACTGCTAATTCTCTGAACAAGCTTATTATCCATGTTTATAAATACTTGTGATGGTGTGATGCATGTCTACCCTGAGTCTAATCAGGACATATTTCTAGAGTGAAGGGTTTACTTTGTAAGACAGTGGTTCTCATTTTGTTTGAGTCCCTAAGATGCAAGTACTTCTCTGATTTTGGAGTAACTGCTTCCTGTAGTACTTTCTGCACTATCTGGATGTCCCTATCAGAAAGGAGAGTGTGTTGGGAGGTGCTCCTTCTCTAAATTGCTTAGAAATGAGAAATGTAACCCCAAGAATAGAACTTTTTTCCATATCAATGTATAAACCAGCACTTTCACAATGTTTTTACCTTACATTGAATTACTTGAGTCACACTTTGGCATTTCACGTAGAGCAGATCATGGCTCAATCATTCATTGCTAAGCTTGGTAGGTATAGAGTATATTATAATTATACTCAGATAATTTAGTGTGGCAGGCTTTTATTTCTTATAAAAGAATTAATTAAGTTTTCCTCTTGAATACTTTTCTGGATGCCCTAGTTCTTAAACCAAAGAAAAAAAGATCTGCAAATACATTTTTATCCCACCTTCTTATATTGATGTTCTTTGAGATGCACTCATTTTAAGGAAGACCAAGTGATAATTTATCTTCACTATGGCAAAAGAAAATAATTCAGCTAACCAGTAAGGATGATGGACTTAATTCTCACAAAGGCAGACTTCAGCTTCTGTGTGCAGCATAATCCTTCTCAGGATAATCATCCTATTAGCTTTTGCATGAGGCTTTGGCCTCTGCCATGTAGGGTGGAAGGGAGGATGGGATACTGTGCCCCAACACTTACTGTCTGTTCTGGTAGTTCTGAGTTTTTTAGTAAAATGGCAAACCCCTATTAAAAGCTTTAATTACATTTGCTGTCGCCTGCCTTCCTACGGAAATGAGCCTTAAATGTTTCTGCTGTCTCTGAGTCCCCTATGACTAATTTTTGCATTTGTTGGACAGATTCAAGCTACATGTGTGAAATCCTTGAAGTCTTGAAGATAAATCTCCTGTTCCAGAATTTAAGATGTATATGCTTGATTGTGGAACTTAGATTAAACTTTTTTGTATGTTTTATCAATTTTCACTGATAAATAGCATGAACCTATGTTCTTTGCAATGAGGCACCTTGAAAAATGAATCTTTTGGACTATTTTGTCCTGACAACTTATTATATCCTTTTAAACTCATTATATCCCTTTTTTTTCCATATCAATGTATAAACCAGCACTTTCACAATGTTTTTACCTTACATTGAATTACTTGAGTCACACTTTGGCATTTCACGTAGAGCAGATCATGGCTCAATCATTCATTGCTAAGCTTGGTAGGTATAGAGTATATTATAATTATACTCAGATAATTTAGTGTGGCAGGCTTTTATTTCTTATAAAAGAATTAATTAAGTTTTCCTCTTGAATACTTTTCTGGATGCCCTAGTTCTTAAACCAAAGAAAAAAAGATCTGCAAATACATTTTTATCCCACCTTCTTATATTGATGTTCTTTGAGATGCACTCATTTTAAGGAAGACCAAGTGATAATTTATCTTCACTATGGCAAAAGAAAATAATTCAGCTAACCAGTAAGGATGATGGACTTAATTCTCACAAAGGCAGACTTCAGCTTCTGTGTGCAGCATAATCCTTCTCAGGATAATCATCCTATTAGCTTTTGCATGAGGCTTTGGCCTCTGCCATGTAGGGTGGAAGGGAGGATGGGATACTGTGCCCCAACACTTACTGTCTGTTCTGGTAGTTCTGAGTTTTTTAGTAAAATGGCAAACCCCTATTAAAAGCTTTAATTACATTTGCTGTCGCCTGCCTTCCTACGGAAATGAGCCTTAAATGTTTCTGCTGTCTCTGAGTCCCCTATGACTAATTTTTGCATTTGTTGGACAGATTCAAGCTACATGTGTGAAATCCTTGAAGTCTTGAAGATAAATCTCCTGTTCCAGAATTTAAGATGTATATGCTTGATTGTGGAACTTAGATTAAACTTTTTTGTATGTTTTATCAATTTTCACTGATAAATAGCATGAACCTATGTTCTTTGCAATGAGGCACCTTGAAAAATGAATCTTTTGGACTATTTTGTCCTGACAACTTATTATATCCTTTTAAACTCATTATATCCCTTTATTAATGTTTTCTAGTTTGGTTGGTAGGGGGGTTTTTGTTTCTTTATTTTGTTAATTTTCTGGCTTTGCATGGATTTTTTTAATAGATTGCCATTATATGCTGAAATTTCTCAGAATTTTTTAGATTCTGTATTTGACAACCCAAAAGGTTGGCACTATTACTACCTCTTGCTACAAAAACCCAAAGCTTTCCTGCATTCAGCTAACTGTACTAACCCTGCCTTTATGTCAATGACACATACTTTGTTTATATATTATTGCTTGCAGATTTATTTTTTTTTTCGCCAGTGTCCACTGTGTAAGAAAGCCTGAAGTATTTTTTAGGACTTTTTGTACTTTTTTTCTCCATCTTTTCACCTTAGACTTTCCTAGATGATGTAGTCTAAAAAGTAAATGCCTACTCCTCCATCAGAAAGGGAACCATGACCATAGCCATGGTTAGGTATATCTGAGCTAGATTTACTCTGTCTCTTTAGCTATTAGGAGTCTAGCTATTGGATAAAAAAGCTGTGTTTTTTAAAAATAAATATTTAAATGCTGAGAATTTGGTGTGTACTCGGAAAATACACCAATAATTAATATAAAGATAAATCTGTTTGTGGAGAAAGCCTATCTGACGAACCAGGTAAAATAGAAGATTCCTGCATACTAGCACTTTAAACATAATTGCATAATTATGATAAATTATACTTTACAAGGGGATGTGTTAGAGATGTGTCTGATTTTAACAGTGTTTAATCTCTAATCACAGCACTTAGTGTACTTCATATATGTATTGTCCAGGAACTGAGGAGAGGCTAATCCTTCAAGTAGCACAAAAGCAACATAGGATTCCAATTATTTGCTGTTGCCTCACACAAAGCAGAGAAGGATCTAAAACCTTTAGAGGGTTCCCTTATCACTTGAGGTACATACAATAAACACAGTGCATTTCTTAAGATTTAGATCTGTAAGTATAAAATCAGTAAAGCAGAGGTTTAAATATCATAATTCTAATCTGCAGAAAATCCCCCAAATATATACTGTATGTTTGCTCTTTCATGCTCAGTCCAATATGTCTAGCCTTTGCACATCTGATGCAAAAAATGCATTGCTGCTTCAACTGCCATAATCAGCTGTAACTTGCGTGTGGACTTAGGGAGCTGGAAAAAATCTATCGTCCTGCACTGGAATGCAGCAATTGCCAGCTCCTTGCTGTGAGGTGGGACCAAATGTGTGAATCTATCACAGCATGGAGCTTAGATATGTGGAATAACTCTCCTGCTCTAGTTATTTCAGATACTCCAGAATAACATCTCTGTTTCTCTAAGGAAATTGTTTTTATTGGTATATAAATATAGCATGAGAAGTAAAAATTAAAATGGATGTTGTATTCTGAACTGTCTGTAAGGGAGTAACTATTTCCAAGGTCAGTCTTCATGGGAAAACAATGAAATCTGAAGAAGCTGTATGGGAATTAGATAAATCAAGAATGGTGAGAAAGATAGAGAAGGACATGAGTGAGTTAAAAGAATATGCTGTAGAGAAAATAAAAAAGAGTGGGTGTCTCTGTAGGCAGCTTTGTTGATGTCAGAATGCTCCATGTTCTTATTTTGTTGTGCTTTGTTGTGATGGAGGAGTGCATGTTCTGCACAGATTAAGCTATGCCATTCTGTTTTCTAATGTATTTTTTTTTAATGTGGAGGGAATCATTATGTTTGAGATACATTCTTTGATAATGAAACTGTGTAATATGAAACTCATATTTTTGGGGGTTTTGAATTACACAAACCATTTTTTCTTTTTCCTGTTTCATATGGCCCTGTGGGTGATAGAAATGTTGTCATGGCTTCTGTCTTGCAAAGGTTGTAGAATTTTAAGTAGAAAAATAAGAACCCTCTTGATACTGACTCATTTGATTCTCATCTCAGATACAGTCTATATAACATGGATCATTCATCCATACATTTATCCCCTTTATTACATTTGTTCTGAATTTACACTGGATGTAAATAACATACCTGTCTAGGCAGTGAGATTGACAGTAGGAGTTGCACTCATTGTGACCCTGACCTTTGTGAATGGGAAGAGCTGCTACAGTTTTGTGGCTTTGATTACATATGTATCATTCTTTAATCAGCAGTAAATAATCTGCAGTGAAGTCTAAAGTTTGGATTTTTTTCTCTAGCTTTTAGCCTGGCCCATGCTGCAGGTGTTTCTGACTGATGAAACCTGATGTGAAAAGTGAGACTGTAAGTTGGTGCTTGTATGTATTCTAAGGATTTTAGTAGACAAATGTGACTTTGGAGCCACAGAAGAACTCTTTAGTGATTGAAGAAGTACACAGACCTTCTTCTGTGGTACTAATTCCATATATTAGTATAAAACTAACACAGTACACTTACAAATTACAATGCAAATGAATACAATCAGGTTGTATGGTTGTTCTGAGACTCATTAAACCTACCTGTGAACATCCATGTAACAAAGCTTTGTATCATCCATACCTGTGTTGTTAGGACTTCATTGGTTGTCCTTAGTTTTGTTTTCAGTTCACATGCCAAGCCCTTTGATTTGAACTTCCCTAGAACTTATTTCTTAGCATTTTTCAATAGGCTTCAGTGTTCAGGAGCTGTATTCTTCATCCACTGATGCATTTGACTTCCAACTGTGTGTGCTTGTCTGAGTCTTCTATTAGGTGGTAGACATCAGACCTGGATGACGTTTTCCAGAGGGTGGAGACAACATGTAAAATGCACTGGAGATGCACAAGCAATAATTCGGTGTTTGTTTCTGAACTTGAAGTTGTTGACTGGTCATGAAGGAGATCTTCTGTGTGCTGTCCTGGCAGACCACAGTCCCCAGCTATGTGGTTTGCCTGTGTTGATAATTGCTGTAGACTCTTTTGCCTGTGTTGATAATTGCTGTAGACTCTTGATAGACTGACACTTTGGGTGCAGGACATGGGGTATATTCTTACTGCATCTCAGTCCCTAGGAGGTTTTGCATGATGAGAAAAGGCTGTGCCTTTGAAGCAGGGGAGTTCTTGCAGTGTGTACATGAAGTGTTTCCCTCATTGTGAGATGGGCAAGGCAATCAAGAAGGCAGTGACTTGCCCTGAGAGTGCTGATTTATCAGTTCACTCCAGGTCTATGAGCCTCCAGTTGGATATTTGGAAGTGAGTGTTCAGTGCAAGGCTGCAGTGAATTGTGCAGGTGGTGGGCGCTCCTGCCTACTGAAAAAATGAAGTCAGTTTTCAGCCTGGCCTTTCTGAGTGACTCTGTCAGTAATGTGCATCCCTACAGCTTCCATGTTGCATGGAGCTCATAAGCAGGGAAAATAATGCTCATACTCTCAGCAGACCTACATCAGCAGGGAAATCCTCAGATGTGTATGGAGTGTCAAGGTCTTATCTGTTTTTGGCAGATAGGATTTAACTTTCTCTCAGTAACAAATTGCCTTTCTTAATGTTTTTGAAAACATTGTTTTTAATTTTTGCTGTAGCTTTTAAAACTGTGCTTGGCTCCAAGGTGTTTGGTGGAAATGCTGCATGTCACATGCATTTAGGCAGCTGAAGGTGCTGAATGCACTTTGTACAGGACCATGGCCATTGCTGTCCTCATTGCAACTTGCTGTGCAAGAGGACATATGCAACTCCAGAGGAAAAAGGACCTCACTCTTTGTCTTTATAAAAGCCACTGTTACAGAGACAAGAAACATTTCATCTTAACATAAATTTGGGAGAGGTGAGAGTCAACCTGATTGTGTTCTTAATTTGTTGTAGTAAACTGCAGGTCTGTCCCCCACATGTGCATTAGCTTGATATCAACTTAGAGACCTGTGTACACTGGAGCTCTGTCTTGTGACACTTTTTGGGTAACACATGAAATTGTACTAGACTGGTCAAACAAAACATCAAGAGCAGAGAGATGGTTTGAAACACGTGTTAAAATTCCTGAGCAAGGCTTCTGTGACTATTCATAATTCCTCCTCTATGGAAAACATTCAAGTAGTTCTGGATTTTTTCCCTAATTTTTTTTTTTTCAGGTAAATATTTTCAGAGTGCTCCACTGAGATGTTTTGACTCACTGACAGCAGAAATGATTCCCTTTGGAACCTGGTCCTGCCCATGCACTCGCCTTCTCTGACTGCAGATCCCCTGGTTTGTTCCTGGTCTTCTTTCCTTGACCACTTTTGTCTTTTTGACTTGCAGTCAGTTAAACAAGACCAAATGCACTCTAGCTTGACATACCCATTACAGAGACTTCATCCCATCGATAAAACAGTATTTATTTTTTCAGATATTCTAAAGTATGCCCCAGCACCAACTTCTGTGCTGTATAAAACATATAGATCCCATTGGAGCTGTATGTTCTGTGATTCTCTGGTTAGCTAATAGTCTGCATTGTGTTATCTAGGGTTGTTTGACTTAGGTGAGCAAGATCTTGCAGAAATGGTGGCTGAAGTCTTAAATGCTGTTTAAGTAAACATAAACTAATAAACACCTGAGTCCAAGGGCAATGTTGGGAATGAGTTGCTGGAAATCCAGACTTGTAGAGCTGTAGAGTGGCACTGAAGACTGTCAACCCTTGGTTCTGTCATGTGGGCTTCAAACTAGACTAGGTAGTACCTATGCAGATGTGAAAATGAAGCTTTTTGCTATAACTGTGGTGAGCAGAGATTCAAAGACAGCTCCGTGTTAGAAATATCTTTTCTGCATGCTGTGTTTTTGCTAATAAACAGCTTAGAATAAGCTTGCAGTGTAGTATGCAATATTGGTCTCAGTGGGACTGTCAGGTTAAAACAATGTTTTGGTTTTGGCAATTCATAGTTTCAAGCAAATCAATTAAATACCAAAGCTTCATTTACTTAAGCAGTTCCATTACATTTTGTGTCTCTTTCTCTGGTTCTCTAATGTTGGAGTAGACTGCTGTGGTGTTTTTGTTGAAAATCATAAAAAACAATCAATTTTTTTTTACTACAAGGGAAAAATAAACAAAGGAAAGCATTGCTAAGAACATTGGGTTTCACAGGGGCCTTAACCTGCAGTATGTGGCCAGACTCGTATATATGAGTACTTTTTGCCTTGGGTATGACTGTAGGGATGCTGGGCAATACAGTTCAGAATTGATGTCTACATCACTGCAACCAGCAAAGAGACAATCAGCCAGCTGGATCAGAATTTGACTCTGCTTCTGTTCCTGAGTGGGGGGAATGCGTGGGGGATAATAGTCTCTGTGTGGAGATTTATTTCATCTTTTAATGCCAAGGAAATTTGTTTTTGTGTGTCTGTGTTTGGAGTGCTGGCTATGGAGGTATGTCAAGGAGACAAAACTATCATCCTGTTCCTGATAAGGCAGAAAGCAGTGTGCTCAAAACTGATGGTTGTTTAGTTATTGTTCTTCTTATCCACATGGCAGAAAAGGAATAAATTCCTTTGTCATCCTTCTGGACAAGATACTGAGCCAGTAGGAAGATGCCCACATTCATAGTGTTGATCTGTAGGTTGGAGCTCAGCTTTTCAATTTCTAACCTGGCTAAAAGTCATTCTGTTTTTGATAAGTAGAAATTAAATGCTGATGCTTTCTGTCGCTGAACAATAATCTGCATATCATTGTATACCTAGTTGATATGCTTCCTCTTTTTTTTTCATGGCATGATTTCTCACTTATTGAGGTTTTCTTCCTTCTTTATTCATAAAGCACCTAAGCCTCCTGTGTAACTTAAATTTCAGCTCTTTCTGGTGTATGTTTCTTTCTGCATTTCCTTTTTTAATGTATCTGCTGCTTTTCTTCCATTAAGATTAACTTGCTTTGCATGATATAATATATAATTAAATCTGCACATATCATCTTGCATTTGTGTAATGCACTTTCATGAATATTCATAATATGTCTTTCTCTTATGCATTTGTAATAATAAATGTTAGTAATCAAATTTACCTTTATAATGCCAAAGAAATACATTTTATAATAAATTTTACTAGTGCTAAGCATGGAATTTATCTTTCTGAATTGAACATCAGTTTATTACTTCAAGATCATGTCATGTTGGATGGCTTTAAATTTCCAGAGTATTTACAGTGTTTTTGTTAAATGATTTTTTTCTGAATTGCCCTTACTTTAAGAAAAGTGACTGTTTCTTCTTTCTTTAAATAGCAAGCTACTTATTTTCTAATTTCTGATTTTTGCTTTTAGTTAGCTTGCTACTGGCTCACTAATACCTATTCTTTCTCTCTTTGAGTGAGTGTAACCACCCTTTAAATTTTGAATATGTTATAAATACTTTATTCAGAGCTTGAGGCTCAGTCAGCATGCTGAGTCATTGTTTAATGCCAGGTTTTCTACTGATTGTATTGTTTTCTTCTTGGACATACAGATTAGCTTTCTTGAGCTTGAGAAGAATGCTAAAAACCAGCCTTTTGGTTTATCAAAGCTACATGTATAGAAAATTAACTTTTAGACTTTTCCTTCTTAATCTTTCACCTCATTGTGCAGAATATGATGTACACAAAGATGCAGCTGCTTGCTACAGGTTCAGAGCCTGGCCCCTTTTCTGCACTTCATCTGAATGACCGGGTCATTGGAGGAGGATTCACAACTCCCTCTCTCCCAGAGAGAGCTGCATTAAAATTAATGTATTTCATGTGAACAACCAAGCCAAAGACAAAATTTTTGCTAGATTGGAGGCCATTACTTGTTGTTTTCCTGTCATCAAGTTTTTATAAAATATTCAGTAAAATAAATGCAAACTGTTTATCTTTGAGGAACCTCTTTGTTTCCTTTGTGAAGAGCTAAATTAGTAAAAGCACTTCCCACTGGACTTCAGCTTTAGCTTTGTAGGGAAATAATTAGCATTTGAAGCCAAGATACTATGTTTATGGTCTATTGGCCTTGTTTGGTTTCGGGAATGCCATGTCTCCATGCCTAGTACAGTTGCTCTGCTCTGAATCTTGAAATCTGTGGACCTAATATAATAATAGAGAAAGGCATCCTAATGCCCCAGAGAAAATGTAATGTTCAGAAACTACATCTCTTTGAACTGCATTTCTAGTACTTTTCCTCTATATGCAGTATCAGCAGACACAGCATAGAGAAAGCAACTAAAGACACTGAAATTCAGACTATTTTTATACATCTATATTTTTTGTGTTGGGATCATTTGTTGAGATGACCTTCAAATGAGGAACCCTTTAAACCCAGCCAAATCTGTAAACGACAGGAATTGAAGCTGTGTGATGCAGTGACAAATTGTAACAATGAATTCTTAACTATTTCTTCTGGTTTTAGTAGTGTTATTCCTGTCCTCGTTTTTTATATCACAGTTTTGCATTTCATGCAAAATCATCATGCTGTGCTTGATTTCAAGCAGTTGGTATGATTGCATTTGGCAGAGTGTTTGCAGTAGATGACTTGGGTCAGAAAGCATGTTCTGAACAGCTTCATCCTTTCCCCTGCTCCTTTACCCATCTATAATCTCAATGTGGTGCCCTTCCCATACACCTTTTGTCCCTGCAGCTGTCTGTCAGCATGCAGGAGTGAGCTGAGCAGCTTTTAGCATTTCATTAATGCCACTTTGGATCAGCGGCAGATGTTGCTGCGTGAGCGGTGCTCGCCCCGGCCCCGCTGATCCCCACGTGCCATATGTGCCTGCCAGGCAGCTGGTGGGATGCAGGACCCTCAGCTGGGCAAGCCACGCTCTCAGAGGATGCTCTATGAAAGATGAAGACGTTTCTAAGATGGATGAGCATCCTTGCCAGTAGATTTTCAAAGCAAAAAGAGGCCACTGTGATAATAACTCACTTAACGTATAATTTGAGTCCTAAAGCATCTTTCAGTAACTTCTGCATGTGTTCATTGACTTGTAAATGCAGGCATCTGCTCTCTCTAGTGAATGCTCTAATGTCAAAGAACTTAGCAATTTTTTTACTTACCTAATTCCATTGACTACCTACTTCCCTGCCTTAGGAATCTCTTCTTTAATAACACGATTATAGTTATATAGCAAATATAATACAAATAAAGAGTCTGTATTATAAATATTGACTAAATTAGGAAGATGTTTTATTTTAGGTTACTGATTGTATTGATGATTGCCATGTTTAACAGGAGTATTCTTCATGCTATGCAGCAGTTTTTACAATGAAATTGTACTCTCATCATTGAGTTGACATGAAAGAGCAGAGAACTTGCTGGCAGGCATATCTGGGTTAGGCTGCAGTAACTCATTAGTAGCTCCTAAAGTAGGATTACATAAATGGGACCCTATCTTCTCAGGTTAAATATAGTTCTGTAGTTTAATCTAATATGTGGCTGCCATAAAATCTGTGTTGACTGTAGTCTGATTTGTCCACCTTTTCAGTGCTATGCTTAAAACAAGACAATCAAAACACAAGATTCCATCTTTAATATAATTCAGTGTGAGTTTATTGCTGTTACTGCTGTTATTTAGGGTGAGGTGGGTTTTTTAAAAATGAAAATATCAATTAACAAGTCAGACAGGAATAAACTTGAAATGTGTACATCACAGTTTTCACTAATATATTGTATCTTAATCAAGTTATAAAAATAATTACTTTTCCTGATTTAGGATACAATCATGAAGGGTATTTCAGGGGAAGAGGAGAGTTAGTTATAAATACCTATAATATAAAATACATAGTTTTGCATTATATCACAATTACAGAGAGAGTAAAGGAAATGTAGTCATTCTATAGGAATAAATAATTTACCTTGGCCTCTTCTTTTTGAACTTGCTAGATTTACATTAAAATTAGAAGTTCATTACATAGTTTAGAGAAGCAGTGTTCCTTAGTGAGATGTGGAATATGATTTTTATTTTGTATCACTGCTCTGTACTTCTATTATTATTTTTAAGTACAAATTTCTAGGGACATTATTCTCATTTCTGGTTTCCATTCAAAAGGTTGGAAAAAAACCCTGAACAAAAAACTCCCCACAAATGCCCTTTTTCTAACATTAGAGTTTAGGTAGGCTTTAAACATCTTTATCAAATTTCTGTGTAGTGGCTTACCTTGATCTGCAGTCAAAAATGACATTTTTTCATGTAATTGGCAGGATGCATATTTGTGTGTGTTCATTTAGATGGACCTGTATATGTTACTGGTGATACACAGCAGTCACATAGATTGAAAAGATTCTTGCCAGTGCCTTGATTGAACATTTTGATCTCAAAAAGCCTTTTGTTGACATTGTGAGATTCTTTCTGCTGTTGGGGCTCTGAGCAACCCAGTTCAGTGGAAGGTGTCCCTGCCCATGGCAAGGGGTAGGAATGATTTTTATGGTCCCTTCCAGCCCAAACCAGTTTGTGATTGCAAGCAGGACTGAATTTCACAGTGCTGAACGCTTCAGCTTCTGTCTGTCACACCATGAGCTGCATTTCTTAGTGTAGCCTTGCATTTTATCTGTGAATGTGTAGGGGCCACACCAGAGCTAAAGTTCTCTTCTAAATATGTTGTCAGTGCCACGTCTGTTGCAGGTGCATATGCACACCTAGAATGGTTTGAAATGAGTGAGCCTTAGCTGAAGACATAATGGGCATAATTCATATTCATAATTTCTGTTGAAATTTTTTCTCATGTACAAGGTTATGCCATGTCCACTACGTACAGTCCAGTTATAAGTTCAAGTCATAGTAGTAAATTTATTTCTAAAAAACCTTATCTGTGAATAGCTGAGAATCTCAGTCCTTCTTTTAATTCACTGCTGCAAGTAAATTATTTGGGTTTTATATATTATTGCACCCTAAACAGATTGTTTATACTAATAAGTTAGTGAGAACATAAAGTAATTAATTTCATTATCTTCATTTGCTAATGAAAAGGAGCTGTGGAAATCATACACGGTGTATGTGGAATAAATCAAATTCTCACAGGAGTATTTCCTTTAGAAACATCTCACTGTTTTTATGACAGTCTTTTTAATAAAGTTGTTTTATACCATGCAATAGAAGTGTAAAAAAGAAAGGGCAATAATTTTGGTGTACCTCAGGGGTTTTGTGGTAGAAGGAAGCTGAGATATCCTGGAACAATAGTAAGAAAATATGCCTTTCCACTAAGTAACAATGAGAATTTAGTATTTGAGACCAAGTGCAGGTTGATATAAGGCATTTCCAGGAGAGCTTTCCGAAATCCAGTATCCAAGATCAGTACTGGAGAAAATGTGTTTTTAAAAAATGTGTAGGAGACAAATATACTTGGTTACTGCAACACATTCTGTTTCCATTTTCTTTAATTCTTTTTTAATCCTCAGCTATAAGGAAAAAAAAAACAAACCTGAAAAATGGAGAGGTTTTATTGTCAAATAACTTTTTTTTTTTTTTTAATACATGTCCTTATTTTTCCTTTATTTAAATTATTTTGCTGGGCACCAAGCAGCATTTGGGAAGGACTTCTAGTTAACCAGTAAATTATAAACAATTCTGGCTTTTTGTTAGCTTCCTAGAAAAACTCCTCAGATGTCATCTGAAAGTACAGCTGATACTTCTGTTGCTTCCTCTTGAATTTTAGTTCTTTTGAACAAGGTTTCCCCTGTACTCTTAATTCTAGCTTTGTTGTCACAGCAATAAATGTGATAATACATTTGGTATGTTCTAGCATGTGTTAAAAGTATTGTAGACATGTGACATATGCTTTAACAAGATGTAGCTTTGCTAGTTTGAGGCTGTCTCTCCTTGAGCTTTTTATCTGTACCGGCTTAGGTTGGGTTCTTTTCATCTGGACAAGACTTACAGCACTTTCACAGCTGTGTTGTTGATCTCAAGATAAAGACAGCATGTTTATGTGACAAGCAGTCATATTTTCAGCTAGGTTCTCCTTACATTTCTGGAATTTCAAATAATAATAATTGTTAATGCTGTAAGTAAACTACTTTGTCCAGCTTAACTTTGAAATTGACTGCTTTTCAACTCACACAATAATTGATGCTCTTAGTATATTTGGGCGTGTGTTTAATACTTCGATAGATGCTCTAAAAATAAATACCATAATAACAAAATTATTGCCAAATAATTTTTATTTTGGAATAGGTGAATGAACACAAATTTCCCTCTATATTCTGGGAGGAAATGTCTTGCTATCAAGATATTTTGCAGGTGTTATTTTTTATCAGAAATCAATTTATCTAATTTACATTTGAAATTATTTAAAGTACGGTATTTGCCTGAAATGTGATGCATGGATTAATAAAAGGGTTGCAAAGTTGCAAGGTTCATATTTAAGTTAGAAAATATTGAGAGAAGCTGTAAGAGAGTGGTTTGTATGGGCAGCAGCTTGAGAGCAGCTGTATTTCAGTCTGGAATTTCTCAGGCAGAAGAATGTGTAGATGAACTGCAATGAATTGCTATTGCATGCCCTAGGTGGTTACTAAATGCATCAGATTTACTGTTCATGGGCAGTAATTTCTATTCCTTAGAAGTCTTGGCTTCCCCAATATTTATCATCTTTTTATATTATTGGCTAATATGCAAATTCTTTCGAGGCAGGAAAAGTGAAAATACTCAGGTAAAATCCAGGTGACATTTGCCTTGCTTTGTGTTTTGTATATCTACTTCAAAATGGTCCTTGCTGTGAGACAGACCTTTTGTAATGCTTTTTGGTGACTGTTTCATATGTGTCTTGCTCTTGGTAATATAATTAGAATTCCAATGAACTTACTAAAAACAACATTTTTTAGTGTGAAATAAAATTTATTTATTTATCTCTCTCAAGATCACCTGATTTTAAATAACTTGTATTCTAAGTTTATTGCTAAGATAGCTGTTCAAAAGATCTCATGGTGTTACTCCATCTTATTTTCTGACTTCGGGTTATGTAATATTTGTAAATATACTAGGTCAGTGGGCGTGCTTGGATTGTAGCCTGAATATCAATTTTTCTTCCCTTCACTTGAAACCAAGATGGGTATTCTTTGTTAAAATTCCAAGATCATCGTGACTTTATTGGGTCAGAGGGCAGGAAAATGGACATGGACACAGAATTTTCATTTATGTAAAAGTATGAGTAACAAAAAGAGCAGCAACCAAAATACGTAATGGGTATGTGTTACCTATTTTTAGCATGCTGTCATCATTCTGTAGCTTCCAACACTTTTTTTTCTGAACTACTGACTGAAAGGTTTGCACCCCTCAGTGTGTTTCATCATCATTCTGAATTCCTTCTTTCCTCTGCTATGGTTCAGAAGGATAAAAAATTCAAGTTAATTTTTGAGATGTCTTTTTCTGGGTTGTCCTACTTATCCCTAGATTCTGTCCATTTCTATCCTTTTTTATAACTTACCAAGTCATACTACTGCTTTTTCAACTATCCTGTTAGTTTTCTTTTCCAGTACTCTATAAAGGTCTTGCTGGTATTGGAAAATCCAACAGTACGTGCAGAACACTGACAGAGGAGGGCAGTGAAGGAGAAAATGAGACTGAGGGGAAACCTCAGTGCAGTTACAGCTTCCTTGGGAGAGGAAGAGGAGGGACAGACACTGATCTCTCTGGTAACAGTGACAGGGCTCCAGGGAATGGCCTGAAGTTGCATCAGGGAAGGTTCAGGTTGGATATTAGAAGAAGATTCTTCTCCTAGAGAGTGGTTGGGCACTGGCACAGGCTCCCAGGGAAGGGGTCACAGCACCAAACCTGACAGAGTTCAAGAAGCATTTGGACAATGCTCTCAGGCACGTGGTGTGACTCCTGGGGATGTCTTGTGCAGGGCCAGGAGTTAAACTCAGTGATGGGTTCCTCCATGCTCAGCCTAGTCTGTGATTCTGTAGTATCATGTAATGCCCAAACAAATTACATTGTTCCTCACTTTTCAATCTCTCCTCTTTGTAGAAATCTCTGTAGTGTTTCTAGTAATGGATAACAGTGGGAATTCTTGGAATGGTTTGTCCACTTTAGACGATTTAAAAATCCATTTGCCAAATGCATCCATTTATTGCAAATGGAAAGGGTTGAGGACAGAGCAGTGTTTTGGAACAGGGAGTAAGTTCAACAGTCTTAGTTGTTTTCCTTCAAACAAGAATGATAAATAGAAAATGCTACACACTAGGTAGGAACTTTATGCAAAATCAAAATAATGTCAAAATTGGTCCTTGGGTCTGTTTGCAACAAGTTGTAAAGTAAAATTAATTGCATTTCTTAAAATTTTTGTCTAATATGGAAAAAATTATCACATCTATTGGACTATGAGTTTTTAAATTAAAAAAAAACAACTGTGTGGGCTGTAGGACATTAAAATGTCATTAGATGTTTAGCAGGCAGAAGTGGATGAAAAAGCTGTAAGTGGCTGCTGTAGGCCTTAATTTTATAAAAGTTTTGGAAACCAACACTGTGATGGAATGAGGTTTTCCTCCTTCCCTACCATACCCAGCTTCTTTTTCTCTGCCAAACTCTCCTGTGTGCTGGCTCCAGCATTTTACAGATTACGAGAAGAATTGGCTCAGAGGGAAAGCAATAAATGTTATATAGAAGGGAAAATGCCTTTCTTTTAGCTTGAATTTGTTCTCACTTTTGGTTTACCACAGCTGTGCTGGCTCAAGGTAGGAGCAGAATTTTTTCTTTTTAAGGTTTACATTGTCTTAAAATGTCCCTGAAACTATATCCTTAATTGCAGCAAATTGCAAGGAAGGAAGTGAGCACCTGTCACTGTGCATCCTTCTAGGGATTTCTTTTGATATTGCTGACCAGAAACTTAATATATATATATTTTTATTAAAAAAATAATACCAAGGTATTTTCTTCAGGTACATGCCTTAGCACTCATCTCTTGTATCCTATTCCACTGCCCTTTACTGTCATTAATCATGACCACTTCCCGCAAGAACAGGGAGATCGGTGCCTAGTTGCTGATGCTCCACAAAAGCCCTTGCTAAGTTTAATAATTTTCACTGCTTCTGTGCTGCATTCTACACAGCTGTGACAGTGTGTGCTTCTGTAAATATGAGTGGTACTTGTGGGACTGACTGTCTCTCTGCAGGCTGCAGCCACAGCATCGGGTCATACCAGCATGGCCATCAGTAGCTTCTGCTGCAGTGAGGTAATGGGAAGAGGCTGTATGAACAGACACTGAATTATCCAGTTAAAGGTGAAATTCTTAAAATGTCTGCATGGTAACTTCCACTCTGGAAGGGTCTGGGTCTGTGTGTTCATAGGTGTTGAATTTTTCCAAGTTAGTAGAGACTTTATTGAAAAACTAGTCACTGTTCACCTGCTTTTAACTTAATCTGTGTCACCAAAGGGAACCAAATCAGTAAGTGTTTCTTACTAATATATGCTGGCAATTGGTTACCTTAAGAAATGCAATTACTTAATTCTTGCTCACAAGTTCATCAGAGAAAAAAGCAGTAGAGGCCTTTTCTGTGTCTGTAGAAGTCTTTGGTTCAAATCAGAGCTAACCATAGTACTACATAGAATTAAGAATATTACAGGATGCCAGTTTTCTATTGAAACTAGGTCACTTTGTATAAAATAATTAAAGATTTATTGGTCCTTAGGGAAGGAGCCAGATCTCTAGACTAATGTTTGGGGATCTCAGTGGACAAAAATGAATCAGTCATTTGCTGGGAAAGCATTGCAATCATTATAATTGTGTGAAGGGCTGTTACAACATGGTCTTTCAATTGCACCTGAAGATAAAAAAATCAACACCTGCTTTATTTTTTAAATAAAGACCATGGGGATCTGAACCACAATGGGGAGTTAGAGCTGTATTAAGTGGAGATGCCTGCTGTAGGAAATCACAGTCACAGAAATACAGCTTACTGCCTGTTTTCTGCTGAGGATTGTAGAGAGAGGAAAAAGTGGACTTTCCCCCTTACTGTAAAGGCAGAGGAAAGGCCAGAGGCTGCATACTCTGAATGTTTTGTGACACTGCAATTGCCAAACCCTCTGCAGATATACTCTGAAATCATTAACTGAAATTTAACACAATCATCATTATCATAAGGTGTACCTTCTAGCAGTCCAGTGTGCTACCACCTCGAATATGCACAAAATTCTTTTAATTAGAAGCCATGTCAATTTTTTTCCTTCTCAATAGGCACTTTTGGACAGTGTTGGAAATCATTGCTGTTTATCTCCAAAATCTGCTTAAATGACAGCAACTTGAATATTGGGAGTACTTAAAACCTAAGATGTTTGTTTACTTTTGATTGATCTTAATTCACTTGGAAATTGGTGTTGTCCAGAAAAATTGCATTTATTACCTGGTATGAAACAAACCAATAATTACACTTGAGAGAGACAGTGACTATTTGTTTCAGATTTTCACAAGCCTGGGTGCTCGGTGGTATTCCACCAATCAAACAGAACAACTATCAAATCCTTTTACTATTTATACATTTTAGCAAACAAAGGTATTAATGTTCATTGGCTGCAAGTTGCATAGTTCTGTTATTAGTTACTATTCTGTCTTCTGTTGGTTAATGATTCTCTTGCTTTTGCTAATTAGTCCACATGCTCAGTCTTTCCCTTCTTTTGGGTTGGGGGCTGTCTTGGGTTAGTGGTCTGTGAGTTGGTGGTTGGGATCTCCCCCTGCCAGAATTACCCTTTACCTGGTTGGAGCTGATGCAGCACAATTGCTGAGTTGTCTTTATTAGTTTCTTCCTTATCTTGGGAGTTCTGCCAAATGTCCTTGCAGCCCATAAATTCTGCATTCTTTCTGTCCACTGTCAGTGGTACATCTTGCTTCCCAGGCTTTGTTAACTTTCCACAAGGTCTGAGGTCATTGAAACATGTCAAGCCCTAGACCTTAACAAGGCAATTCTACCCACAAGTAATTTGTCTTTGTAACACCTGGACATCACTTAGGGCTCACTTGGTAGCTGTTCTCTGTTTCATAGATTAAATCTTCCTTCTTTTTGACTAGGCTGGAAAGTATACAAAGATTAAACATCAAAGAACATTCTTTCTTAAGAAAAATTTTGCACATTCCCCATTTTACAACCCTGGAACAGCATAGCCATAATTAAAACAAAACATCATGAGGTGTATCAAAAAACGGTGGAAAGTTTAATGACAACTTCTTTATCAAGTGCTCCTCATTCGTTCAATCATTAATTGGAAGTGTTTCATATTAACCATATTTAAAAAGACAGTCTGCTAAGTGACAGCAGTTGGTGATGGTTCTCAACTGTAGCAGAACCTCAGAAAGTAAAACAAAGCTGTGTGACACTTGTTAAGGGAGGACTTGATTCTATGTATAATAAGTTGTAAAGTTTTCTTTCTCCCCCAAACAGTGAAGCAATTTTTTTGTTGTTGTTGACTAATTTCAAATTAATGAAGGTACCTATACATCAGTATCAAATACTTTCTCTGTGAGCATGAAAGAATTTATTTTAGGATTATTTTGGAGTTTGGTTTTTTTTCTCTCCAGTTGGGAACATCTCACATTTTTCCCTGCAAAGCTAGTTGCCCTAGTTGAGTAATTGATTCAAGTTAGCTTTCTAAAATGCAGAAAAACCAGTAAATATAATTCTTTGCAGCTCTGCAGGAAAATGACGCTAAAATATGTTCTCTGTGCTTATAAATGCAGCATTTTCTGGTATTCTAGCACTCCTGTCTTTTGAAGCACATTGCTAATTTCAGTTTTATCCCGTTGTAATAAAATTCTCAAGGTTTTTCTTTCCTCCAAATCTTATAAATTCACTGGACTGATGGGGAGGGCAGACGATGACTAAAATTTCATTTTCAGTTGTATCACCACTTCCAAGAGGGTTTGTACACTGAAAGAACATTGGGGTTTTATTTTTATTTTTTCACTTGTCTTATTTCAAGTGGAAAAATTTAATTATCACTGGTCAGAAATTCTGATGGTACTCTAAGCCATAGTGCTGTTGGTACAGCAGAAGGAGGGATGCCATCCAGGGGCACCTGGACGAGCATGAGAGCCTCAAGTCCTAGTGCAAGGTGCTGCACCTGGGTCAGGGTGATCCCAGTCTTTAGTGCAGACTTCCAGAAAAGCTGCTGGAGAGCAGCCCTGCAGAGAAGGACTTGGGGAATATGATGTAGGAAAAGCTGGGTATGAGACAACAATATGCACTTGCAGCCCAGAAAGCCAACTGTATCCTGGGCTGCAACAGAAGAGGAGCAGCCACAGGAGGGGTTTCTGCCCTCTGCTCTGCCCTGGTGAGATCCCACCTGGAGTGCTATGTCCATCTCTGGGGCCCCCAGCACAGGAAAGATGTTGTGCTCCTGGAGTAAGTCCAGAGGAGGCCACTAAGGTGCTCAGAGGGCTGGAGCACCTCTGCTGTGCAGACAGGTTGAGAGAAGTGGGGTTGTTAAGCCTGGAAAGGAGAAGGCTCCAGGGAAACCTTACAGCATCTTCCTAACCCAAAGGGGGCTTATAAAGGAGGGGAGGAAGGACTTTTTACATGGCCAGATATTAACAGGACAAGGGGGAATGATTTTAACCTTAAAGAAGATGTAAATTAGATATTAGGAAAAAATTCTTCACTGTGAGGGTGGTGAGACAGTGGCATAGGTTGCCCTGAGAAATTGTGGATGCCTCATCCCTAGAAGTGTTCAAGGTCAGGTTAAAAGGGATCCTGTACAGCCTGATCCCTGCCTATGAGAGGGTGGTTGAAACTAGATTTAAGTCCTTTACAAGCTAAGCCAGTCTGTGATTTTATGACTGTTATGATTTAAAACTTTTTCTAAAGTAGGCAGATTTAAGAAGAAGTATCAGTTGTGTAGAGAACTGTAGATGGTAAGGGTTTATAGTTACCAGGTATGCTAAAGATGATGCTGATATTAAATTTTGCCATTAGGAGAAAGACTACAAAGGCTCCTAAAAACTTTTCTTGTAGAACAAGAATTATTTCTTAATTTGAATTTGAAAATATTTTTATTTATACGGTGTCATGATAATGTATCATTACACAGTTTAACCCATCTATGATATAATACAAAATTAAATTGTATTATTTAATGACTGTTAGAATAATTCTTCTCCTTCCTCCTCCTGAATATATCTTTCTCTAGGCAGATAGTGTGGGGAGTAGTGGGAAGTAGAAGTGCTGCTCTGATACCGCTCTCTTCTAGCCTGGTGCAGGCAAATGTCCCCAGAGTCCATTGGAAAGCAAGGCAGGACTTGCAGGTGAATGCCTGGGGGTGGGAATGCCATGCAGAGTTGGGACATCCCTAGCAAATGAGCACACCTAGTTATGCAAGGCTGTGCTGGTACGTTGTGTTGTCAGGAAGGCAAAACTGTTCTGTTTCTGTCAATGTACCACAGCAAAGCAGTCTTTCTGCAGGATGATAAATGACAGATTTTTAATACTTTTTGACACAGATGCATTAATGCTGTTGGTGAAGGAATTAAAAAAAATCTTTTTAATTTTGTTAGATGAAATCGCATTATCGTGTAGCAGGATTTGATTTAGAAGGGTAAGATCATATCATGTTACTTCTTATACTAATTCATCTGTTTGGGGCATTATTCTTTTGATTTGAAGCATTTTCCAAAGTGTTAAGTTCTTGGCTGTGGGTCATGAATATAGAGATATTTGTCCCATAGTAAATTTTACTCTCCTTCTACACCTGAATTAATGCAGGTGAATTAATTATCTTCTGCTGTGATGACATTTTGGCAGCGTAGCAAGCTCTCAGATTTCACAGATACATAGATTAGCATTTTTAAAAATTGCTGGAGAACTCTGGTTATTCTTGTGACTAGCTGGATCATTGGTGTATACTCTTAATGTATAAAGAAGTAAAAGAAAAATGAGGATGCATTTTGTTCTGTGGTTTACTGGAGTTTGAAGGACAGTTTGTGCAAATATATCAATTTTGTGACAATGGAACATTTTAGGTAAGTCGTGCATCCCTTCTATTTCATAACAAACATTTCATACTGATTTTAGAAGTTGATTTTGTAAGGCAAATGACATGTATTCCTCATTTTTTTTCTGATAATAAATATACATTCAGATTTAAGCCATTTCATAGAAGGGGTAGTTGTTTTAAATCTTAAAAGGGTACATTCAGACTAGATATAAAGGATTTATTTTTTTTTACAATTAGGGTGGTGAAACACCTGAACAGGCTGCACCCAGGAGTGGTAGATGCCCCACTCCTGGGAACATTCAAGGCTGAGTTGGAGGAGGCTCTGAGAAACCTGTTCTAGTTGAAGATGGACCTGCTCATTGCAAATAGTTTGGACTAGATGACCTTTAAAGGCCCCTTTTAACCCAGACTGTTCTGTGTGATGCACAGTGTCAGTCCCTCACATTTATTCTACCCTGTACCTAACAGCGGCTACCAGTAACCAAAATTAAAGAAGGAAACCAGCATTTTGTTCATCTGCTTGCATTTTCTCCTCCTAGTATTTTTAAGTTTCCCAGCTAACTGTCCAGTGTCTTTGTATCACTTAGATCTTTTTGCACCTCTTCAGTTTGTGAAGTAATAAACTGCCTCCTGAGATAAAACTTAATTCTTAAATGGACTCTGTTGTAGATGCTTTTGCATAGTGCCCTTGGGTCCTTGTAGTAGCTGCTGTTTCTCTTGAGTTGTGTAACAGGGAAGTTTGTCCCAGATAGTGAATGATTCTGGGCATATTTACTTCTGCCAGGGTTGGATTGGATTTGTGTTCTTTGAAACACTATTTTTCTGAAAGTAACTTCGCTATTCTTGAAAAGCATAGAGCAGCTTTCCAATGTGCTTCTGGTGTGTCTCATCCTCAGTCAAAAGGAAGAAATCCAGCATGGTTCAGTGTTCATGTCAGGCACTGAGTGCTCTTGAGATGCAGCAGAGTTTGTGGTTGTCACCAAAAAGGAAACACGTTATTCCACAAATGAATGAAATGAAATTCACTCTTCTGCCAGAAAGTGCTCCTTGCTTGTTTGAAAGACAATTCAAAGCACCGATCACAAATATTTTATTTCTCCCAACACATACATATTCTATTAGTTCAGATAACTTCCCAATCTGATCATTGGACTATAATCACTGTTTTGCTGACAGACTTCTATGATAGTTAGATACCTTACAGATGGAGAGTCAGATCTAAAATTTATATTTTCTAGAAATGTAGAAAGTTGCTCTCTTATAAATAGTGCTTCAAATGAAATGAATTAACTGTTTAAAAACAGAAAAACCCAACAGCTTTGAATTTCCTCTGTGATGTTTTACAGTGACACTTTCTGCATTAAACTATCATGGAGGTCAGTAGCAAAGTTTTTCATGTTCTTGATGGAGCCAGAAAGTTCATAAAATTATTCAAAGCAGGATCTGTTTACTGTCCAAAGGTAGCAGCTCACCCAGGATAGAAAATAGGCTCTTCAGTAGTTTCTTCCTCCTACCTGGAATATGTGTGTTTGGAAGAAAATTTTAAATTAAAATAAGAAACATTGTGAATCAAGTGTTTGACTTTTAAATATCCTTTACTGTAGGAATTCAGTTACTTACTCTAATTACAAGTAAGATTTTATGTGGCAAAAGACTGTTTTTTACTTCCCTCTGGTACTTTGTAGTTTAGGAACCATTTATTTTTCTTTTTAAAAGATACACTTGATAGAAGGAAATTACTTTACAGAAATGCTGTATTGTAATTCTGCTTTTATAACCTATTACCATTTAAGTGTTTTATTTTATACAGTCAAGATATTTCTCAGGAGTACTTAAATTTTTATTCCTCCTGTACTTTAAAAGCTTTAGCATGGATTATGTCCTGTGGAAATACCAAAGAAGACTTTTGGGGAGAGGAGGATTGTAGGGTGTGGGAGCAATGCATTCTGCATCTCAGGTGCATGCTGCTGTTCAAGAATGGCTTGCAATAAAACTTGGTGATGGTTTTGTAGTACTGAGGTATTGATGGAATTTTACAGCAGTCAACTCAGTTGATTTTTGAGAGGGTTAGGAAAGGCTGGAGGGATGTGACATTGGTAATGCCAAGGCCAGTAAAGTGCACCTAGAAATACCTGACTAGGGGGCTGCTGATGCCTCACCTTGCCTGGGAGAATTCCTGTTTCCACTATACATAGTGGTCTTAATTTCTTTGGACAGAGGATGTGTGATGATAACCCAGGATGCTTCTCAGGATTTCAGCAGATTGGTTCACACTTACAGGAAGCTTAGAGAGCCTTCCTGGTTGTGCTGGCATATGTGAACTGTTCAATTACGCAGGGAAATTGAAAGAAAACTTGGCAAGAGCAAAGCTGGAACAACACTACTGACAATAATTATCTCCACCATAAATCATCAATAATTTAAAAATTCATCTTACCAATTGTATGGTTTTGTTACTATTGTTGGGAAAGCCCACTGATCTTCAAATATTTGATTTTTTTTTTTCCTTGGCTTTCTTTCTTAGGCTCCTGTTAGCTTATAATGAAAGTGTCCAGTACCAGAACTGGGTCTTTTTCAGAGCTGAAAATATTCTCCAGATCTTCACAGGTTTTAAGAAATATTTAGAGTACTTTTGTACTGACTAACATTTAGATATATTTTCTGGAGGTTTCTCATCAAGACCTAATATAATGAGATACAATATGTTTAAGACATTGGAAAATAACATCTCAGTCAAGCAAAGTAAAGTAGTCAGAAGACACTAGAAACGCTGTAACTTATTAAGAGATTTTGTTATTTAGGATTTTTTTTATTTATCTATCTCTACCCAAAGAGGTAATTAACATGCAGAAAACAATCATAAAGTAAGTTCTTATTAACAGCAGCCTTAACCCATCAACTCTATGTGTAGATGGTTATAGGAAAATAGGAATAAATCTGCACAGCTAGTGAAAAGGGGGCAATAATTTGACAAAGTATTCTAATATATTTAATAGAACTCCCTTTCATATCTCTCAAAAAGTGAAAAATAGGTAATGCTGCAAATACAAGTGTATTATACACTGTCGGGATCAGTAATGCAAAAAACTTAATTGAAAATTAGCGTCTGCTGTAAAGTGGAGCTTCTGAAGAGCTGTGAGATGAATGCATGCCAGGCACTGCAGGAGGTTGTGAATGTGTGACTTGATTCTTATGTGGTGCTGTTATAAAATAAAAAGAACTCACCATGTCAGGGGGCAGCCTGCCAGTGAAGAGCAGGCTGAAAATTATCTCATTAACCAAATTCATCAGCACCTGTTCTGGCACTTTTGGAGCAATTTTTAAAGCAAAGAATAAACCTGACTGGTTGGTTATTGTGGTTTCTTTGCCTCCAGGCTACCTGTCTTCCCAGTTAGGAAAATCCTTATGTCCATGACAGCTGTCTGTCTTCCACACTAAGCAAACCAACAAAAAATGTCCTGCCTAACCCTATTTTTAATCAAAGGGATTCCAATTAGAAATACTGTGGAAATCCAAGAAACCAAGTCCATCTTGAATTTCAGAAATACTGGTTGTTCAGTTGGTAAGATCCTGAGCAATAAATAATCTCTTAAGGTGTGGGGTGAAGTTCCTTAAGGTTTTTGTTCATTTGAAACACTTTGCTTTTATGTTATTTCTTTAGAAGTCCACTCTATATAATGTTTTCTACACCAGGGGAATTTTTTTTCATGTGTCCACACAGAATGCACTTTTTTNCACAGAATGCACTTTTTTGTAATAAAAAGAGAGAATTGTTGTGTGATGTGTTTTTTTGTTTCTGTTCTCTCCTTTCAGGGCTGGCTGCTAGTTAGGGAGAGCAGGGGGTACAAAAGTGTGTTATGTGTATAAGGAGAAACAGATGAAATAAATTATTTGGAGAAAAAATTGCAGGTTTTGTTACTGGCCTCTAATGAAAAGATGTTATTATACATTCTTAAATGCTACCACTTTAAAATTCCTACAGGAACTTAATATTTGGGGTCAGGATAAGTGCATATGTGTTCCAGTGTAATTCAAAGATTTCAGGCTTTTTATGTGAAAGGCTGGGTTTGTGATTTATGTTTGCACTGTATCAAGGGCAAGTGATCAAAGTATCAGTTATGTTTTTCTCTAGAGTACTTGTGACCTAATTATCCTTCAGTCATGCAATTCTGGTGCTTTAAATTGAACATCCTACACAAGGAAACACCTGCACAGCAACTGCAGATAGTAATTTGAACTCTTGAAAATGCAGTGCATATTCCTCTTGTTTAGGGGATGATTTATTTGCCTAAGTCTCCTTT